>OX382350.1:3522396-4122396 GCA_947507615.1 Hemithea aestivaria | reverse complement strand
TTCACCATTTTTTGGTGGCGGCCATCTTGGATTTTAAATTTTATATAGTGTGTTGTATTTTACTAGGTAAACCCTTTCATTTGATACCCATATTGAGTAATCCGCCATTTTGTAGCGGTGGCCATCTAAGACCGATTTTCTCCATACATGGCTAAGACTCTCGACTAAATCTACTTTTAAACAAAAAAAACTAAATCAAAATTCGTTCATCCATTCGGGAGCTACGATGCCACAGACAGACACACACTCACAGACAGACAGACACGTCAAACTTATAACACCCCGTCGTTTTTGCGTCGGGGGTTAAAATAGATAAAACTAAATTAAGCTTGCCTATGTGTGTTTCAAGATTAGCGACGCACGTGCCTCTACCATACCATAGCACTTCATATTATCCCCTTCCTACTATATCTCATTTCCTACTATCCCATCAACAAGGGTGTATGGGCTACCATCGCATTTTATATTATTCTCTTCCTACTATCAGACTTCCTCTATTTTCTTCCTACTATTCCAATTATTACCATCCTAATTTCTACCAGGCCTCTCCTACCATCTGTAGGAAGAGATATAGTAGGAAGATGTCAACAGCAGGACATCTTGGCCCTCCTTATCACGGAAGAGTTCTGACAGTGACAGTGAGTCCTGTTAAAGCCACCCGGGCTCGGGCACCGGGCGGTTAGTTTATTTGTCCATATACTAGAGAAACCTGTATAAAATATTAGGGGGTTTGAAGATAGAGCGTGGCATAATTGGTGACCTGCTATTTTGTTTCTTTTTTCCTAAATCGCAGCCAGCGACGATATCTATTTAATTCGGCTAGCTGCGCCTAGCGGTTTTACCCGCTGTACTAGCCTATGTGTTATTACAAGGTCTAAGCTATCTCTATACAAAATTTCAGCTCAATCGTTCCACCCGTTTGGGCGTGAAAGAGTAACAAACATACATCCAGACATCCTGTCATATAGACATCCATTCCATACATCCATCCAGTTGATCACGTGATTTCCATTTTTTTGGATATTGGGATTTTAAAGGTGTTTTTATAGAGTATGGAGAGTGGCAAAAAAATGTTATTTCTGATCACAAAATCTGCGCCATCAGACATATTAAGTGCACGAGCTTATTGCTTCGAGCGCCGCGATAATTTCTGGACCCTGACTATAAAGACTGAGCGCTCAGCAAATTACAGAATTAAGTCTTTTAAAGTGCACGACATTTTCTTATAAAACGCTTGCCGACTACTAGTCTAAGGTAATTTACGACTAACCTTGGAGGTCTTGTAATCATCGGTGATGACCCCACCGACCTTCATCTCGTGATACAAGTCGTTACCCTCTCGGGTCCTCTCGCCTACTCCAGCGAACACCTATATCATCATCGTGATTAATATCAATAACTATGGTGATGAAGACTTAATATATTTGATCAATCAGTGAAGCCAGGAAGGGATTTATCCCGCCTTTTAGGTTTAGTCCGCTACCATTTACGGCCACATCATGGCTTATGATCACCAGACGTCCACCGTAGGACATCCACTGCTGAACATAGGCTTCCCCTTTGAACTTTCATATGTACCGGTTGGAAGCGACCTGCATCCAGCGTCTTCCGGCGACCTTTAGGCGATTTTCACACTGCCCCGCATCATGCTGCATATTGCGTGTCGACGCACCTACGCGCGTTCCTGCGGGAGTGCAGATCTGCATCATCGTGCGGGTTTTTTGCGCACTCACGCGCGTAGGTGCGTTTGTAGATTCACGCACGGCGGCTCTCATTTCTTCGATCAAAACTGGATTTGGCTGGGATTCGGTGTGCCATACCTTGCGTCTCGGCCCGCACCTACGCGCGGGGGTGCATGTTTCTCCGCGTGTATGCGCGTGATCCGCATGAACGCGCGTGGATGCATTTTCAGTGTGTTAGACTGTGCGTGTTTTCCATACAAACGGAGATACTTACAAGCAACGGAAGAACACGCATCCACGCGCTACGCTGCATCATGCGGGGCAGTGTGAAAATCGCCTTATAAGGTCATCTGTCCACCTTGTGGGTGGGTCCTTGTGGGTCCGTGGTTTCCATCTCCACTCAAGCACTTCTCAACCTCATCGACCATCCGCCACAAAGAAAAAAATCAAATTGACTTACAGAAAATCCTCCGTGTGCTTTGGCAACGTTGTTGATCAGCTCCATAATCAGTACCGTCTTGCCTACTCCAGCACCACCAAACAGGCCAATCTTGCCTCCTACAGGTGAAGAATGAAAAAACAAGTGAATTAAATTAAAAATTTAAAAAAACCCCCAACGCAATACGTAATTCACCATTTTTTGATGGCGGCCATCTTGGATTTTAAAATTTTATATAGTGGGCTGTAATCTACTCGTTAAGCCCTTTCATTTGATACCCATATTGAGGGGGTCGTGGAAGAAAAAAGTAATCCGCCATTTTGTAGCGGCGGCCATCTTGAACCGATTTTCACCAAACATGGCTAAGAACACTCTCGACTAACTCTACTTTCAAACAAAAAAAACTAAATCAAAATCCGTTCATCCGTTTGGGCGCTACGATGCCACAGACAGACACATACACACACACATACACACACACACACAGACAGACAGACAGACACGTCAAACTTATAACACCCCGTCGTTTTTGCGTCGGGGGTTAAAAATGTAATCCGCCATTTTGTGGCTTGACCATTTTGGTCAGATTTATACCAAACATAACTAAGAACTCTCCCGATTAATTAACCTATCAAACAAAAAAAAAACTAAACCTAAATCCGTTCATCCGTTTGGGAGCTACGATACCACAGACAGACTTATAATACCAAGTCGTTTTGCGTCGGGGGTTAAAAAAAAGAATACAATGTACTTTAATAACTACAACTTGGGTCTGTCAAGGCACGAGTGAATCTTACTCCGGGGGTAGACTTCCTTTGCAGGAGGTCGTCTAGGTGGGTACCCCAACAGTGCCAGTTATTCTACCGCCTGAGCAGTGATGTGCAAACATCACTGTGCTCCGGTAGGAGGGCACTGTAGCTAGTGAAATTACTGGGCTAAAGAGTCTTAACATCTTATGACTCTTGAGTAAGAAGCGTTGGTGCAGTGCTCCTAGAGTTTCACATAATTGTGAAGTCCTAGGTAACACTGTACTGATTATGGGCAGCCGTTATCTCTTAACATCAGGAGAGCGTCTTGCTCGTCTTCTACGTCATAACATAAAAAAAAAAATACTCTCTTTGAAGGCATCTTTCTCTCTTTGACCATTACGTGGGATTAGTCCGCACTCCACATTATTAGAATGTGGAATAGTTCGAAGAAAACGAAAAGCGGGAAGTGCCGCAGCGTTTTTAGTGGATATCCCCGTCGCGTTCATCTTGGCCGGGGAAGTCCCACATATCACGCTGAAGGCAGCGTGGATGAAGGATAGGATGACGATACATAATATTTTTTTCCAAGCCAAGAAAACCATGAGGAAAATGAATCTAAATATGAAAGCTAGGTTAAACGTATTGTTTTACCTTTGACATAAGGTGCTAGTAGATCCACAACTTTGATGCCGGTCACCAAGATCTCCTGTTCAACTGACATCTCGACAAAGGGAGGGGCGTCCGCGTGTATTGGTGAGAATTGATCCGTTTGTATAGGTCCACGCTCATCTGAAGACAAGATTCTGTTAGGCATCTTACGCGATTGATCATCGACTGCATCTGCACTTTCCATCAGGTGGAATCAGACGGGATGTGGTCAAAAGTAGGCATATCAAGAAAAAAAATGTTTGCTCTGGTCTTTTTTGATTTTGCCCACCTGACTCACCATTTTGATACATTTGCAATGCTATCCAATTTATATGCGCATGTCAGATTTCAGCTCTTTTTATACGAAGTAAAAAGATGAGTATCAATACGCTCTCTTAAAAGATAACGCTGCCTAACCAGTACAGCGTCACCAAGGAATTCAGTCACAAAGACCGCTTTTGTCACGGTTTTGACACGGTTTTGTGTAGTGGGTGTAAACTATCCCCGGCCGAAGCCTACCACCAGTAAAGCCAGTCGATAAACCGCACATAACTAATTGATGTAGTTATTGGTGCAGAACCGGTTCACCACATAACCCCTTCCCCACCGCTTCAGACGTAAAAACAAGTATTCAAAGTGGTCATACCAATAGGATCCCCAATGACGTTCATAATCCTCCCGAGCGTGGGCTCCCCCACTGGTATAGTGATAGGGGCTCCAGTATCAGTGACGGGCTGTCCCCGCACGAGCCCCTCCGTGCCGTCCATGGCAATGGTGCGGCATGTGCTCTCGCCCAGGTGCTGGGCCACTTCCAGGATCAGCTTCGGAGCTGCAATGTGGAGCGAGGATTGAGAGTATTAGAGACGATGGGACTAGTGGGTGTGTACTTTTATGTAAGTTTGCTATCAAGTGATAAAAACAAAAACGGCAAAACTCACGTCTAATATTGTCGAGAATATCTCGACCACGGTTTCGGACAATTACGATGTCCTTCATCAGGAGATCACGCCTGCAGTAACCGGCGCTCACCGTTTTTGTTTTTAGTTATGGGGAACACTCACGATAGTTTTAAAAATCGTATCAAGTGATAGTTAAAAGTAAAGTTAAAAAATGCAATCCTCATGAGTTTCTTGTTCGTTCTTCTCATAGAAGTGCCTTGCGAACGAGCGGTAGAGTGTTAAAATAGAAAAATGTAACATCGAATTGCAAAAGTGCTCCAATGTAGCCAGTATTTGAATAAATGAATTTTGAGTTAAAGTGGAGGACAGTGAACATTCAGTGGATATTGTGGTGCGCGTACATTTTACGCACCAAGACACTGTGCGCGGATATTTCAGTGTGCGAACTCTGCGCTGTGGGCTGTGACCCCTTTTAGTTCTCAAATAAATTACCAGTTCCGAAGCATTGGTGCTTTCTTCCTATCCCTTACCCGCTTCCCGTAATAATATGTTAGTTTCCTACCCCAAAAAAATAGTTTTAAACTTTATCTTTCAAACGGAACGCAAAAATCAAAAAAGTTTCTTAGCAACCCATAATTTAACCTATTCTATGATGCCCCACAGGTAGGAATCAACAAGAAAAAAAATCCATCCCCATTTTACGTACCTAAATGGGTACCCTAAATTTATTAATTTAAAATTAGTATTATTACCGTTTTCTTACCCTGATTATTACCTTCCTCTGTGCAAAAATTACAGGTTTCTAAGTCTTATAGTTTCTCCGTAAAGCCGCGGACAGACTGACGGACGGACAAAGTGAAACTATAAGGCTTCCTTGTTGACTACGGAACCCTAAAAATGTACTTACTTCTGCCGGGTACTTCAAGCGCGTTCAATATGGGAGGTAGGTGTGAATCAAACTGCACATCCACTACTGCACCAATCACTGGAATAAACAACATTTTTATGCATCTTCTATAATATGCATTATATAACAAAACGATCAAATGCAACTTAATTTTAATTTTTTGGGTAGCTCCAAAGTGGCTTTTTGAAAATAAATGAAGATTAGCGGCATAACCTTCCTTTATTCGGCGAGTCGGTGTCTCAATGACTTTGTTACTAGACTCGATATTGATATGTTTAACACCTCTGCCAGTCGAGTAAAACGCATACTCACCAATGATTTTTTAGTCAGTAGTACGATATGTTGAGAATACGTTGTTATGTTATTTACCAATTTATATATTTGTTTTAGTAGATAATCTTGCATGCTTTATGTTTGCCATCCACATGTAGTTTAATATTATGTCGCCTATATGTGGAAACTTGTAATTGTCCCTTAATAAAATATTTAAGTACCATACTCTTAGACCTAGATGTAAGTTTTCCTAAAATTGTAAAATAAAATAAAATAAAATAAATAACGCTATTGTTGCTATGCCAAACTTTTGAGCCTGTTGGATGGGAAAGTGTCGGTTGCCGCGCCGAAGTAAAATTGTGCCAGGCATAATTTTCCGTTCTTATATAAGGCCTATGGGCCTAATTGAAGCGGTTCATGTCTGAAACGTCGATACCGCATCTTCCTATTTTTTTTTTGTAGATTCCGTGGCCCAGTGGTCAACGTCCAGCTTTTAATCCGGAGACACTGGGCTCAAATCTCAGTGTGTGGCAAAAAGTTCGCCTGGATGCTACAGTGTTTCGGCGCTGCACGTAAAGCTGTGTGTCCCGGCTGTTTCCTAAAAGATATGTAGGAGACAGTCGTTAGGTCATATTGCAGGTGTAGTAATCTCGGCGACCTGAAACTGCAACATATGGTTAGTCACACAACCTAACGAATTAACAATTGTGATTTCACTCTGACAGTGTATGTAGGGTAACCTGTTCTGTTGGAGTATAAGCTCCCAATTATTATTTTTTATTATTATTTATCTATGAAGTATATAAAAGGCATTTCTTTTTGCTGCGCCTTCGGAGATCGTTCAGAAACAACGGGTAATGCTACAGATGTCACAATGTATGAAATACTAGGTGAAAAAAATTAACAAACCAGCAATAATCTTGCCCTTAGCACCCGCTGAGGCGGATTTGGGAGGTCCTCCTTCACCGCCGCCTCCCCCGCTTCCTTCCGCGTCTTCATCGTCGTAAAGTGATGATGATGTTGAAAACTGGTGAACAGAGATAGATAGATAACACTTTATTGAGATCAAAAGGAAAAGTAGGTACTAAAAATAACTCCAATACTAAAACAATATAAAAAAAAAAATTGGCGGTCTTATCGCAAATAGCAACACAAAAAATTTCATAGTAATGGTTTCCCCGGACGAGTGTTTCGGCGTACCCGCTGCCCCGGCATTATGGCGTCCCGCAGGAACACCCCCAGGTTTCCTGCGGGACGCCACACCACCCCACCATAGTCCCACATACCACCGCTTCCGGGTGCGGGGTGATGATGCGTAACACATTTTGACTGGGTCAAAAAAGGCCTCTCCTATTGTTGAAAACTGGTGAACAAAGATCAGTTGCAGAGGCCGCCTAGAGAAGTAGTACTTTGCCAGTTATTCATCCGCCAAATAATGTGCAGGCTTTAATAGTGTGTTCTGGACTGAAGGGTGATTAATAGTACCAGCGATATAACTGGACGTGACGAGTTTTTAACAACTAATATCTTACGGTGACAGGCGCGGCAAAGACCCCCAAATTCATCCACACGTGGCTAAGGCTAACTTATACTCGTAAAGAATAAAAAAAATACAAAACTCATACTTACATCAGCTGTAGACATCAAATTAACACACGCGCCCAGTTTCAGAGCCTTCCTCCCCGAAGGTCTAGGTAAAGGAGTTATCTTAGCCGTAACCCTAGGTATCTTAACATCCTTAGCCTGAGGGTTATTCCGGGGTAGAGGGACGATCTTGGCTTTGGGAGAGTCAGGTTTTGGGGTGGGAGCTTTTGATGGGCTAACTGGCATGAAAGGTGGTACGGGGCTTGTGGGACGACTGGTTAGGAAGGCTGGGAGAATTGATGGTGGAAGTCTTGGTGTACCTGAGAATAGTAGTTTATAAGCGATAAATTGTAAATTTATTAACGAGATTAATTCTCTTTATTAAAATTAATTTATTTTAGCTTTTCTAAGGATATTTTTACCGCTTGCAACGCAGAAGGTTGCGGGTTCGATTCCCGCATGGGACAAATGTTTGTGTGATCCACAGGTATTTGTTTCTGGTCTGAGTGGTTTAAATTATCTATTATAAGTATGTATTTACAAAAGAAAATTATATAAGTATTATATCCGTTACCCTAACCACCATATTACAAGCATTAAGTTGCTTAGTTTGGGGTTAGGTGGCGCTGTGTGAAATGTCCTGAAATATTTATTTACATACAACTAAGTAAGATGACGAGCGAAGCTCGTGATGCTAAGAGATAACGCTGCCCATAATTAGTACAGTGCTACACAGGATTTAAAAAAGGTATAATTGTGGGTGCACTGCGCCAACTCTTCTTACTTGAGAGTCATGATGTTCAGGCTCTTCAGCCCAGTAATAATTAATGGAATGATGATTTTAATGGAAACATCAATAGATAGATGTAACACTTATTAAAACTACAAGGTTTTTGCTCAGCAAAGGTTGTTGTTGTCATATGCAATAATAATGATAAAACATCAAAGAATTTAAAAATTAAACAATTTAATAAAATGTTAAATTGTTAAGTTTAGGATGAAATCGCGGCGCGGCGCGGCCAAGTGTATTTTGTACGAAAAGTCGCGCCGCGCCGCGTTGCTAGTGCGTTATGTCCCATATGGGTAAATCCTGAGATCGGGCGTATTTAAGTGATTCCCGTGGCAGATTTTAAATCTTAGTATTATTGAATTTTACATGTAAAACATCCAATATCACATAAATATAAGTACATCCGTCAAATAGGCATCATTATAGCTTGTTTTGTTCAGAAGATATTTCAATTTCAATTTTTGGTGCCACGGGAATCAATAAAGTGTGCCATGGGAATCAAAATTAAAACAATTTTGTTTGAATTCTAAGTTATTATCTAAATATTGACCTCTACATACTAATCATATAAAATAGAAATGATTAAAAACGGTAATCCAAATGAATATACACCAAATATAACGTATTAAAAAGCTATATATTGACAGTCTATATAATAATCATGTAAACTAAATAAAATCAACGTATTGCTGTCTTAAACAATGTAAAATTATTGAATAAATAGTCCTAGAACATGAGATTTTTTTTCTCAGTCACAATCACTGACAAGATTCACTCCAGAAGCTCTCCGATTGTATATTTATCATTAGTTAGGTTAATCTGGACTGAAGTTGCAGTCAGCCCATAGTTTCGTTTTATTTTTGCAGCATACCTCATATCATCTTAGCCATAGGACGTCTACTGCTGAACATAGACCTCCCCTTTAGACCTCCATATATATCGGTTGGAAGCGACCTGCTTCCAGCATCTTTCAGCGACCTTTATAAGGTCGTCTGCCACACTTGTGGGTGGACGTTCTACGCTGCGTTTGCTTGTCCGTGGTATCCAGTCGAACACTTTTCGACTCCATCAGCCATCCACGCTGCGTGCTATGTAGCCTGCCTATTACCACTTCAGCTTCTTAATCCGCTGGGATATGTCAGTGACTTTGGTTCGTCTTCAGATCTTCTTTTTCCTGATTCGATCACGTAGAGAAACCCCGAGTATAGCTCTCTCCATAGCTCGCTGAGCAACTTTAAGCTTCGAGACGAGGCCAACTCAAAGAAGCTGCCCAACCGAGCTAAATTCGGCGGTCGACCTCTTTCTTGAAGTTGGGTCCTACCGAATTGGACTACTTATTCTAGGTAGCTGTATGGAGTTAACAAATTCGAGTACCGGACCTCTAACAGATACTGGGGAAGGCACAACATTGGAATTTGACATAAGTTTGATTTTGTCCATGTTCATTTTAAGCTCACCCGTTGTAAAACTTGTTCGAGGTCATAGAGCATCATGCTGAGTGCCTCTATCGACTTCGCCATGACTACGATGTCGTGAGTAAACCGAAGATGAGCAATGTGGTCGCCGTTGATATTGATGCCAAGTCCTTGCCATTCCAAGAGCTTGAACGCGTCTCCCATTACTGCAGTAAATAGTTTCGGAGATATAACATCTCTCTGTCTTAAATACTCCTCTTCTCAAAGGAATCAACTTCGTGCTCTGCTCCTGTACTCAGACCAACATAGTGGCGTTAGAAAACAAACACTTCAACACTTTAATGAACCGATAGTCACTATGGCATCGCTGAAGTAACCCGCGCACAGTCTGTGTTTTCACTGAATCAAAGCTTTCTCAAAGTCCAGAAACGCTAAGCTTAATGGCAAGTTATATATTCCCTTGACTAACTTGCCGCAGCGCATGAATGTGGTCTATTGTACTAAAGCCTTTTCGGAATCCAGCTTGTTCGGGGGGCTGAAAGTCATCAAGTCTGTATTCCAGACGACTCGTGATAGCCCTTGAAAACAGCAGCTTATGAACATGGCTCAGAAGCGTAATGGGTCTGTAGTTCTACAATAGGAATACCTCATAGGTGAGCCTTGATCCCAGAAACTGTCATGAGATTGAATTTTAACATCAGTTTGGTTAATCTGGACCGAAGTTGTAGCCACCCCATAGTTTCGTTTTGAATTAGAAAATTTCTTTACTGATGCGCCTTTACTCGGGAAAATTTCACCATCATATGGTATATTAATATCAGTATGTTTAACCTGGACTGAAGTTCCAGCCAGCCCATAGTTTCGCTATGTCTATACAGCATACCTCACAGGTGAGCCTTTCTCCAGAAGATGTCATTAGAATATATGTATATTAATAATATAAGTTTGGTTATTCTGGACTGAGGTTCCCGCCAAGCTTTTTATGTTTTATAGAGCTCCTATTTGATCCCATAGATTAAGGCACATTATGATGACATCTTATGTAGCTATTTTTAGCCCATCAAACAAAAGCTGCTAATTCAAAACGAATTTATGGGCTGGTTGGAACTTCAGTTTAGAATAACCAAACTGTTATGAATATACAATCTGATTATGATATCTTCCGGGGTAAAGGCGCATCAGATAAAAAATTTGGTTATTTAAAACGAAACTATGGGCTGGCTGCAACTTCAGTCCAGATAAACCAAACTGATGTTAAAATTCAATCACATGACAGTTTCTGGGATGAAGGCTCACCTATGAGGTATTCCTATTGAAGAACTAGACTACAGGCTGGCTAGAACTTCAGTTTAGAATAACCAAACTGATATGAATGTACCATCTGATTCATATCAGTTTGGTTATTCAGTTCAGTTTGGTTTTTCTGATTATTTTTATGGTGGGTCGTAATGGTGCCGCATAAACCAGAGCGGCAGTCTACTATAGTACAATATAAAAAAACCATCTGGTTCAAATGAAATATACATAATAAAGACTCTAAATCACTTTCTTGCCTGGCTTCTCTGTAGTCGAGTAAAAAGTATAAAAAGTGAAAGAATGCGCAAGAAAACTCAGGGGAAAATTGATTACCGTGGTAAAACGCCATGAGAATCAATACCATAGAAATCAAAATTGTATAGTTTTTGGTCAATATTTTTAAATACCATAATTATAGACCAATAATAATAAAATATATGATAAACAATACCCTTTTCCTAACTACACACCCTAGTCAAAAAACCGTAAAAGACAAATAAATATTTTTAAACATGGAAATGGTAATCAATGACCTAGTGAACCAAAACCACGGTAATCAGTTTCTCACCTTCGTAAATCCAGTTTATAACAACGAGAGGAGCAACCCCTCTTCACGATGTTTAGAGCGCAATCGAACTTAGCCAACAGCGGGCGTACAAGCTTCTAAGTCTTGTGGTTTGTGAAATGTGGGTAGTTATGTCGCGCGCCATGGGAATCACTTTTTGTCCGGGGACAAACCTAAATTTGTTATTTTTTATAAAACTTCGCTGAGTACAGCCTCCGCCTATTTTTTAATCATATAACAGTTCACCCTTTACAGCTTAGATCACAGCAATCAATTAAATTCCTGTTATAAGTTAGTGTAAAAAATATATTTTGTTCCAAAAATGTGTAAGGGACACCCCACGGTAATCAAATTTTAGGGCTTTTACATTTTTTTTCAGGTACTTGCAGCTAAATTTAAGCTGATGTTTATCTTGCATTAAGTAGATTAAACCTTAAACTAACTGAAAAAAAATACCTTTGGGTAGAATTTTTATGTTACGGGTAGTTTATTCCCAAAGACACGTAAAATTTTGTCTCTCAGGATTCACCCATATATAGATAAGTATCTTTAATCTTTGTATGAAAATGCATAGGGCAAACCGCACTACGCGGCAAAGGCTCGGCGCGACGCGGCATTTTCATACAAATAACAGCGTTGCGGGGCGGCGCGTTGCAGTGTAGTTGCTGCTTAGTGCGATTGCACCTTAATTATGATCTTTTTCAGACAACCGTACAGAAAGATGTACACTTTTATTATTATAGCCATAGAGACGGGCCGCCACATAGTGAGAAAATTGAGTGCTTACATAAATTCGGGACCCTGAATAAACTCGGAGTTCGCTTCATTTCCGCTATTAGGTATTTTTAAAATTGTCGTTTAGAGGTTTTTGTTCTCAATCGCTCACAAATCTAAAAAACTCAAAGAACTTGGGTAAAATTTCTTTGAGAAAACTACAGCGAAATTATTTTTCTGAAATCTCTGTCAATAAGACAAAAACTAAGTGTCAAACCAATTTGTTTTTTTTTCGAATATAAAGAGTTTTTAAAAGAGGTTTTATGGGAAAAGCGATGTTTTAAAAACTATTTAATAATTGGGGTTTTTATACTCCAACAGAATAGGTTACCAAACTTACACTGTCAGAGTCAAATCACAATTAATAGGTTGTGTGGACATTATTTTTACAGTTTCAGGTCGCCGAGATTACTACACCTGCAACATGACCTGACGACTGACCCCTACATATCTTATAGGAAACAGTCGGGACCCACAGGTAAGAAGAATACTAAGTCGGGACCCACAGTTTTAGGTTGTGTGGCCAACCTAGATGTTACAGCTTCGAGACGCCGAGATTACTACAGGGCCTGCAACATAACCTAACGACTGCCTCCTACATATCTTATAGGAAACAGCCGGGACACACAGTTTTACGTGCCGCGCCAATACACGGTAGCGTCCAGGCGAAAAGTTTTTGCCACACTATACTATATAAGTGACATTCTAAAGAAAACTTTTTAAAAACAATCTTTTATTATTATTATGATCTAGCACCAAAGTATTCGTCAAGACCATCGAGATAAGTCAAGACGAATCAAATGAGCCCAAACTCAATGGAGTTGCGTCGTTTAATTACAGAGTTCCTATGGCCATCTTCTAGCCCCATCATCAGATCAGCTCGATGTTATAAATAACTAGCTGACCCGGCAAACGTTGTTTTGCCATATAAATAAATAATAAATAAATAAATTATAAATAAATAATAATAAATAAAAAACATAAATAAATAATAATTTAATAATAAATAAGTAATTAAATGACGATTGATCAGTTTTCGACCGGAGAGGAAAAATAATTAAATTACTAAAATGGCTATTAAAAAATAAGGGTTGATCGTAGAAGGGTGAAAATTGAGGATTGTATGTATTTTTGTATGTTGTATCATAAAAAAATAGAAATTAAAAATTTTGTCTAAAAAATAAAAATAAAAATTTAGGGGTGGACTACCCCTAACATTTAGGGGGATGAAAAATAGATGTTGGTCGATTCTCATAGATACCGGATAAGCACAAAAAATTTCATCAAAATCGGTCAAACCGTTTCGGAGGAGTATGGCAACGAAAACTGTGACACGAGAATTTTATATATTAGATATGGTGTCCTATTGATTTACCTAAAGTTTTTAGTCCTAAAGTTATTTCCCATAACTCATTGGTCCTAACATACAGTTATCCTAATATTTATTAGGCATATTTTTCTGTAGTCATAATCATTTATGGCCTTTATCATCATAAGTAATAATGTTGTTAGATATAATAGTTTGAAATCCTAATTTTAAACATCATAACCTTTAAAGAATATAACGTTGCTTGTCATAATATTTATTGTCCTAATCTTCAAAGTGCATAATTAGTATTTGTCATATTATTTATTATCCTAAACATTAAATTGTAAAATTTTGTTTGTCATAATGAATATTGTCCTAATCATTAAAGTGTATAATTTTATTTCGTCATAATGTTTCTTGTCCTAATATTTAAAGTATATAATGTATTTTCGTCATAATGTTTCTTGTCCTAACATTTAAAGTATATAATGTATTTTTGTCATAAAATTTCTTGTCCGAATGAATATTGTCCTAATCATTGAAGTGTATAATTTTTATTAGATATAATGCTTGTTGTCCTGATATTTAAAGTCTATAATTTACATTTCTTTATATCATATTTTTTCTTGTCCTAATGAATATAGTCCTAATATTTATTTATTTTATAAGTTGAGGAATTTAAATAATGGATTTATGGTAAATAATATCAAAAAATAATTGCTGAAAAACTGCTGAGCGCAGCTAGTGTGATTGTATAATTGTATGGTATACTTATATCCAGAACAAAGGAAAAAAAACACATATTAAGTATTTATATATGTCGTTAAAAGTAAAACTCGATCTATGCGTGCCGCGGCAGAGGCCGGCGAAGCGCCAGAAGTGACTGGTTTTTATTGTGGAGGGCGAGGCATTCCAACATCAGTTGGTTAGGTTAGGTGTGAACAGTGTCTATAATGCGCGAGCCGAGCGAGCGAAGCGAGCGTGCCGCGGCAGCGGCCGGCGAAGCGCCAGAAGTGACTGGTTTTTATTGTGGAGGGCGAGGCATTCCAACATCAGTTGGTTAGGTTAGGTTTGAACAGTGTGCAGCGGATGAATGCTTCGGCGTACCCGTTGCCCCGGCATTATGGCGTCCCGCAGGACACCCCCAGGTTTTTTAGTGGGTATCCCCGCCACTCCCATCTTTGGCGGGGGAGTCCCACATACCGCCCCGCGCCCCCCGGCGTGGGGTGATGACGCGTAACGCATTTTTCCTGGAATAAAAAAAAAAAAAAAAAAGGTTTGAACAGTGTCTATATATATAATGCGCGAGCCGAGCGAGCGAAGCGAGCGTGCCGCGGCAGCGGCCGGCGAAGCGCCAGAAGTGACTGGTTTTTATTGTGGAGGGCGAGGCATTCCAACATCAGTTGGTTAGGTTAGGTTTGAACAGTGTCTATATAATGCGCGAGCCGAGCGAGCGAAGCGAGCGTGCCGCGGCAGCGGCCGGCGAAGCGCCAGAAGTGACTGGTTTTTATTGTGGAGGGCGAGGCATTTCATCATCAGTTGGTTAGGTTAGGTTTGAACAGTGTCTATATAATGCGCGAGCCGAGCGAGCGAAGCGAGCGTGCCGCGGCAGCGGCCGGCGAAGCGCCAGAAGTGACTGGTTTTTATTGTGGAGGGCGAGGCATTTCATCATCAGTTGGTTAGGTTAGGTTTGAACAGTGTCTATATAATGCGCGAGCCGAGCGAGCGAAGCGAGCGTGCCGCGGCAGCGGCCGGCGAAGCGCCAGATTTAAAGTTAAAGTTTAAAATAATATGACCAATATAAATTAGGATGTGAAATAATTGTGACTAAAATTCTTAGGTTCAATAATCGTCAGGGCTCAAAATATTAGGACTAATATAATTTAGGACGTGAAAAGATTGTAACTAAAATTTTAAGGGTCAATAATCGTTAGGGCTTTAAATATTAGGACTAATATAATTCAGGACATGAAAAGATTGTGACTAAAATTTTAAGGGTTAATAATCGTTAGGGCCTAAAATGTTAGGACTAATATAATTTAGGACGTGAAAACATTGTGACAAAAATTTTTAGGGTCAATAATCTTTAGGGTTTTAGATATTAGTGCTTAAAATAATAGGACTATTAACAGTAAGGACATGGAATGATTATGAATAAAAATTTTATGGTCAATAATTGTTAGAACTAGAAATGTTATGGCATTTAAATATTATGACTTTAAACATTAGGACAAGTAATAGTAGGAATTGTAATATTAGGGATAATAATTATTAGTAACAACTCACATTAGGACTAAAAAAGTTAGGATTTTTTAAATTAGGACTTAAAATGTTAGGGGAATAATTAGGGAACCATTAGATATTGCATTGTAATCCGATTTATATTTACATTGAATATTTCAGCTCAATCGGAAACCGAGAAACGGATCAAATTAAAAACTTGCAAGATTTGATTACAGACAGAAAGACAGACCGACAGACAATGGACAGGTTAATAAAGTAAAAAAAGACGTGTGGCACTCGGAGACTGCCGCGGTAAAGCTATTGCAAAGCATTTTTATCTATAGATGGAAAAACAAAAAAGCATCACCGCTGTGCCGGTCGGAGTGGGGGGTGTTAGGTTTTTTTCGTTACGGAATTTCTGGATTCGGTCCCCACGCTCAAGGCCCGCGATAGAAGCTATGCAATAGCTTAAAAATTAATAGTGATAATTTTCTAATAAGCGCTACGAAGTGCGCGCGGGTCCTTATAGCACCTATAATAAGTTAAAATGTTTGAAAAGCAACACTCCAAGCGCCCTATCCCAACGAGCCGAGTAACCCAGCCCTATACAAGTGTGTGAACTGTCAGGTGCTGGTGCTGGTACAATTAACCCTTGCCTTTACATAAACTGAGCTTGTCATGGCCACGTCAGGTCATCAGGCACGAGGTTGCATACACAATGTTTTGTATTATTTTATAGTACTTGTAACAAAAATACTAGTTATTTTACTGGTGGTACGCTTCGGACGTGGCTAGTTACCACCCACCGGACAAATCCATGCCAGGGAGGGATCTATTCCACTTGCTTAGTCTGCTTTAGGGCAGATGTCATCGTGGCCAAATGCTAACCAAAATATTTCAAAAATTGACTAAAACATTTTAAGCTATTACATAGCTTCTATCGCGGGCCTTGAGCGTGGGGACCGAATCCAGAAATTCCGTAACGAAAAAAACCTAACACCCCCCACTCCGACCGGCACAGCGGTGATACTATAATTACATAAGTTGATAAAAAATGCTATGCAATAGATTTACCGCGGCAGTCTCCGAGTGCCACACGTCTTTTTTTTGAAGTGAAAACTTCTTTAGCGGCGCTGAGCACTTTTTTTTGTATGGGTAAAAACTTTCAAACTCGCGTCAGGGTCACGTGATGCTGATCGAAAAAGCGTAAGATCGAGGGGAAGGGAGAGGAACTAGTATCTCCCACTCTTTCTACCGTGCCTGAGTGTGCTGCTCTGTTAATGGTGTAAAAGTCGTCGAAATTATGGATGGAAGTTGATTTTTCTGAGAGATAAAATTTAATGTAATATATAAATAACGATATAATATTATAAATAACAACATATAAATTGTCATATTTGTGTACGATAGCGCAATAAATAAACATTGTATTCTACCTCATAAATGATAGTACTTTTATACTTATAATTAAACACAACGTTAATATTGAAGTTTTCACTTCTGCCGGCACTCCCGGAGTGCTACCTTTTTTTGAAGTGAAAACTTCTTTAGCGGCGCTGAGCACTTTTTTGTATGGGTAAAAACTTTAAAACTCGCGTCAGGGTCACGTGATGCTGATCGAAAAAGCGTAAGATCGAGGGGAAGGGAGAGGAACTAGTATCTCCCACTCTTTCTACCGTGCCTGAGTGTGCTGCTCTGTTGATGGTGTAAAAGTCGTCGAAATTATGGATGGAAGTTGATTTTTATGAGAGATAAAATTTAATGTAATATATAAATAACGATATAATATTATAAATAACAACATATAAATTGTCATATTTGTGTACGATAGCGCAATAAATAAACATTGTATTCTACCTCATAAATGATAGTACTTTTATACTTATAATTAAACACAACGTTAATATTGAAGTTTTCACTTCTGCCGGCACTCCCGGAGTGCTACCTTTTTTTTTTTTGTCTGAGCGTTATACCTCAGCCATTTTTATTCTAGTGATATTTACAAATCAAAAATTACGTATCCTATCTTAACATTTTTTTCAAGCTTTTATAATATACTTTCAGCTGTCCCGTTGTTTGTAATGAGTAATCAAATCTTGCAAGTTAGATTTGATCCACTTCCTGCTTTCCTATCTAGCTGAAATTTTACATGCACGAATAAATCGGATGACAATGCAATATTATTATGATATGGAGCTGATCTTATGATGGACCATCGGAACTCCGTAATTAAACGACGCATGACGCAACCCCATCGAGTTTGAGCTCGTTTGATTTACCTTGACGAGTACTTTGGTGCTAGATGGTAAAAATAAAGCGTTTTAAAAAGTTTTTTTTTTATTTCACTTTTATTATTAATACAGGTTTATTTTTTAATATTTCATAATTCATCCATTCGTGCAAGCGTGAGACTCGCACGTAAAACACAAGACAAAACGCTGTAAAAATCTAGAAGTCTGTATTATAAAAATGTTGAAAAGCCAAGCGACGTAAACGAACGAGTCTACCTATAGCAGTAGGTCCATAGTTATTAGGTGGCAATTTTAACGTAGTGGAAACTATGATGAACTGTAAGAGAACATCGAAATACATGGAGACGAAAGAAAAATATAATAAATACAACGGACTCATTGCCGTAACTATCCATAGACAAATTCCTAAATCTATGCACGGTCTAAACCAGAGGGCCTATTGGCTATCGCAAAACGACATATAAAATACTAGAATCCATAGACAAAATTGCGTACATTACGTGCTTAAACCTCCTTATTAATATGAGTAAAGAAACAAAAGCAGCAATGTACATTGAAGTTGCTATCAATCGTATTGGGTGAGAATAAGCCAATAGCCCCTCTCATCCCGCTTATGTGATTTCACTACATTGTATAAAACAAAGTCGCACCCCGCGACTTTCTTAAAATAGATAAATAAAATAGATTTTGAATCATACACAAGATCGCCACAAACTTACATATTTCTCGTGGCGTAGCATTTCGTAGCACGTCTACGACACTGCTACGTAAGTTTAAAATAGATGTTTTGCTAGAAAAGCTTACGTCGCGTCATTGTGTTAGTTACTCATTACGAATATGTTCCACACGATGTTTAATGAAGCCAGGGATTTATCCCGCCTTCTAGGTTTAGACTGCTACCATCTACAGTAGCATCGTCGCTTAATATCAGGCAAAATCGTGGTCAAAGGTCTACGATCATAATTCATAACATGACCGCTTGGCGAGACGGTTTTGTCCAGTGGATGATAACCACCGAAGCCTACCTGAAATGAGTGAAATCTAAACAAGATCGCGCGAAAAAGCGGTTGCAACGGTCGTTATGTTCCTGCCCGCGTCCACTTTCTGTGTGACAAGGTGCTTAATTAGATTACAAAAATCCGTACCGCTTTTACGCGCGATCCTGCCAACTATGGCATCAAATAATAATGTTATAATATTCTCTACAGATTCCTCTGTCCGCGTTACTTGATCGTCCATAACGCGTACCATCGCCGTCACTGTAAGCGGCAATTATAGCGCCCGGCGCCATATTGGTTTTAATAGGTTCTTTATTATGGACACTTTCGGTTAATCTTTTAAACAACAGATTTGTTTAACCCCCCACGCAAAAACGACTGTCTGTGTGTGTGTCTGTCTGTGGCATCGTAGCTCCTGAACGGATGAACAGATTTTGATCTATTTTTTTTTTGAAAGTAGAGTTAATCGTGAGTGTTCTTAGCCATGTTTAGTGGAAATCGATCTAAGATGGCCGCCGCTACAAAATGGCGGATTACTCTTTTCCACAACACCCTCAATATGGGTATCAAATGAAAGGACTTAACTTGTAGAATACAACGCACTTTAATAAATTTAAAATCTAAAATGGCCGCCACCACATAACGACGAAATACATATTTTGTAAGCGTTGCGTTCGGGGTTTATTTTTAATTTAATCCACTTGTTATGAAACGAAGTAAGAGGACGAGTAAGACTATCTCCTGTTGGTAAGCTATATATACTAGCTTACACTCGCGGCTTTGCCCGCATGGCAAAATCCTTTATTAGCGGAAGTCTACGTCATAAAACCTATCTGTGTTCCAAATTTAAACCCAATCCCTCCAGTGGTTTAGGCTGTGCGTTGATAGATCAGTCAGTCACTCTTTCCTTTTATATATTTTTTGGCAACTTCTGTGGCGCGGTGGGCTAATACCCGCTTGCAACGCAGAAGGTTGCGGGTTCGATTCCCGCATGGGACAAATGTTTGTGTGATCCACAGGTATTTGTTTCTGGTCTGGGTGGTTTTCAATATCTATTATAAGTATGTATTTACAAAAGAAAAGTATATAATAAGTAATAAGTATTATATCCGTTACCCTAACCACCATAATAGGTACAAGCATTAAGTTGCTTAGTATGTGGTTAGGTGGCGCTGTGTGAAATGTCCTGAAATATTTATTATTATTGTTATTTATATTTAGAAGAAGAAGATAGAAGATAACGCTGCGTATTTATCAGTACAGTGCTACCCAGAATTTGACAGTACCAGCGTTTTTCCTCAAGAGTCATAATAAGATGTTAAAAGATTCCTCAGCCCAGTAATTTGAGTGTAATGTATGGAAGTCATAAGTACTTTGAATTGCGAATTTTCCCGATGTGATTTTGTTCTACGGAATCGTTTCGCCAAGCGGTCATTGTGACTTTGTTGCGGCATTATGTTTAGAGCCTGAGAGGGATTTATCCCACCTTCTAGGTTTAGTCTTACATATTTTACCGGGGGTAGACTTCCTTTGGGTCGACTAGGTGGGTACCGCAATAACAGTGCCAGCTATTCTACCGCCTGAGCAGCGATGTGCAAACATTACTGTGCTTCGGTAGGAGGACGCTGTAGCTTGTGAAATTACCGTGCTGAAAAGTCTTAACATTTTAAGACTCTCAAGTAAGAAGCGTTGGCGCAGTGCACCCAGAACCTTTGTGAAATACTGGGTAGCACGCTGTACTGATTATGGACAGCGTTATCTCTTACCATCATCAGGAGAGCGTCTGGTCTTCTTACTTCGTTGTATAAAAAATAGTCGTGGAGCGAGATCGTGGTCAAAGGCTAACTATTAAATAATAAATCCAAACTAATCTGTCCCTTAAAAAAGACCTGAGCGTTCACATAATGACACTCCATCATTAATTCATCACCTAGCCGTCACAGGCCATGTCATACTGGTAACGGAAAACAGGCGGGCGTGGCGGGAAAACCGGCCAATCACAGCCCGGGAAAACCGCGGCGATTACACAAACAACCAATCAGGAGCCGAGTTACAATTACATAAGTGACGGAGCATGTTCTCTTTAACGTAACCGGATGGCTTAGTGACTTTTTATTTGTTTAGTGAGAAGGTTTGCAGTATAGAGGTTTTCGTAGTGAAAAAGTTGAAAATCAATTCATTTTTCAAAAAAAAAATTTGTTAATAGAATATTTGTAAAAACTAAAAGTTATTATCATAAAAGTTTAAAAAAAACCGCCCAAGCGCCTAGGTTGGAAAACTGAAAACTTTATCTTTTTTATTACCCCACCATTTTTAATTAAATTATATATAAAAAAACTGAATCCGATGTTGTTATCAAGAAGCGTGGCCGAGATGCTTGTTTCAATGTATACAAGGGCGGATCCAGGATTTGGTCCTGGGGGGCCAAGGTGCAGACGGGCAAAAATATTATAATTTTTACTACGAAAAGTGTGTGTATAGCTCGCTCTGAACAGTTAGAAAGTTCAAATATCCTTAAAAATAAGTGCGCAAGCAGCTGGCTGTGAGCGCCGAGAAAAAAATTATAATCTTGATCATGAAATATGTGCAAAATTCGTAACTCTACAATGAGCCTTGGCCCTCTGCCCCCCCCCCCCCCCCCTAAATCCGCCTATGAATGTATAACTTGGTTGCTCATTAGCGATAAGACCGCCGCTTGTACATTTCGACTGTAGCAATTAACATTGTCGAATAAACATTTTTCTTTTTATTGCAATTTAAACTTTACGGAACATACATTATATTGCGCTCAAATCATGGCCAATGTCTTCCCCAATAATGCCCTAGGTATACGTACATCATCATCATCACTGGCCTTTTGCATAATCTATAAAAGTCACTTTTAAGGCTAGTAAGGCCTATACCAGATTGGCGACGTCGTCTGCAAAAAGTACAGACAAATTGTGTTCCTGGTGTTGCTGGAGTGTTTGGCCGCACGTTGGCGCCGTCTGTCACGTTTTTATGCTAGGTGCTCGAACCAGGCCCTATCATGCGCAGAAATGCCGTCAAATAGTGTCTTCCACACACATTTATTTTGCTATCACAAATCATATTATCATTGTTTATATAGGCTAGTAACACATTTTACTTTGCTATTCTGGCGAGGATGTCCTGCTACCCATAGCACGGGTCTAGAGTCTAGAGCCTAGTTTGGGTAGCAGATTTCTTCAATATATCTGTATTTCTGTAATGCCTTTATTGAATAAATTTTTATTATTTTTATTATTATTATTATTATCCTTTAGCTAGCACGATCATTTGACACTTCTTCTCAGGTTTTAGGGGTCGATGTTAAATGATAGCATGTCCCTCTTAGCGCTACCCTTGTAGCGGAGCATAGCCCTATACACCGATAACCCTGTATTTTTGCAAATTTGTCATATCATGCGAGCAAAAGAGTCCCAATTCCCATGTAAAGACGAAACTATTAAAAGCTGATGCCACAAAGGCGCGGGACCGTGCGGAAAACCGATCGCGATCTCCGTTTTGTTCTGGCGCGCGTAAGCTTTATATATATGTACTTATTATGTGACAGGGTGCTTAAGAATTTGAACATTACAAAAATTCCATCCCACTTTGCCGCGCGATCTCTGTGTGGCATTAACTTTAAATGATTATATTAAAAGGCCCGTACAGACTGTATTAGAAACATTTAACAATGACAAAAGAATAACGAAAGTTTGTTGAAAGAGAATAATGGCTAAAAATTAAAGAAAAGTGAATGAAAAGACGTGTATAAAAGTTTTGTTGGACATTAAAAGTGCAAAAATGGATCAAAATCTACCAATGAAGATGGATCTGTACGATATGGAAGGATGCTCCCAACACAACAGTGCGCTGGCAGCTTTGCGTCTTTTGAGAAGCTACAACCATTTGCTGGTACCAGGTAGGTCTTTACATCTCTTGTAACTTATGCTGCTCTGGTACTTTGTAACGAATAGCATAAATTTTAGTTGATTATTATTATTTATCTCAGTTATGATAATTTTATGTTGTACACCTATAAAATTAAGTGTTCTCTCGTAAGTGTATTTGCTGATAAACCGTCAAAATAAAAAAAAATCCAATGAAAATGGATCTGTATGATATGGAAGGATGCTTACAACACAACAGTGCTCTAGCAGCTTTACGTCTTTTGAAAAGCTACAATCATTTGTTGGTACCAGGTAGGTTACTTTTTTATATACTTATAATCTCTTGTTACTTATGGTGACCTGGTACTTTTGTATTGAAATCCAATTTAGTGTGAGAAAAAGGTAAGGTGTACGAGAGAAATTACCGGACTATATCTACTTGACATTTCTTTTAACATCTGGTGCCCTGGTTCTTTGGAAAGCATTTTCATAAAATATTGAGCTACGATTTACAATTTACGATCAAGCAAGGTAAGTTAACAAGAGAAAACTGGGCTAGATTTTTTACCTCAGAAACCTCGATTTTTGAAGTGAAAACTTCTTTAGCGGCGCTGAGCACTTTTTTTTGTATGGGTAAAAACTTTCAAACTCGCGTCAGGGTCACGTGATGCTGATCGAAAAAGCGTAAGATCGAGGGGAAGGGAGAGGAACTAGTATCTCCCACTCTTTCTACCGTGCTTGAGTGTGCTGCTCTGTGAATTTGGTTTAACTATGTCAAATGATCGCAGTTTTAGCACAACGAAATACAAAACTACTATTGATGCGGTCTTTATTAGACACTTAAATAGGTTCGAATCAAAACTGTTTGTTTCTTACTTCAGTTATCATAAACCAATTGTATCAGTTGTAAAAATTTGCGATGATGATTCTGATAATAACGATGGTGTAAAAGTCGTCGAAATTATGGATGGAAGTTGATTTTTCTGAGAGATAAAATTTAATGTAATATATAAATAACGATATAATATTATAAATAACAACATATAAATTGTCATATTTGTGTACGATAGCGCAATAAATAAACATTGTATTCTGCCTCATAAATGATAGTATTTTTATACTTATAATTAAACACAACGTTAATATTGAAGTTTTCACTTCTGCCGGCACTCCCGGAGTGCTACCTTTTTTTTTAAATCATTTAGGTATGCCAGGTATGTTGAGGAGTCATAATCATTTACTAGTGACGTGTATACTTTACATCTCCTATTTTATAATGTCGCCCTGGTACTTTTGTACCTGAAGCATGAAGTCTTGCAGCAGTTGAAATCTGTTACTTTTAAATAAAACAAAAACCAAATCGGTTCAGGCGTATTCGTAAACTCTAAAAAAAGTAAATTATTAGAAGTCGATTAAAAAAACAAATAAAAGTATAAAATGTACAATAAAAATATGTATAAAAATAATAACAGGTTAGGGAGGCTCGTGCAGACAATTATTGCACTTAATTACCGATACCATCGGCCCTTCTACACGATACCATTACCACCCTTCGGTTCAACTGTGCTTTATAACTGCACTCATTATTTGAAGACGTTTTTTAACGTAAAAACTGGGGTCGAATATTTTATAGCAATGACCTTGAAAACGAGTCCCTGTCCCTCTAGCACAGACGCTGCGTAGACTTGTCTTGCTGTCAAGTCAACTGTCATCCCATACATTCACAAAAGTACAATGTATGGGATGACAGTTCTACTCTTGAAGTTTCGTCAGGATCCCGTGTGTCATGCTACGGCCACTGATTTCCTTTTTTTTATATTAAAAGCTCAAAAGAGCTTCTGCAGGTTGAACGTTTATGCCGTGTACACCTATAAAAAGCCTAGTTTAGGCCGTGTTTAACAGCAACATGGTACGGAACCCTTCGTTCAGTCCGACTCGCACTTAGGCAGTTTCATTTGGAGTATGTAAAAACCATTTTATGAAGCCAGGGGGATTTATCCCGCCTTCTAGGTTTAATCTACCTTCTACGGCCGCATCGTCGCCGAGATCGTGTACAAAGGCGAACAAGTGAAATTATAAAAATACTTTTAAAAAAGAATCTTTTATTATAACCGTCTAGCACCAAAGTACTCGTCAAGACGAATGAAATGAGCCCAAACTCGATGAGGTTGCGACGTTAAATTACGAAGTTCTTATGGCCTTCTAGCTCCATTATCAGATCAGCGCGATGTCATAATAATATTGCATTGTCATTCGATTTATACATACATGCAAAATTTTTAATCAGTAAACGGGAATTGGGTCAATTTAAACTCGCAAGATTTGATTACAGACAGACAGACCGACAAACAACGGACAGGACAACGGAAAAGTAAATACCTCCAAAAACATAACTTGTAAAAAATACCAAGTCTCGCAACTCGCAGTTCTTCTACCATAAAAATTATAATGCGGTTGTTTTTGGTGTGTGTATTTTTTTACAAGCTTTTGTCTGGGGGCACGGCAGTGACCCCAGTGCAGTTCTTCTACCATAAAAAGTTGTGAGATCCTTGTATTACCAAGTCGGTAAAATCTTTTGTGTTTTTAATTAGTAGATCGATTTGGCCATCGGATGAAAACACAATGTATCTCTCAAGTAATATATACACACCGAATAGTACGATTGTCAAGTCAATCTATTAATTTAAAACGCAAAAGATTTTACCGACTTGGTAATGATACATGGATCGCACAACTTTTTATGGTAGAAGAACTGCACTGGGGCCACTGCCGTGCCCCCAGATAAAAGCTTGTAAAAAAATACACACACCAAAAACAACCGCATTATAATTCCTAAAAACAAATCATACGATAGATCAGGAATCACGACCTTTCCGCCATTATCGAACGGGTGAATCTAACAATTATGGAACAGCAATTAAACTGGCATTACAGGGGCTAAACACCTGTGCTTTCTCAGCAGGTGTAAGTTGTTAGTTTACGTAGGGTCGCACCGGTTACCGTGTTGCGAGTGTAATTATTTGAAGATGACTGTACCGATTTTGCAACGGCATGGGGTATTTGTTAAGAGATTTTTATTTTTATACAAGTGTTAAAATTAAATTAAAATTAAATAAAATTAAAATTAATTAAATTAAAATTTTAAAAAACCCCCAACGCAATATGCAATTCACCATTTTGTGATGGCGGCCACCTTGGATTTTAAATTTTATATAGTGAGTATTCTACTAGTTAAGCCCTTTCATTTGATACCCATATTGGGGGGTCGTGGAGAAAAAAGTAATCCGCCATTTTGTAGCGGCGGCCATCTTGGACCGATTTCCGCCAAACATGGCTAAGAACACTCTCGACTAACTCCACTTTAAAACTAAATCCGTTCATCCGTTCGAGAGCTACGATGCCACAGACAGACACACACACAGACAGATAGACAGACACGTCAAACTTATAACACCCCGTCGTTTTTGCGTCGGGGGTTAAAAATACCGAACTGCGATGTGCAAACATTAGGTGTGACAAAGCAATACTCTTTTTGCTGGCAAGTTTTCGGCAGTTACCTTTTTTACCTTTACCTTTACCTTTTTTTTTGGTATTACCTTTTTTTTATCCAACGAAGTAAGAAGACGAGCAAGACGCTCTCCTGATGGTAAGAGATAACGCTGCCCATAATTAGTACAGTGCTACCTAGCGCACGCGCCAACGTTTCTTACTTGAGAGTCATGTTAAGACTCTTCAGCCCATTCTTCATTATGATGACATCGAGCTGATCTGATGATGGAACTGAAAGGTTGCCATAAGAACTTGGCAATCAAACTACACAAATACGAGTTTTGGTGCTTTGGTGCTAGATGGTAATAATAAACGCATGTTTTTAAAAAGTTTTTTTTTTTATTTTACTTGTGTCCTCCAGGGCTATTCACTTTAGATATGACGGAATAAGTGAATAGCTCTGCTGATCAAATACAAAACAGCCACGTGTCACACAATTGCGGTCAACATCGATCAAACAGTAGCACCGCAATATTTATTTATATACCATTACACACTTGCCCAATCGTTTAAAGGGTCGCTGGAGTACACGTCATTTCATGCCTTGTCACTTGTTTAATATATCGGAACAGTTGCCGCCAGTTCACCAACGTCGTGTCCTGTCCATGAAGTTAGCGGAGCATTGCTTCGTAAATGAAATCGGTTCGGGACTTCCTCTTTGCATGCTATGCTTTATATGACCATTTTAGAAGTTCGTAGTCAACAAGGAAGCCTTATAGCGCTTTGTCTGTCCGTCCAATAAATAAAACATAAAATACTACGCCTGTCACATTGAGATATTCGTCGAATCTCGTTATGATAGATAACTCTTTATTGCACTCAATAATTAATTATGATTTATGTTATGCCCAGTTTTGCTGGTAAAATTGCTCAGTTAATCACTTTCAGTCGACACAAGAGTAATGCTTTTGTAAATTGCTGCTCGGCGAATGAATAAAAACTAAGCAAAGATGTGGGACTTTCCCTGGCGGTCTCTACTTTGCTATATTAATAAGAGCTCTGCCTCACTAAGACGCCTTGGCGATTTTGCCGGCTACGTATCTAAGCAGTTAATATTGAAATATTATAATATGTAGTACCTAACCCACTGGCGACGGTTTGGTTGGAAGCGGGTCACGAGCTAGTAGTGCCCTACGTGGTTTACCTGGATACTCTGACGACGTTGCCACTATAATGTACACGGTAAACTGCACCTCGCTCACTTAGTCGCTAGTGAGCCGTCATTTTGGACGCCCGCTCGGAATAGTAGTCTGCATCCATTCCTGACGACTGAATATCGAGTCGCTATGGCCACTCGATTTAATTAATATTAATGGGGATAGGGTACGGGGACAACGGGAAGTCATTTTAAATGTTTAATTAAAGTACCGCTGTCCCCGTTAGACGGGTACACAGAGTCCAGGGACAACGACACGTGAAATGTTTAATTCCCGTGGCCCCGTCCCGAATCTGCGTTACAGGGACAACGGGAAAGAAATTTAATCACGTCCCGCTGTCCCCGTGATTAATATTAAATAATCATCTTGTCACTATGTGTGTTGGTGGTTCGGTTTATGTAATCTACGTTGTCGTTGAATAAATGTTTTTTTGTTTCTTTTTTTTTTTTTTCTTACCATCTCGCGGCATCTACTCTAATATAGGACCAGTGTTGATCGTGTAAACATTACCTTATGGCTATAACATACAGGTGATGGGGCGAGGGTGATAGCAAATTATTTATTTAAATATTGTACGTTAATGTCTGACGTGGTCTTTTACCGACTTGGTAAACGGAGGTTATACAGACTTAAAACGTGGAGATGTATGCTAAGTATAATTCGACTATGGGACCTTGGGGAAGGTAGGTTAGGCTAACCTGGGTCTAGGCGGCGAGTACGGGGGTATTCGTCGCCGCAAGAACAGACCCACGAGGTGGCGCGCGCGGTGTTTCCGCGCGCCCCTTGAGAGGGTGGGGTGAAACTCCTCTTCACCCCACCGCGGAGGGGTCCTCCTATCAGTGAGGACCAAACGCCGTCGGGGCAGCGGATGAATGCTTCGGCGTACCCGTTGCCCCGGCATTATGGCGTCCCGCAGGACACCCCCAGGTTTTTTAGTGGGTATCCCCGCCGCTACCATCTTTGGCGGGGGAGTCCCACATACCACCTCGCGCCCCCCGGCGTGGGGTGATGATGCGTAACGCATTTTTCCTGGGACAAAAAAAAAAAAAAAAAAAAAAAAAAAAAAAAGGTAGGTTAGGCTCCCCCCGGTGGGTTCTCGCCTTTGCGTGGCGGTGGGGATAAGTAGCCGTGGTAGAGGAGACCACGGTGAAACTAAGAGGAACCCGAGGCGGTCGGCCGCTCCACGCCGGGCTGACCTCCAGCAGCCCGTGTGTGAGTGGCCGAGTGGGTTGCGGTGCCTCCTTCAGGGGCATCCCAACCGAGGTGGACCGCGGTGCGTTGACCATCGCACCGTGGGTCTATGGCGGGGGCCGCGGCGGGAGAGGAGTGTTGGTATCACGATGCGCCACTCTCCCTGCCTTCCGCGGCCCAAACGGGGTCGCCACCGTTTGATGGCGGACGCGGTGGGGTCGCAGGGGAAGAGGAGTGCCGGTATTACGGTGCGCCGTTCTCCCTATCCTCTGCGGCCGATATGTGTTGTAGGTGTTGCGCCTCCGCGTGTCCCTATGAAGGCAGCATAGGGCACAGTGGATGGCGCGAGCGGGCTCATCGCGAGCGCCGCCGTGGCGGAAGGTGGCAGTGGACCGGTAGACCATACCTACGTGTCCCTCGCGTAGTGATGGGCCACACCACTGCCCCTTGTCGGGTGGGACCAGGCCCGGGAGGCTGGTCAAAGGGCTCGGCCGTTAGGCGGCGAGCAGGGCGGCGCTGGATCGCGGGAGGTGTCTGGTGGCGACAAGAGGGATGTCGTTTTCCGGACATCTCCGGCGCTCCGTGAGGTGGGGAGGAAGAAAAGGACTCTCTGATTTCTCTTTTGCAGGGTGGTATGCATTGGGGGGTTGGAGAGTCCAATTCTGAATCCCAGGACCTGGACGGAGGATGCGGGGGCGTTCGCTGTCACTGAACAGGTCCGGGAGGTGGCGCGCGCGGTGTTTCCGTGCGCCATTTCGGTGAGAGGTGGGGTCTTAGGACCAACGCCGCTGGGGCCGCGGACGAGTGCTTCGGCGTACCCGTTGCCGCGGCACTAAGGCGCGAGGTGGAAACACCCCAGGTTTTTTAGTGGGTATCCCCGCCGCTTCCATCTTTGGCGGGGGAGTCCCACATACCGCCCCGCGCCCCCCGGCGTGGGGTGATGATGCGCAACGCATTTTTCCTGGGACAAAAAAAAAAAAAAAAAAAAAAAAAAAAAAAAAAAAAAGGTAGGTTAGGCTACCTTGGTTTTGTAGTATTACGTCCGGCTTGGGATCCGGAGACCCTAGATTCAAATTTCAGTGTGGCAAGAACTTTTCGCCTGGACGCTACCGTGTTTCGGAAGGCACGTAAAACTGTGTGTCCCGGCTGTTTCCTACAAGATATATAGGATCCAATCGTTAGGTCATGTTGCAGGTCTTGTAGTAATCTCGGCGACCTGAAACTGCAACATATAGGTTGGTCACACAACCTATAAATTGGCATTTAACTCTGACAGTGTAAGTAGGGTAACCTGTTCTGTTGGAGTATATAAACCCTAATTATTATTATAAATTATTGTTTAGGGGGCTATCCAGGCGCCTAATAGCAGCAACGAGTGACCAAAAAGCTGGTTCTCACCGTAGCTCACTTCGTAGCAACTAGCAACGTAGACGAGCTACGATTGTCGTAGCACTGAATATAAAGCGGTTTTTTTTTTTTTTTTTTTTTTTTTTTTGTTTTCGCCGGGAAAAAATGCATTACGCATACCCTCCATACGGGGGTATGGGAGGGTTATGTGGGACTCCCCGTGCAGAGCGACTGCACGGGTATAACCACTAAAACAACCCGGCGGCACTCCCGCATCGTCTTTGTGACGGAGGACTGGGAATCGGCAGAGCCTTAGCATCCAGTCCCCCATCGACGACCGCCCGCCTTTACAAAGGCGGGCCCTTCACGCCCCTCGCAACAGGGAGGGGCCCGGGAACGGTCCCGAGTGCTCGGCCGTTCCTACCGACGGTGGTGGTGAATGTGCAATGCGGATGTAGGCGCCCCCGCGCCTATCATCCGCTATTCACCACCGGGGGGCAGGCGTTGACTCATGTAGAGTCGCCTTGCCAAACCCCTTCTGGAGTTGCGAATCGCCTGAGACAGCGTGGCGAGAGGGCCGTGCTGTCTCAAGCGCTCCGCATCCTCCTTTTGCGACATAACGTCTTCGCAAAAGGAGGCAACCGCCGTCCAGGCTTCCTCGCTCCCCAGCATGGATGATATAACGCTGGGAAGCGAGAGGTCCTGCCCGACCATTGAGATCAGGCTCAGGCGCTGTTCTGCCCACTTCGGGCACACCTCGAGGGGAATATAAAGCGGTAGTGGCGAAGAGATTTGAATAAAATACAATAGAGTGCTCTTTATGCCAATGAAAATTACAATTTTACTAATATTAGCACTGTAATACAATTTGGTCCACAATGGGGGGCCTAATCGCTGTGAACGATCTCTTCCAGGCTACCAACCTTTGTATGGAAAAGTAGATTGAAAGAATAGAGTGGGATTTGGTATAAGAACATGTAGTTGCATATTTATAACAAAATACTAATAGGTATATTATAAAATATAATTAATCTCTGGTTAATAAAAGTGTTCATTATTGTTCGTTTGTTGTTCTCAATAAAGGCATTTGCCACAAAAAAATATTATAATTTGATGATGGAGCTGGAAGGTGGCCATAGGAACTCCATAATTAAACGGCGCAACCCTGTCGAGTTTGGGCACATTTGATTCATCTTCACGAGTGCTTTGGTGGTAGATGGTGATAATAATAAACTTGTTTTTAAAAAGTCTTTTTAAAATTTCACTTGTTTAGATATTTTCGTTCTATTTGTTCCCAGATGTCCACGGCATGGTACCTCTGCTTGGTGCGTTACCACAGCCTGCTTGCGTGCCTCCAGTAACACCTTACTGTCACCACCTACCACTCAGGACTGCTCCTCCTCGTACGTATTACTGGCTTATAAACTCGCGGCTTAAAGACCCGTAGGTTAGTACTAAGTAGTAGCATTATACATTATATTTGTAGTGGTATACATTATTATGATGATATTTAATTTCGATTTTAACCAACTTGTTTATTATTATCTTTTAAAGCTAGCACACACAGGCGGGAAAGCGGTCGCGGCACGGGACAGCTTTTTTATCGAATTTGTACGTAGGTTACGTTCAAAGCGTCCAATATAAAGCGAACGCGGGCAGGAACAAAATGAAGATCGCGACTGCTTTATGGTTAACGCACGTCAATCAGAGTCGAACGCGCCGAAGGAATCGAATTTTGAATTCTGTACCCATGTGAAATGTCATGAAACCTCGCACACTTGCCGAAGTCGAATCGGAAGAAAGATTTCCTATACAAAAATTCTTCCGGTGCGGTCGATGCGGATAGATGTTTGAGAACTATTTATTATACCGCTCCGTCCCGCCTCTGTCTGTCGTCAGCTGTAGAGTGCTCATTACCGGAGGTATGCTCTCCCCGAATGGACCATACGCGTAATTTCCAAAGTTAATTCTATGAATTTATATATCAAAATGTATCAAATGGTGCGAGAGAGAAAGCGTCCAGCGTAATAAGCCCTCTTAACAGAGCGTCTTGTTCGCTTTATTACTTCGTTGCATATATAAAAAGACATGTTTTGGCAAGCTTTTATGTTTTTATTTACTTTCACGGTCTGTTGTCTGTCGGCAATAAAATATTGCAAGTTTAATTTGACCCACTTCCCGGTTTCCGATTGAGCTGAAATTTTGCATACATATATAAAATCGAGTGACAATGCAATATTATTATGACACCGAGCTGATCTGATGATGGAGCTGGAAGGTATAGGAACTCCGTAATGAAACGACGCAACCCCATCGAGTTTGGGCTCATTTAATTCACCTTCACAAGTACTTTGGTTAGATGGTAATAACAACTATACAAGCTTAATGTTTTTAAAGTATAATTTGTTTAAATTTCACTTGTTTTCCACAGTGTTAACTCCACCAAACAGCGAGAGTGAAATAAGGCGGCGCGGTGAGAAACGTCCCATACCACCCGAACTCAAAGATGAAAAGTACTTCGAAAGGCGGAGACGAAACAACCAAGCTGCTAAGAAATCTAGAGACGCTAGACGGATTAGAGAGGATCAGGTGAGATGAGATGAGATAGGATGAGATGAGATAGATATGAGGTGAGAGACCACGAAGAAGGAACCTCAGTGTCTCAGTGTGGCAAAGATTTGCGCCTGGACTCTACCGTGTTTCGGAAGGCACGTAAAACTGTGGGTCCCGGCTGTTTCCTATAAGATATGTAGGAGGCAGTCGTGAGGTCATGTTGCAGGCCCTGTAGTACTCGGCGACCTGAAACTGCGACATATATAGTAGGTTGGCCACACAACCTATAAATTATGATTTGACTCTGACAGTGTAAGTAGAGTAACCTGTTCTGTAGGAGTATAAACCCCAATAGGAATGTTGACTAATTTTTGGAATTGCTTTTATATGATAGATAGACCCATTTCATACACGAATATCATATTTTTATGCAAAAATATATGAAATTTCAGTATAAAAATACGTAAATAAAAATGATTTTTTGAATTCCGGCTTAAACGTTCCGAACAGTCATCTGACAGCGCGTGACGTCACACCACTGGCTGGACTTACGTTTCCTAAGCAATGTTCCTGATTTCGACAAATTTTAATTATTCATAACTTAAAAACCACTGAACCGATTTTGATGCAACTTATACTGTAGGTACCCTTAGTTGGTCCATACTTAAACCAAAAATAAAGTCAATAACTAAAATGTCTCTCTGAAAATATAAGATCCATTTTGGTTATTGACTTTTTTTTGCTTAAATTCGGACCAACTTAGGGCACCGTATAAGTTGCATCAAAATCGGTTCAGTGGTTTTAAGTTATGAATAATTAAAATGTGTCGAAATCAGGAACATTTCATAGGAAGCGTAAGTCCCGCTGACTGCGTGCGGTGCGGTGCGTGCCAGTGGTGTGACGTCACGCGCTCTGATTGGCGTTCGCATTCACGTAACAATAAGTAAAAATTATTGAAATTAAAATTTATTTTATTCAATTTTGGCTTGTAAATAGATCCTTAAAATGTGATTATATGTTTTTAAATACTGTCTTTTATGTGAAAAACATAAGTTTATATGAATTCGTAACATGTGTCAACATCCCTATTCCCCCAACTCTAACACACTATGTAAGATAGAGCCAATAAATTATTTTCATTTCATTTTATTTTTTTTCAATTATTATTATAATTATTGTATTATACATTGTGTGATATATCGGTCAGGTAGCCTGGCGCACCTGTCCTCTAGGAAGAGAAAGCCACGCTCCAGGCGTATGTAGAGGCGCTTAGACAAGAGGCGCTTGTTATATGACACGTCATATACCGCCTAGGTAGCGTCTATATGCTATTGCGCATTGGGCGACCTTATCGCAGAGATCTATTCTATATATCTATCATAGTATTTTTTTAATGTAATAGGCGACAAACATTCATAGACAGACCACCTGATGGTGAGTGGCTACCGTCGCCTAAGGATACCTGCAATACCATGGGTACCACTGGTACGTTGCCTACCTTTCAAGACTCTATTCACTTGCCTTTTGAAGAAACCCACACCACCAGTACCACCAGAGACCAGTATGATTTACCGCCTAGGTAGCATAGCGCGCCTGTATGCTTCAACAAGAGTACGCCTCGCTCCGGGCGCATGTCGAGGCGCTAAGACAAGAGGCGCTTGTTATGACACGCTATATACCGCCTAGGTAGCGCCTGTGTATACTACTGCACTTTGGGCGGTTTTACCGCTTTTCTTCTTATTGACGAGTCGATAAATCGCGACCGTCAAAATGGCGGGACCAAATCTGGGACTTGCATCAAACATATTATACCAATATTTAGTATCTCCGATCAAAATTAAGGTACCTCAACAGAAAAGACGCGGCACAGCAAAAACCGTGGTCCGCCATCTTGACGTCAGGATGGTGGGACCAAATTAATCCGCTGCTTTCCGCTGCGAGCAATATCTTCCAGAAAACCTTTATACATGATGTCAATTACCACCTAGGTAGCGTGGCGCGCCTATATGCTTCAACAAGAGAACGCCTCGCTCCGAGCGCACGTAGAGGCGCTTAGACAAGAGGCGCTGGCGTTGCGTGCTCTCCTTGCAGCGAAAGACGATGTGGCGCCTACTTCTACTACTACTGACTGAATTGATTTTTTTTATTAGTCTATGCTGTCCCACTGCTGGGCAAAGACTAAGAATTGATATTATAATAAAGATAAGCTGTAATACTGTGTTATCTACTTATACTTACTACAATTGTAATTTGCCTTAAATAAAGCTTTTTTTTTCTTTATTTCTTTCTAAGTATCTATGCCTAACAGCGTTGCCAGAACGTTACTTTTGAAACATTTTGCGTTACTGTTTGACATGTACAATGTATGAATAAGTAAGTCTATATTAAAATTGATATACTAAATCATTTTTAAATGTGTTACTTTTCTTGTAAAAGTAACGATTTAGTTACTTTTTGAGCTAGACGAGGTTACTTTTGAAGATAGGGCACTGGCAACACTGATGACAACTGAAAACAGTCTTGCCCTAACCCTAGGTTTAAAATGGAAGCTTGAAAGTGAACGCATATCTACCCGAGTCGAGCGCTTCGATAGAAACGAATTTTAGAATTCTGTATTCTGTATTGTATATATGAAATCTCACACATATATATTAGGGTGTCCCAGCCTATAAGGGCGAATTTTTTTTTTTCAATTTTAAATACGCATACCCTCTAAATTTTTTCTAATTGACCCTAATAACCAAAATACAAAATATTATTGATATCGGATAACGATAACCCGTGCCGACTTGACGCCAAAGTTTTAGGAACAAATTTGATGAAATTTGTATGGAGATTTTAGAGGACATTTTGAAATATATTTTTTATTTATTAAATTAAATACTATTTTATTTCTATTATAAATATATTATTAAAAGAACATTATTTATTAATTTTCTTCTAATATTTTGCCTTTTACAGTCAGGGTATATCAGTACACAAGGTTTTAAAAATTGCTTTTATTCCTCATCAACGGAGTATTCGATGGAAACCTTGCATCAACTTCAGTACTGTCTCTGCTACATTATTAACGTATTACAGTATTATCATCTGTTTCTTAACTAAAATAGAAGATATAGTAGCCTCTACTACTAACTACCACTAAGATATATTACTCTATAGGGTATTACTAGGCTATAAAGTAGAACACTCGTTAAGAAAACTGTAATCAATTTTAATACGATTGAATAAGGTCTTGCATATTTATGGAAATTTGGCTATTGATGTCTTTCTCGTAAAGTGAAACACACAAGTCTTCTTTTTAAGGGATGTAGTTGAAGCGGTGGTTGTCACGCAAAGAATTTGGACTTCATTTTCGAGATACCATCCGCAAGCCAAACTGCTTCTGCTTCTTCACTCCCAGTGTTATTAAAATTACTATCGGCAAGTTCTTTTTACATATTATCCACACGTCTACAGCTGGCAACAGTTTTCCATCCTAATGAACAGTTACAGTATCCTGTACATCGTCTTGAAATTTGAAAATCGACATGAAAATTAACTTTAATTCCTTGAATGGCGAACTTTGGTACTTTGGGATCTTCAGTCGTCAGTATTGAGCCTTAATGTCTTGACAGTAGTTTCTATCATGCACTAAGATTTAATTGACACCTATCTAAAGCTGCTACTAATTTTATTCGTTAACGATTTATTTATATCGGACTACCGCTCTCAGTTAGGGCGGGCAAATCGTCTTGCAAATCCATTACTTCTATCAGAAGATGAATTTCTTGATAGGATGAAGTCGAAGCAGTAGGGGGTGCATAAAAAATAACCTGATTTTGCCAATAAATAATACACTCTCAAATAGTTACATTGCGTTTTCATTAACAGTTAAGTTCACTTCACGGATATTTAAAACTGCCTCTATACTTGTCCAATCAAGGGTGGTTTTGTACCAGTTACTTGATGTTTTTTACATCCCCTATTATAAATAAGCCTTTTTTAAACTATTTAATCCCACTGGCATATTGACTAAACGATAATAATCCATTTACTAATAAAACAAACAAGTTATGACAAAACCTCGATACGAAATATGCGCCGCGCCGAAGTATGCAAGTACTGAGATATATAAATGAAAGTCGGCACGGGTTGCTGTGGTCCTAGGGTCATGAAATTTTTTTTATACATGTTTTAACACCATTCGCAAATAATTAGAGGGTATGCGTTGTAAAAAAAGAATTTAATTTTTTTGGGACACCCTAATATATATATTTCATATTATAAATAAAAGCGGCCAAGTGCGAGTCGGACTCGCCGCCTTGAAGGGTTCCGTAGCAGTAAGTTACATAATATAAAAGTTCATGTAGCTCGTTGTAGCTTTTGAGTTGATTGAATGAAAGGTAAAATGCGGTTTACGATTTATAACGTATTAAAAAAAAACTAATTATTAGATCTCGTTCAAGCCAATTTTCCGTGGAAGTTTGCATGGTAATGTTCATCATATATTATTTTTACATTTATTGTTTTTTTTCTATTTTTGTGTTAAAATCTTAATGCGGTTCACCGAATACATCTACTCACCAAGTTTCAGAAAAAAGTGGCTGTGACATACGGACGGACGGACGGACATGACGAATCTGTAAGGGTTCCGTTTTTTTCCATTTGGCTACGGAACCCTAAAAAATCAAAAATTCGTTTGATTCGTTCGACGCGTTCGGCTCTGATAGATGTCCTAAAGATTTTTTTCCACTTGTCAGATTTTGTCATTTACGATTTTTTTTACTTATGATGAAGCGTCGATGTGGCCGTAGATGGTTGCAAAACCTAGAAGGCGGGATAATTAACTCCCTCACTTGTTCCAGTGAGGGGCGGATCCAGTATTTGGTCCTGGGGGATTTGGGCAAGGTCCAGACGGGCAAAAATATTATATTTTTACTACGAAAAGTGTGTGTTTAGCTCGCTCTGAACAGTTAGAAAGTTCAAATATCCTTAATAATAATAAGTGCGCGAGCAGCTTGCTGCGAGCGTCGAGAAAAAATTATAATCTCGACCATGAAATATGTGCAAAATTCGTAACTTTATAATGCTTCTGGGGGGGGGGGCTTGGCCCCCTGGTCCCCCCCCCTAAATCCGCCTTTGATTCTAGTCACAATCAAATCCGTCCACTGTGTGATTATAATAAATTGTTTTGTATAATAATATTCTTTGAAAGAAATAAGTAATAATGACGATGGTAAAAGACCTGACGGTATGACTTTGATTCCCTGGAAGTTAGGTCGGCCGTTAGTGTGGGACGCGACTTGCGTTGATACACTGGCGCCCTCACATCTTCCAGAGACTCAAATTGCGGCTGGTGCGGCGGCAGTTTCTGCTGAGCGGCTCAAGCGGCGTAAATATGCTAACCTCGATAGCGGTTACATTTTTGAGCCGTTTGGGGTAGAGACTTTGGGTCCTTGGGGTCCGGGAGCTCACCGCATTTTCCAAAATTTATCTGAGCGCTTGGTCGAGGCGACGTGTGACCAAAATGCTGGGGTATATTTGGCCCATCGTATAAGTATTGCCATTCAACGTGGCAATGCTGCCAGCATTCTGGGCACTCTGCCAACTGACAGTGGTTTGGAGCACTTGGATTTTCTGTAGATCGGCTTGTGGCCGATCTGTGGTTAATAAAAGTGTTCTTTACTGCTGTAGTAGCTGTAGTATTGTTAGTTTGTTTTTCTCAATAAAGGCATTTGCCACTTAAAAAAAAAAAAAAGGTAGCACTCCGGGAGTGCCGGCAGAAGTGAAAACTTCAATATTAACATTGTGTTTAATTTATAAGTATAAAAGTACTATCATTTATGAGGTAGAATACAATGTTTATTTATTGCGCTATCGTACACAAATATGACAATTTATATGTTGTTATTTATAATATTATATCGTTATTTATATATTACATTAAATTTTATCTCTCAGAAAAATCAACTTCCATCCATTATTTCGACGACTTTTACACCATCAACAGAGCAGAGCACACTCAGGCACGGTAGAAAGAGTGAGAGATACTAGTTCCTCTCCCTTCCCCTCGATCTTACGCTTTTTCGATCAGCATCACGTGACCCTGACGCGAGTTTTAAAGTTTTTACCCATACAAAAAAGTGCTCAGCGCCGCTAAAGAAGTTTTCACTTCAAAAAAAAAAAAAAAAGTAATAATGTTAGTCTCAAATTCAGTCACACACTACAAACCACCAGCAAGCAAGATGTTAAAAAAAATCATAAAATCTCATCATGCCATTTTTTGTTACATCAAACTGAAAACACTTTTAAAATGTGTGCAATAATATTATGCAGGGCTGATTTTGAGGAATTTTCAATAAAAAAAAATATATTATATAATAATATATTTTTACTTTCTTTGGGATTTTTATTCCATGAATTTATATTTCAAAATTTGTCAAATAGTGCGAGCGAGAGAGCGTCTTTCGATATAGTAGAGATCAAGGGATCTCATTAGGTACTTACTATGTAATTTATTTAGCACTTAATTTTGTTTTTATTGTACAAAATTTAAATTATTATAATCTATTATTGTTAATAAATTTATTGTCTTACTTCTGCTAGTTTTTATTTTGTTCTAAAACTTTAACCCTTATTTAGGTCTTCGCTATCTATACACAAAATTTCACCGAATTTTGGTTCAGCAGTTTAGTGCCATTACTATTTCGTCTAAGATCGTATTGAATGTGGCGAAAAATGGTACTAATTTTATGTCAATAAAAATACTCTTGTACACAGACACAAGCGCCACCACAGCCACACATTGACTTACGAATATTAAAATATTTGAGGAAATTAGAACCTTTTCCATTGATTGGAAGAGATTTAACTGATTTTTAGAAATTATTATTATATCTTTATTGTTATTTATTACAAAATAGTGAATATTATGACTTATATGACCACAGTGAGAAGTTGAATTCTTACAAAAGTTTAATTTCTATTATATACTAGATGGCGTCACTCAAGTCTTATTTTAAGCTACTCGACGCTAGATGGCGCTAAAATAAACTTTTGTATTATGTAATAAATTTGTTATCTGTGTCAAGGCAGAGCTTTTTCATTGGCTAAACATAAATTGATTCAATTTTCCACCGATGAAATGAATATGCTATAAAAATCTAACCAATGAGAGATAGATCTTTTTGTGACGTAAACGCGAGAATATTCCATGAAGAGACAATTTTTTGCGTAGCGGCAAGACAGTCAGAAAAAAAATAAAATTGTTCTTTCAAGTAGTTGCGTCACCCACATGTTCTGTTTGAAGTGAAATAAAAAAGCTTAAAATAAATTAAATAGTTGAAATTAACGCAAACAAAATGTTGACCGCGACGCGGGTGATCGGCCGAAAGGCTTTGGAGTGTTCAGGAGTTGGATCTGATGTGTACACGCAGAGAAATTTCTCATCAATACTAAAAAGTGTAAGTGACCATTTTTCTTTTGAAAACGAATGAAAATCGTGTGTCATATTGCTATAAAACTTCAATGAACCTTTAAAATCGACATTTAACTAACGTTTAAAGTGATATTTAATATAGATATAGTGTAAAATCCACCGGTAATCTCTGCACATGGACTTTGGTAATATCTCCCGAAAAGTCTAAAAATGACGTTATATCCTTTAAATTACAGACCGCAGCCCCCACAGTACCTATTTACCAACGACATGGCCTGCAGTCAAGGAACAAGTAAGTACATTTTTGAGATTTCAACTTATTTCATCATAACCTTACTTTGCCAAAAATGAATGACCCTTGAAGAACATGCATTGTTTCCGAAAGAAGGGCGTAATTAATGTGAATTTTAGAATATATTGTGCAACACATCTATAGAAACCATCACTGCATAAAACAAAGTCGCATCCCGCTGTCTGTCTCTATGTATGCTTAGATCTTTAAAACTGCGTAATGGATTTCGATGTGGTTTTTTAATGATAAGTGCTTTAAGAGGAAGGTTTATATCAACAATACATGCATGTTACGCGATACGAAGTTGGTGTGGTTCTATTAGTTCAATAATAATTCCAATTGGAGTACCAAGTATATTTCTAACTGAGACTATTTTGTCCACTGAAAAGTACTCGAATGTGTCAATTCCGGCCCTCATCTTACCAATATTATAAACATGAAAGTTTGTAAGAATGTAGATGTATGTTTGTTACTCTTTCACGCCTAAATGGGTTGACCGATTCAGCTGAAATTTGGCATAGAGATAGCTTAATTAATACATAGGCTATAAGTACAGCGGGTAAAACCGCTGGGAGCAGCTAGTTACCTATTGTAAGTCCTCATTGTTTTAACTGTTTAAATATAGGTACAGTCAACTACAAAGAGATGTATCCATGTTAGTCTTACAAAATGAAGGAACTTTTAGTAGACAAAAATTATTTACCCTTCGTGACATTTTCAGTATCCACCAAATCTTATACTATATTCGATTCATTTTAAATACTATTAATATGTATTACCTAAGGAAAAGTAGTGGGATACATCATTGTTGCATATTAAACGAGTCGATGATAATATAAAGTTTGATTGCTACTAGAAATGTCACGAACCAAGGGTAGGTCATTGTGGCAAATGATAATTTACTTCATTTTGTAAGCCTAACAGGGATACATCTCTTTGTAGTTGACTGTACGTAATATATTTCTTGCATCTGTTCAGGTCTGAAGGTGTCAAAGGTGCCGTTATTGGCATTGATCTGGGCACCACCAACTCTTGTGTCGCCGTTATGGAAGGAAAAACACCCAAGGTATGTCCTTTTATCTGTCTTCACAAGTTATTAATCAGTATGAAGAAATTGTACCTAAAATAGTGTTTCTAAGCTAATCAAATGAGAACTGGCCACAATGCACCCATATACCCGCGTAGGTCAGCATCATCGGCATAATCTACCAGGGGGGGTAGACTTCCTTTGCAGGAGGTTGTCTAGGTGGGTACCCCAACAGTGCCAGTTATTCTACCGCCTGAGCGATGTGCAAACATTACTGTGCACAGGTACGAGGGCACTGTAGCTAGTGAAATTACTGGGCTAAAGAGTCTTAACATCTTATGACTCTTGAGTAAGAAGCGTTGGTGCAGTGCACCTAGAATTGCACATAATTGTGAAATTCTGGGTAGCACTGTACTGATTATGGGCAACGTTATCTCTTAACATCAGGAGAGCGTCTTGCTCGTCTTCTTACTTTTCCACATAAAAAAAAATCATCTGCTGGCATTCTCACTACGCTCCCGGTATGCCAGCAATGCACCCACAGCAAGGGAAGTCAATTCAACTCTTTTCTCATTGAGTTCCAAAATACTGACGTCCATGTCGACCCCATTGGGCTTTTCAGTAATCATATATTGTTTAGTCTACAATTGTAAGGGTCTTGGCTAGGTTGTATGTTTACATTTTGTTATTTTTAAATAAATAAATGCAACATTTAGACTGTGAAAAACACTAATGCTCTGTTCTTGAGGTCAAATGTGGGCGCTGCAAACACAATTGTCATATTTTGTGAGTAATATTTGTGTGACGACAAGGTTAAAATGTAATTTGTAATTTAAATAATAAATGATATGTATTTTTTTGTTTGTCAATATCATTAAATTTGCCTGAAATATAGGAATTTAACATTGGGGGATACTATGTCACACCTAGGTACAAATCGTACCTGGTAGTGACTTCATTACCTCCTCCGCTGCTGTTTGGTGGTCTGGTAACATTGCCCCTTTATCCTGGAACACAATAATGGCTACACTTTGCTTGGCGGATAAATAATTTTTAGCAGAGGTGTGGTATTTCCCCAGATGGCATCTGCAAAATGATTAACTCCTCAGCTACTAGCCCTTCAATTGTTTTTTAGCGGGGGTGGAATGAATTAGTTTCTAGTATTCTTAAATTAAAGCCTAAATTCAAATGGGGTGGTTGCTGCCCCATCGAGCCACTCGGGAGTTTAAGGGTTAATAAGTGGGGTCATGATATTAACTCACCCGTTGCCTAGCAACCAATATTTTATCTAAGTAAGTCATTATGTCATATCAAAAGTTATCTATATCAAAAGGGGGCTCAAATCACTATCTCAAAAGAATTTTATGAGTAAGATAAGTTTTACTATGTTCAAAGTTCAAATTTTTGTATGCAGTCTAAAGTCTTCCCTAAAATAGAAATTATAATTGGGATGTTGACTTCAAAAAAATATTTGTTCATAATGTAGATTATTGAAAAATATTGGACACGTATTTTTTTATTTGTTAATCTGGTAAGAAACGATACAACACACGACACATTAAGATACAACTCACTAAAGTGACTTGATTGTGACGTCACACCACTAAATCTAGTACATTTTTGTTTAGTGGTGTGACGTCACCCAACACAATCTTATAAACGTTATATCTCGACCATTTTCTAAGAAACCCTAAAAAAATACATGTACAATATTCATCGTACATCTGGCAATCGTTTAGTATATTTTCAAACGTTTATTCATTCCACAGGTGGTCGAAAACACCGAAGGCTCACGCACAACCCCATCACACGTGGCGTTCTCCAAAGAAGGCGAGCGTTTAGTCGGTATGCCAGCGAAACGTCAAGCTGTTACCAACAGTGGTAACACTTTCTATGCTACCAAACGACTGATTGGAAGACGGTTTGAAGATCCGGAAGTGCAAAAGGATATGAAGAATTTGTCTTATAAAGTTGTCAGGGCTTCGAATGGAGATGCTTGGGTTCAAGGTTAGTTTCAGTCATTATTTATGTCAAGAATTACATATTACATTATTTGTGACAAGAAAATATTAGTTGGCTTGTCAGTAAAACGTCAAGTTGGTACCAACAGAGGCGGCAAAAGGGCATAAATAGCTTGTCTAACAAAAGTAAGTTTTACAAGGTTAATTTCGGTCATATTATACGTCATTTATGCTAAAGAATCTTAATGACTCTTGAAGCATTGGTGTAGTGCACCTAGAATTTCACGATGGTTTCGTACTATTCCTGGGTTGCAGTACTGATTATGGGCAGCGTTATATCTTAACATGAGATGAGCATCTTGCTCGTCTTCTTACTTCATTGCATAAAAAACGTATTTTAAAATATAAATTACGTGTGAAATTTACTTTTTAATATATTTTAACGAAAGTATAGGTAATATTTTAAATATCTAATGATATATTTCTTTCGAATTCCAGGCAGCGATGGCAAAGTATACTCTCCCTCACAGATTGGTGCATTCGTCCTGATGAAGATGAAGGAGACAGCTGAAGCTTACCTCAACACCTCTGTGAAGAATGCTGTAGTCACCGTACCAGCTTACTTCAACGATTCACAACGACAGGCCACTAAAGATGCTGGTATGTCTATTGTTTTTTATTCTTTACTAGCGCCCGCACTTGGTCACGCTTAGCAGAAAATTATCAGTGTTTCTCTACTATATTATGCATGTATTATACATATAAACCTTCCTCTTGAATCACTCTATCTATTAATGAAAACCGCATCAAAATCCGTTGCGTAGTTTTAGAGATATAAGCATACATAGGGACAGACGACGCCGGGGAGCAACTTTATTGTAGGGATGTTAAGCGACAATAAACTTTGTTTGGGAAATTGGATATTACTTTTTAAAATAAGATGCACCCAAAACTTCTAGATTACTTGAAAATGCAAAAATAATTAAAATTAGTCCGCTCCGGCCGGTACCTTTGCAATCCAATCCTTGTTCTTCCTGACCCCCCGTGGAGGGCGGTAGGGGAAGGGTCTTGGGACTAGTCCCTCTACCCTAGCTGCGTCGCTCAGAGGCAACTGCCTCCGGGTAACTGGCGGCCGCCGGAGTCGCAACCGTTGCCGGGCGCCTCACGGCGGCTCTGCTGAAGCGGACCTATGTTCTTGCGCGGCGTCCCTCTCACGGAGGATGTCCCGCGGCAGGGGGCGCCTCTGGGGCGCCTCCGGTGGTCTGGCGTGTAGTGGAGCGATGTTGTGTAGGTGGGGGTGCGGCCCGTTGTCAGCGCGGTCGAACATTCGACGCGCTAGACGGGCCACGAACTCCCCCAACTCGGGGACTCCCGTGTCGCGGGCGATTGGTACCTTTGCAATGGTGGATTTTTATTCTGTTGACATTGACATTTGCATCTTGTCATCTTGGTGTCAATTGTCATGTTACTTTTCTTTTAGTTAATGGTGGGTCCGCGCGAACCCACGTTTGCCAGTGGTGCGCAGACAAACTTATCAAAATTCATTTATTCAAATAAGCTACAATAGAACATTTTTCAAGTCAATTTTGCTATTTGAATACTTTATCGCTCGTTAACAAAGCTCTATGAGAAGAACGAGCATGAAAATGACACGCGAAAAAGAAACAATGCGGGGGTAGATGGCAGCAGACTAAACCTAGTAGGCGGGATAAATCCCTCCCTGGCTTCATTGAACATCATGCTGGAACACGGTCACAATGACCGCTTAGCGACATGGTATTGTCCATTGTGGTAATTTGCCACGGCCGAAACCTACCACTAGTAAAATATCAATCATTGAATCCTTTATTTTTTTTATGATAATAAAAACCTAAAGTTATACCAGTACCATACTCCATTCAAAAATATAATTTAACAGAATAATAAAAAAAGAAGAAAATAAAAGTAAAATAATAATATAAAAAAATATTATAATATATTTTTTTGCTTTGTCTTTCATTATGAGAACGGCAAAGCTATGGAACTCGCTACCATCCTCAGTGTTTCCCGAATGCTATAACGTGGGTTTGTTCAAATCAAGAGTGAATAGGTTCTTACTGAACAAGCGTGCTACAACTTCGACTGCATCGTCACTTACCAACAGGTAGATTGCGGTCAAATGCTTCTACTATATATTTTTTTTAAATCTACAAATTCTCTCATAGTTTTTATTCTATATTTTGATATCTCATGACCTATATCTCGTTTTACAGGACAGATCGCCGGCTTGAACGTGCTCCGAGTGATCAACGAACCGACCGCTGCAGCTCTAGCTTACGGAATGGACAAGACTGATGATAAGATGTAAGTTTTCTTTCCTAAGGGCGTTTATCGTACACCTATTCACATGCCTATACGTAATCACCGGGGGTAGACTTCCTTTGCAGGAGGTCGTCTAGGTGGGTACCCCAACAGTACCAGTTATTGTACCGCCTGAGCGATGTGCAAACATTACTGTGCACAGGTAGGAGGGCACTGTAGCTAGTGAAATTACTGGGCTAAAGAGTCTTTAACATCTTATGACTCTTGAGTAAGAAGCGTTGGTGCAGTGCACCTAGAGTTTCACATCGTTGGGATCTTAGGTAGCACTGTACTGATTATGGGCAGCGTTATCTCTTAACATCAGGGGAGCGTCTGGCTCGTCTTCTTACACTTCTAACAAAGGCCAAAAATCACCACTTTACAGGATCTCTTAAACTCTAAATTTGCAGTTGAAACTAGTTAGAATTTTATTGTTTTATGTATCAGCCATTTTTGATTAAATGTACACAATAAAAAATATATATTTTTATGATCTACTTGAACTAAAAAAAATATATTTTAGTCAACATTACTTGGACATGCCTTTTTGGGATTCTTGTAACCTATCTGTTGAAGAAAGTCAGATCTGAAAAATACAAAATATTATGTGAATAAAATTAAAAATATTAAAAAGTATCATCAACAATACAACCAAAATTTACACATCAACTCAACATGTCAACACAGCTCAGTTGATATCACCTCTACCCTCCATCCCTAAGGTATCGAGTTCGAATCCCACCAAGGGCACTACGACTTCTTACACAACACACACAATAATATCCACTTTTCTCACTAAAATGCCCAGTTTTCTCAATATTACAACAAAAATTGCCCAAATTTCTCAACTGCACAACAAATTGCGCAGTTTTCTTCAGTAATAATATGCATCGTCGATCAGTGCCCATGTTCATACAAGGTGCACGTTTGCAGCGATTGCTAGATTGACACGCGGAACCAGCTAGTTGTGGCTAATATGGTCCCAGCTTTCCTAGATACCGCGTTACAGTACTTTTTAGCAAATAAATTAACGAATTTTAGTGTTATTTACAAGCTTTTAAGAGCGTATATATTGAGTGACGCTCTCTCGCTCGTACTGTTTGACAACTTTTTAAATATAAATTCATAGAATTAATTTTTCGAAAATACGACACGGTCGTACTCGCATATTTATTTTTTTGAGAATTGTCTCAACCATCAGTCAAAGTCGGGTACTGCAGGCGTGAACTCCTGATGAAGAACATCGTAATTGTCCGAAACCGTGGTTGAGACAATTCTCAATCTTAACAAAATGAATACGTGAGTACAGCCGTGTCGTATATGTAATGGATAACACTCACTGTTACCAAAATCATATGATTAACCATACCGGACAGTGTCACCCAGTGTTTTAAAATACAAAATTGTGCGCGGCACTGTACCGGTCACCTGTCGGAGTAATCGGAGATATAATTTGTTGAATTTCGTGTCCAGTAATATTAGTCGTGAGTTGTGCCGTTTTATTGATACTATTTAAAAACTATCGCATTTTATTGGTTTTGAAAACACTAGCGGTTGTTTTAAAAATCGTATTAAAATGGAATTATTTAGCACTTATAACACCTGGAATTAATTAGCACTTTTTTTAATTATTGTAATCTTTCACCCAAAAATTGGATAAAAATGACCTGTTTTTGAAATGTTTTACCTATTTTCTGTATGAAGGAATTTGACCAAATTATTGTGTTGTGTATGGTTTTCGGTCAAACATTTACTAATAAATTATTTTTCTTACAGCATCGCAGTGTACGATCTCGGTGGCGGTACCTTCGATATATCAGTCCTCGAGATACAAAAAGGAGTCTTCGAAGTCAAGTCAACCAACGGAGACACATTGCTCGGTGGGGAGGACTTCGACAATGTCATCGTTAACTTCTTAGTGGACGAGTTTAAACGGGACGTGAGTATTATTATAGCAGTCTTCGAGATACGGAAAGCAGTGAAATAATAAATACAGGTCAAAAATTGCCTGAATACCTTACAGAAAATGATGGTACGGCCGTGTCGCTTTTTTGCTTGACGTAGCGGGGGCACCATTCCCCCATATTATTACTTGTACAGTAATTTTATTTTATTTATTAAGGACTCCCAACGGAGGATACACAATAAAATATCATTCTTAAGATAAAAGAATTATGGTATTGTGTTCCCACAATTATAGGGAGCCACAGCATGCACAGCTAAACATAAAATATAAAAATTAAAAAATGTTACATTTCAAGGTTATTAAAGGTAATTATAACATTATAAAAGTTAATCATAGCATAAAGTGACAAAATTCAATACTATAGGAAAGTAGTAACATAGATAAAAATGTGCAGGTCCTTTAAACTTAAATATAAAATAACAAAATTAAATTAAAATGTATCCTTCTTATTTAAAAGATAAAATAACGAAAAATAAAAAATTCTTCAAAATAATAAAAAAATCTACAAAATTCTAAAGTTATGGTAACACTATCTGTTTTAAATTTCTTTTGAATTTTGGAGTAGGATCAGTTATATCTATTGTATCGCGATGATTTTTGGACATTATATTGTAATTTCTGCAGAGACGTGAAATGGGAGAGTTGAAGCCAAGATTTGTTTTTGAAAACGGTATTGTAAATAAGTTGAAAACTTGTTTTCTTGGAAGTCGAGACGGAGTATTTATTTGGAAGAGATTGGTTAACTCGTTGCAGTTTACTATTCCATTGAAAATTTTATGTAAATATATTATATCTGTATAATTCCTTCGTTCAACAAGAGATGTCATACCCCGCTTTACGCGTGGTATACGTTCCGGAAAAAATCGCGTTAGCTGAAATTCGCGTATATCGAGGTATATGATTAAACATAGTCAAAATTTAATACAAAAATACGAATCATTTTAATCATCACTTTAATTCTAAGAACACTTAATGCAATTCATATACTATTAATTATTTTTACTGAAAAATACATCTATTGTCTCAATAAATTTTTGAAAGAGCGTGAAATTTGAAATTAAAAAAAAATTTTTTTTTGAAAGAGCGTGACATTAAAAATTTGCGTTATATTGAAACCGCGCATAACGGGGTCGCGTAAAGCGAGGTATTACTGTAATACACATTTTAAATCAAACTTATGTACTGTTGATTGTTTTGTTTGTAACTATTGTTTGCAATAAAGAGTTTTCTACACTGAAAAAAAAGTGATTGGTTTAAACAAGATGTTGTTTCCATATGAGCCTACAAAAATCATTATTGCTGCAACTAAGAATAACGTTTATCATGTTAGTTATAAAAGAGATGGCTTAGTTGCAATAGCAAGCTAAATATGGTTGAAAAACAACCTATATTAATTGATAATCTAATAATGCATCATAATAAAAACGACTATAACTATATGCACTGAACAAGTAAATAACTACTCTTTATAACGGTGGTACAGTACTTAACTAACAAAACTAAGAGAAAATCAACAATTTTGTCTTAGTTGCAGCAATAATGATTTTTGTAGGCTCATATGGAAACAACATCTTGTTTAAACCAATCACTTTTTTTTTCAGTGTATCTATAATAATTAGCGTTTATAGATATCTAATAGGAAACAGCCGCATTACTCTCAGTTTTACGTGCCGCGCTAAAACATTGTAGCGTCCAGGCGAAAAACTTGCCACACACTGAGATTTGACTGGCCTCCGGATTACAAGCTGGACATACAGCCACTGGGCCATGGACGCTATTAATTTAGAAATGTATGAATAACCAATTTTTTATTTCAACAGCAAGGCCTAGACATCCGTAAAGACGCGATGGCCATGCAACGACTGAAAGAAGCAGCGGAGAAGGCGAAAATCGAACTCTCAGGATCCCTGCAAACCGATATCAACTTGCCTTACCTTACTATGGATTCGTCCGGACCTAAGCATATGAATTTGAAGGTACATTGAGCCCTTATACAGCTCGAACTCTAAACAAAAAAAAAAATGTTAAACTGTCTAATGTTTTGGTATTTACCTAACTTACAATAGATGCACACACACTATGTAATAATAGTAGATATATTTGACGAGTCCATTGATGACAATATATCATTCGTTATTATAAGAATAATGTAATGTATATATATCACTTTGACAATAAAGATTATTCTATTCTATTCATTTGATTTTTTATACAACGATAAAAAAAAATTCTAAAATATTTATTTGTTGTTTGAAAACATGGTTTGTTTGGATACAGATCTTATTATACATTTCACATTCAGTTCAGCATGTTTTTGCCCAGAAGGCGTACAAATGTTAAAATTTACTAATTACTCATAATTTTTTTTTTTTTTTTATTAAGTCTGAAGAGCGTATATATCTAGTGACGCTCTCTCGCTCGCACTGTTTGACAAATTTTGAAATATAAATTCATAGAATTAATTTGTTGAGAATTCCTTAAGAACAGCCCTCTATATTATTATTGCACACATTTTAAAAGTGTTTTCATTAAAAAATCAAAATCGCCGAGATTTTTTTTGAATTACAACATGTTTGTGTTGAATGTGGAACCAAAACAGGAGCTGGAGACGCGGTTTAAGCTAGAGCATGCAGTAAGAAGCTATTCACTCTTGATTTGTACAAAACGGACGACGGCATTATATTATAGCTTCGCCGTTCTCATAATAAAGAACGATCCAAATCGCTGGCTCATATTAATGATTAGATTTAAGCAAGTAATGTACGCAATTTTGTCTATGGATTCTAGTGTTTTATGTGTCGTTAAGCGATAGCCCATAGACCCTCAGTTTAACTTTTTTTTTTTTAATCAGAAACAAAAAAGACAAAATTTTATGCGCGCGAAATGGGAATTTGATAGAACCAAGTTACTCGGCAAAAAAAAAATTAATATTCATAAGCCAAATAAATAGCACTTTTGCATGACATTAATTGTTACTATAGACCTAGTACTGAGTAAAACTCGGTACTCGGCAAAAGTGTTACTCAGCCCATTTGTAATGATTAACACCAGTACTTTATCCCCAGATGACCCGTTCAAAGCTAGAGTCTCTAGTAGGAGACTTGATCAAGCGAACGGTGGCTCCGTGCCAAAAGGCCTTGCAAGACGCTGAGGTGCAACGGGCTGATATCGGAGAGGTTCTGCTTGTCGGTGGCATGACTAGGATGCCTAAGGTAACTAACTATGGATACTTGTTTATTTATTTAGAAATTATCTGATCATCATCTTCTGAATAGACCATTTCCTATCATATGACCATGATGACATTTGACGTCATGGTTTTTTTCAATGTGTGGTAATGTATAACTAGTCACGGCCGAAGCCTATATAGAAAAAAGAAAAAAAAACTCATTCGACGAAGGGGCGTCACATCAGCGTGGCCACCTATTTTATTTTATTTTATTTTCGAAGGAAAATTTACAGCTAACTACACACATATAGATATTAAAATACAAAATATGGAAGGCTAATTACAAATTTTCACAGATATTACGAAATATATAAATTAATTTGAAGAGGACAGTAGGCATTATAGATAAGAACAAAAAATAAGTACGAGAATATACACATAGACATAATAATTAGATACATACATATACTAACTGAGTTTAAGTTACAAGTTAATCACAAATTGTTGTATAAAACAAAAACAAACTAATAAGATATATAGGTATAACAAAACGCAACCGAATACTTACTAATAACAATATGCATATTATATTAATAATAACTATGTAAAGTATTTATTTGCACACATACGCTTAAGTTTCAGTGTCGACATATTAAATAGGTCTATATCCAAATCATTGGATAAGTTATTGAAACACTTACATGCTCTTATTAAATACGAATTTTTTCGATACAAAGACCGAGAGTAGGGGACATGCAAAAGTGATGGCTTTCTCATGAATGAGTTGTCAGTACGTAGCCCTATTTTACTAAGTAGTTCCGGACAATCGATCGCACCGCTTGCTATGTTGAGTAGATATGATACATCCGCTATGCGCCTTCTCTCCTCGAGTGGTAACACATGAAATTTTTTGCATCTAGCTGAGTAGCCGGACAGAAATACTTTAGCACGGAACTGGAGAAAACGTAAGAACCGTTTTTGGATACCTTCTATACGCTTAACATAAACACCATAATTAGGGTTCCATACCTGAGAGGCGTATTCTAGGTGGCTCCGTACATACGCACAATATAAAATTTTTACGGTTTTAATTGACTCAAAATCAGCGGACATTCGAAGAACAAACCCCAACGCCTTCGAGGCTTTATTTACTTGTTTATTGATATGTTCATCATACAGTAGCTTGGAGTCAAAAGTGACACCTAGATCATTTATTTGAGATACTCTTTCTAATATGGAGGATTTAAGACTGTAATTATATCGAATTGGATTAGGTTTACGCGTGAAAGTACAAACAAAACATTTAGAGACATTCAAATCCAGTTTATTTCTATAACAGTAGTCTTGGAATGTGTCTAAATCATCTTGAAGCCGAAGAGCGTCCTCATAGGTTTTAATTGGGTATAAAATCTTCATATCATCAGCGTACAAAAGTATTTTAGATGAACGAAAGCAAGATGAGATATCACTAACGAAAATTAAAAAAATTAAGGGTCCCAACAGGGATCCTTGAGGGATACCCGAGGGTATAGGCATTAATGAAGATTTATACCCGCCAAGAACCACGGTCTGACAACGGTTTCTAACATATGATGAGAACCATCGAAATAGATTTCCCCTTATTCCCATATGCTGAAGCTTGCGAAGCAAGATATTATGATCAATCCTATCAAACGCCTTACTATAGTCCGTATATATAATATCTACCTGGGACGGTTCAGACATATGCTTTGATAAGTATTCACTACATAGTAATAAGTTTGATGTGGTAGACCTACCCTTTAAAAACCCGTGTTGTTCAATGTTAAGTGATTTATTCAATGTCCAATATAGTTGTTTATAAATGATTTTCTCTAATATTTTTGCGAAAATACACATTTTTGAAATAGGCCTATAATTTACGATCATATTTTTTGGACCTTTTTTGTGTATCGGTGTAATATAAGCTGATTTCCAAATTTGAGGTACAACACCTTCAGAAAGTGACCGTCGATATATAAGAGTAAGAGGGACAGATAGACTATCAGCACATCTAAAAATAAAAATGGGAGAGATACTATCTGGACCTGCGGACTTATTAAGATTCAAACACTTAAATAATTTTAATACATCTCTACCACATACATGAATATTTCCTATGTCAGACGCACTATAAACAGGCAGATAACTGAGCTCCGATTCCTGAGTACAAATATTTATATCAGGTGGAGGCTGAAGAAAGTTAGAGTTAAAGTACTCACCAAACATTTCACAAATCTCGTCACCCTGGTCAGAGGAGCGTTCACCTAGTTTCAGAATAGCAGGATAACAATTAGATTGATTTTTACTTTTCACAAAGGCCCAAAAAGCTTTCGGATTTTTACTGATGTTATGTTCAATATTTTGAAGATAGGTATTATACATGTTACTTTCCATAGTTATTGCGCGTTCCTTTAAAGTATTATAAGAGTTAAGATCATGTAAATTGCCATATTTCCTGTATTTCATACGGTATTTGTGTTTTTCCTTTAAAAGCTTAATAAGAGGTGTCCGGTACCAGAGCGGATATTTACGGTTAGGGTTTATTAATTTAGAGGGAATGTAACTAGTACGTAGCTCATCTAAAATGTTATACAACGCGGAGACAGCGTCATCAATGGTTCCTGACAAAATTATGTTTTGCCAGTCATATGAATTTAACTTAGACGATATTATTTCATAATTTCCATGATTATAAAAATATTTTAAATAAGGTTTATTTTTAAGCATATTAAATTCCAGGACATCTGTCGTAACACACAGAGAACGATGGTGTGGATCCTCATTTACCAGTGGATGAAGAGACTGCGAAACAGATATGTTAAAATTAGCGAAAACGAGGTCTAAAATACGATTATTACAATTTTGAAGACTATGAGACAAGAAACAGTTTACGGATTTTCATTATTTTATGAAAATACACGATATATTGATATTTTAGGTCATAAACTAGTTGAAGATCATTGTGTTGTCTTAAATTGCTTTAAAATTTTGGAAAAAAACGAAACACATAGGTATTATTGTCAAAGTGAAGCAATTTGACAGAGTTTGACAAACAGCATAAACAGCCCAGCAAAATAAGTCCGCCATTTTGTAGCGGCGGCCATCTTGAACCGATTTCCACCAAACATGGCTAAGAACACCCTCGACTAACTCTACTTTCAAACAAAAAAACTTGAGAGGTGTCAAGGGACACCCGGATGGAACGAAGTTCCCACGATTTATTATTTACAAAAAACCTGTATACACTCAACAAAAATCATCGTCGCGACACCACACTGTTTAATGCGAAATAGAAATGAAAATATCTGGCTTGCTTTCTATAAGAGAGAGAGAGACAGACAAAGAAACATGCGCACGCCGCACAACTAGCTTACTATAGCAACAAGTGAATTAAATTTTTTATTATTATTATTATATTTAGCCTATGCTGTCCCACTGCTGGGCAAAGGCCTCCCCCAAGTCTTTCCACATATCGCGATCAAGCGCCGTCTCTTGCCAGCCCGTCTGGTGCGCGTCCAGATCATCACGCCATCTCTTCCGGGGCCGGCCGCGACGACGTCTTCCATCTTCTGGTGCCCATTCTGTGGCGACCTTTGCCCAGCGGTCAGGATGCATGCGGATGGTGTGACCCGCCCAACCCCATTTTAGTTTGGCAGCCTTAGCACCTACGTCTATTAAGCCCGTTTTAGAGCGCAGTGTGGTATTACGTATTCTATCTGTTCTTTTTATGCCTAGAATGCTGCGTTCCATTGCTCTTTGGCAAACCCCGAGGCGGAATTTTTGCGATTCGGTCAGTGACCAAGTTTGGGCACCGTAGGTTAGTATAGGGAGAATACACATGTCGACAAGCCTTCGCTTCAGGGAGATTGGTAGATCTCCCTTCATTAGCGTCTTCATGGACCAGTAGCTTTTCCAGGCGTTCTCGATGCGGCGATCGATTTCCCTTTCTTGCCTGTTTTCGAAAGATACTAGCTGGCCCAAGTAGATGTACTCGTCGACATAATGTATTACCTCCCCATCTACCTCTACCCTACGTCTCGTGCTGTTGGTCATCAATTGTGTTTTGGACCGATTCATCGCCAGTCCCACCTCGAGGCTTGCAGCGTTAAGTTCTTGTAGCATGGATTGTAGTTCAAGGGCAGTATGGGCGAATAGGATGATATCGTCGGCAAATCGGAGGTTGGTTAATCTACGACTGCCAACGGTGATGCCTTTATCAGACCATAAGGCTGCCAGTTTACGAAATACCTCTTCGAGGACACTAGTAAAAAGTTTGGGGGAGAGCGGGTCACCTTGTTTAACTCCCTTAAGAATTTGGAATGTGGGTCCTGTGGTGTTGAGTTTTATATTTGCGGAACTGTTACTATAAATTATTTTAAGAAGGTCAATATATGTAGGCTCGATTTCTTGGTTGTGAAGAGCTGTAAATATTGCAGAATGTTTGACACTATCGAAAGCCTTCGTGTAATCCACGAAGGCTAGATAAAGGGGTTTGTTATATTCTGTATATTTCTCGAGCAGTTGGTTCAGTGTTTGTAGATGATCTGTTGTGGAAAAGCTGTGTCGGAATCCGGCTTGTTCAGGTGGTTGTTGCAGGTCTAATTGTCCATCGATGCGGTTTAATATAATTTTTTTTTTTTTTTTTTTTTTTTTTTTTTTTAAATTAAAAATTTAAAAAAAAAACCCCAACGCAGCGCTTTCAAAATATGTAATTAGCGGTTTTTTGGTGGCGGCCATCTTGAATTTTAAATTTATCATAGTGCGTTTTATTCTACTAGTTAATTCCCCCCTAATTAATTCCCCATTCCCCCATCCCCTCATTCCCCCCCCCTCACCCCGATTCCCCCCTCCCCTCATTCCCCTCACACCACCCTCATCCCCCCCTTCCCCCCCACCACACACACACGTCAGACAGACACGTCAAAATTCGTTCCAAAAACATGTTTTTAAAGTAATACGTAGTAGTCTCTAAGACCGCTGTAGCGGCTGTAACGTTTAACTCAACTTTTTTCGGACCGCTATACCGCTAGCGGTCGGGACGTTTGAGTGGATAGCAAAAGGTGTCGTGACAACTTTTCGTAAGAATTTTTTCTGTCTAGCCCCCTTTCACAACGCGTGATAGAGAACTTCGTTCCAAAAAACTAAATTTAAATCCGTTCATACGTTCGGTAGCTAGACACACAGACACGTCAAACTTATAACACCCCGTCCTTTTTGCGTCGGGGGTTAAAAATGCATTTATTCTAATAGGCTAAAATGCAGATTTTCAAGTTGATTTACAGTTATTTAGTTTTACTTTAAGACTACCCATTCAGATTCAGTAGTTAGGGAGTGATTTATCCCGCCTTCTGGGTTAAGTCTACTACCATCTTGGGCCTCATCATTGCTTGAGATCAGGCGATATCGTAATCAAAACCTAAAACGGCTAAAATATATATTTGCACCTAGCACATGCTAACGTCGACTTCCATAGTCGTCTAGGCTGGTCCATCAGACGGGTGCCACATCAAATTGGGGACATATTCCCCGACCAACTCATGTTGTGTCGGGTTATACTCTCACATACATACAAACAATACAATACTCTTTATAGGGAGAAACATTAACAAATTAGACTTAAAACTAAAGTAAAGTACTTGTAGCGTCCGTGGCCCAGTGGTCATACGTCCGACTTGTAAGCCGGAGGTCCTGGGTTCAAATCTCAGTGTGGCAAATATTTTCGCCTGGACGCTACCGTGTTTCGGAAGGCACGTAAAACTGTGGGTCCCGGCTGTTTCCTATAAGATATGTAGGAGGCAGTCGTTAGGTCATGTTGCAGGTCCTGTAGTAATCTCGGCGACCTGAAACTGCAACATAATATAAATTGTGATTTGACTCTGACAGTGTAATTAGAGAAACCTGTTCTGTTGGAGTATAAACCCCAATTATAATTCTAATTCTATGCCTTTATTGAATATATATATATTTTTTTAATATTAACGTCCACAATGGGCGGCCTTATCGCTTAGAGCAATCTCTTCCAGGATCTTTCCATACAAACATACATCTTATTAATATTATAAACATGAAACTTTGTAAGAATATCTGGATGTATGTTTGTTACTCTTTCACGCCTAAAAGGGGGGACCGATTGAGCTGAAATTAGGTATAGGACAAAGCTTAGACCCTGAAATAACACATAGTTCGTTCGTTCACGTTTACACTGTAACCGAAGGGGAAAAACGTTTCGCTCGATCACAGTGTGTACGAACGCCACTTTTTACTTCCATTTGTACCTTAAATGAACTTGATTTTTACAAGCTTTTATTTACTTTCACCGCTCCATTGTCCTGTCTGACTGTCGGTAATCAAGTGTTGCTAATTTAATTTGACCGACTTCCCGGTTCCCGATTTAGCTAAAATTTTGCATGTATAAATCAGATGACAATGCAATATTATTATGGCATCGAGCTGATCTGATGATGGAGCTGGAAGGTCACCATAGGACACATCGAGTTTGTGTTCATTTGATTCTTGACGAGTTCCACATACCGCCCCGCGCCCGTGTGGGGTGATGATGCGCTACGCATTTTTCCTACGTAAAAAAATGAAGAAAAAAATGAATGAAAGTGAAATGATGAATGTTTTTCGTTCAGCACATGCTGAATGTACCCCTAATGCCCCCTATCCTGGTACCCTATTGCCTAAGCAAAAAGTAGATTTAAGATTTTTTTGTATTTGGTTTGCTGGCAATAAATGGCTTTTTATTTTTAAGAAAATGACGCTATTAAAACATTTCAGGTACAAACAACCGTGCAAGACATCTTCGGTCGCGCTCCATCGCGCGCCGTCAACCCTGACGAGGCAGTGGCCGTCGGCGCCGCGGTACAAGGAGGAGTGTTAGCCGGTGACGTGACCGACATCCTGCTGCTGGACGTGACGCCCCTGTCCCTCGGCATAGAGACGTTGGGCGGCGTGTTCACCAAGCTCATCACCAGGAACACCACTATACCCACCAAGAAGAGCCAGGTCTTCTCTACTGGTCAGTGAAAAGTGATGTTTAAAATGCTGCTGTAGTAGTGAACTGGCTAAAAAGTGTAATATTGTATCCATTATAATTGATGGTTTTCAGTGTCTTTTCTAGGTAATATCGATGTTTTCTATATCTCTGAGTGTTTTAGGTATATATGTGTTTGTAAGATGTTTTGAGTGCTGTTATAGTGCTAAACTGTCTAAGAATGACAGTATCGAACCCCTTAGTAAAAGTTTTCTGTGTTTATACCAACTAAAAGCCAGGTTTTATCTAGGCGAGTGTCTGTAAGATGTTTTGAGTGTTCATGAGGTATTTTGAATGGTTATGTAGTTTTGAATGTTGATATAGTCAAATATAGTGTTAAACTGACTAAGAAGAGCAATATCATACCCACTGAGGACTTTTCAGTGCTTATACCAACTAAAACTCAAATTTTCTCTTCCTATGAGTGTTTTAAGTATCATAACACAAACTATCAACCACAAAATACACTAAAAAGTGTCTTATACCTACTAAAGCCAGGTTTTCTCTACCGATGACCGGTTAAGTATCATAACACAAACATTCACCTACATAACACTCCAAAAAGTATCTTTAATATCGTCTCGGTACCTAACAATCAGTCTATCCCTACTGACGAGCGTTGTAACTATGAACACCCACTATAAAGCGTGTACAACACAGTGATTGTACGTAAGAGGCAATGTATGTAGTATTGTGACGTAAGAGCTCAGACGGTAGAGTAACTGACTTTGTTGGGGTCCTAGTCGACCTCATGCAAAGGAAGTCTACCCTCGGTATCCTCAATCTTCCTATATCTTATGTGTCTAATAATAAATATTTCAGAACATTACACACAGCGCCACCTAACCCCATACTAAGCAACTTAATGCTTGTGTTATGGTGGTTAGGGTAACGGATATAATACTTATATACTTTTCTTTTGTAAATACATACTTATAACAGATATTTAAACCACCCAGACCAGAAACAAATAGGTACCTGTGGATCACACAAATATTTGCCTCATGTGGAAAGCAACCTTCTGCGTTGCAAGCGGGTATTAGCCCACCGCGCCACAGAGGTCGTCAAATGAATTTTGAGTTTAATTTTTATGTTTTTGTTCTAGCTGCGGATGGTCAAACGCAAGTGGAGATCAAAGTGCACCAAGGAGAGAGAGAGATGGCTGCAGACAACAAGTTATTAGGACAGTTCTCACTCATCGGCATCCCACCCGCGCCTCGTGGAGTGCCCCAAGTTGAGGTCACCTTTGATATCGACGCTAACGGCATCGTACACGTCTCTGCGAGGGATAAGGGCACCGGCAAGGAACAGCAGAGTGAGTAGGATGTATATTATGACACGTGTGAGAGAAGGACAGGATGTTATATGGAAAGTGTTGCCTCAAGTTGAAGTCACGTTTGATATCGACGCTAACGGCATCGTACACGTCTCTGCGAGGGATAAGGGCACCGGCAAGGAACAGCAGAGTGAGTAGGATGTATATTATGACACGTGTGAGAGAAGGACAGGATGTTATATGGAAAGTGTTGCCTCAAGTTGAAGTCACGTTTGATATCGACGCTAACGGCATCGTACACGTCTCTGCGAGGGATAAGGGCACCGGCAAGGAACAGCAGAGTGAGTAGGATGTATATTATGACACGTGTGAGAGAAGGACAGGATGTTATATGGAAAGTGTTGCCTCAAGTTGAAGTCACGTTTGATATCGACGCTAACGGCATCGTACACGTCTCTGCGAGGGATAAGGGCACCGGCAAGGAACAGCAGAGTGAGTAGGATGTATATTATGACACGTGTGAGAGAAGGACAGGATGTTATATGGAAAGTGTTGCCTCAAGTTGAAGTCACGTTTGATATCGACGCTAACGGCATCGTACACGTCTCTGCGAGGGATAAGGGCACCGGCAAGGAACAGCAGAGTGAGTAGGATGTATATTATGACACGTGTGAGAGAAGGACAGGATGTTATATGGAAAGTGTTGCCTCAAGTTGAAGTCACGTTTGATATCGACGCTAACGGCATCGTACACGTCTCTGCGAGGGATAAGGGCACCGGCAAGGAACAGCAGAGTGAGTAGGATGTATATTATGACACGTGTGAGAGAAGGACAGGATGTTATATGGAAAGTGTTGCCTCAAGTTGAAGTCACGTTTGATATCGACGCTAACGGCATCGTACACGTCTCTGCGAGGGATAAGGGCACCGGCAAGGAACAGCAGAGTGAGTAGGATGTATATTATGACACGTGTGAGAGAAGGACAGGATGTTATATGGAAAGTGTTGCCTCAAGTTGAAGTCACGTTTGATATCGACGCTAACGGCATCGTACACGTCTCTGCGAGGGATAAGGGCACCGGCAAGGAACAGCAGAGTGAGTAGGATGTATATTATGACACGTGTGAGAGAAGGACAGGATGTTATATGGAAAGTGTTGCCTCAAGTTGAAGTCACGTTTGATATCGACGCTAACGGCATCGTACACGTCTCTGCGAGGGATAAGGGCACCGGCAAGGAACAGCAGAGTGAGTAGGATGTATATTATGACACGTGTGAGAGAAGGACAGGATGTTATATGGAAAGTGTTGCCTCAAGTTGAAGTCACGTTTGATATCGACGCTAACGGCATCGTACACGTCTCTGCGAGGGATAAGGGCACCGGCAAGGAACAGCAGAGTGAGTAGGATGTATATTATGACACGTGTGAGAGAAGGACAGGATGTTATATGGAAAGTGTTGCCTCAAGTTGAAGTCACGTTTGATATCGACGCTAACGGCATCGTACACGTCTCTGCGAGGGATAAGGGCACCGGCAAGGAACAGCAGAGTGAGTAGGATGTATATTATGACACGTGTGAGAGAAGGACAGGATGTTATATGGAAAGTGTTGCCTCAAGTTGAAGTCACGTTTGATATCGACGCTAACGGCATCGTACACGTCTCTGCGAGGGATAAGGGCACCGGCAAGGAACAGCAGAGTGAGTAGGATGTATATTATGACACGTGTGAGAGAAGGACAGGATGTTATATGGAAAGTGTTGCCTCAAGTTGAAGTCACGTTTGATATCGACGCTAACGGCATCGTACACGTCTCTGCGAGGGATAAGGGCACCGGCAAGGAACAGCAGAGTGAGTAGGATGTATATTATGACACGTGTGAGAGAAGGACAGGATGTTATATGGAAAGTGTTGCCTCAAGTTGAAGTCACGTTTGATATCGACGCTAACGGCATCGTACACGTCTCTGCGAGGGATAAGGGCACCGGCAAGGAACAGCAGAGTGAGTAGGATGTATATTATGACACGTGTGAGAGAAGGACAGGATGTTATATGGAAAGTGTTGCCTCAAGTTGAGGTCACCTTTGATATCGACGCTAACGGCATCGTACACGTCTCTGCGAGGGATAAGGGCACCGGCAAGGAACAGCAGAGTGAGTAGGATGTATATTATGACACGTGTGAGAGAAGGACAGGATGTTATATGGAAAGTGTTGCCTCAAGTTGAAGTCACGTTTGATATCGACGCTAACGGCATCGTACACGTCTCTGCGAGGGATAAGGGCACCGGCAAGGAACAGCAGAGTGAGTAGGATGTATATTATGACACGTGTGAGAGAAGGACAGGATGTTATATGGAAAGTGTTGCCTCAAGTTGAAGTCACGTTTGATATCGACGCTAACGGCATCGTACACGTCTCTGCGAGGGATAAGGGCACCGGCAAGGAACAGCAGAGTGAGTAGGATGTATATTATGACACGTGTGAGAGAAGGACAGGATGTTATATGGAAAGTGTTGCCTCAAGTTGAAGTCACGTTTGATATCGACGCTAACGGCATCGTACACGTCTCTGCGAGGGATAAGGGCACCGGCAAGGAACAGCAGAGTGAGTAGGATGTATATTATGACACGTGTGAGAGAAGGACAGGATGTTATATGGAAAGTGTTGCCTCAAGTTGAAGTCACGTTTGATATCGACGCTAACGGCATCGTACACGTCTCTGCGAGGGATAAGGGCACCGGCAAGGAACAGCAGAGTGAGTAGGATGTATATTATGACACGTGTGAGAGAAGGACAGGATGTTATATGGAAAGTGTTGCCTCAAGTTGAAGTCACGTTTGATATCGACGCTAACGGCATCGTACACGTCTCTGCGAGGGATAAGGGCACCGGCAAGGAACAACAGAGTGACTGGGATATATATACTGTGATAGATGTGACAAGGACAGAGTCATACTGTATATACTGCAGAAGAGTACGGGTGGGGAGTATATTGAATGATATCCCTCAGCCGCGGTTGCGGCCGGCGAAGCGCCAAAAACGATTCGAATATTATTGATCGTCATTAATTAATTCATGATTCACAAGTTAGCCAAGAATGCTCTTTATTATTTTACTGGTTACAGAATATTTTAGAAGTTTCCTAAACCTGTATCTATTTTTTTGACTCCTCAGCTACTAGCGCTTCAATAGTTTTTTAGCCCAAATTGAATTAGTTTCTAGCATTCTTAAATTAAAGTCCAAATTCAAATGGGGTGGTTGTGACCCGATCGAGCCGCTCGGGAGTTTAAAGCTTACGTCACACTAAGCTGGTAAAGCGAACGCGAATCGGGACGAAATTTTTGTAATGTTCTAGTTTGTATGTAACCTGTCACATATAAAGCGAACGCGGGCAGGAACAAAGTGAAGATCGCGACCGCTTTACCGTCCCATCCCGCCTCAGTGTGACGTAAACTTCAGGGTTAACTTAAACGACGGAATATTGTTTTTACCTAACACATATTTTAATTACTTATAGGTTCCTATGTTGTTGTAAATAAACTTTTTCTTTCTTAATTTCCACTCATTGATTATTTCTTTCCAGTCGTCATTCAATCATCGGGCGGTTTATCCAAGGACGAGATTGAGAACATGGTTAAAGCAGCAGAACAGTTCGCGGCGGCCGACAAACAGAGACGTGAACGAGTGGAACTATCCAACCAAGCTGAAGGAGTTCTGCACGATACTGAGACCAAGATGGACGAGTACAAACACCAACTGCCGCAGGACGAGGTATATATATTACGTTATGTCCTGAATCCTGGCGCAACGCCGGCCGCTGTCGCGGCACTGTACGCCAAGGGCGGATACAGTAGCATTGAAAGTTACGAATTTGAATTTGGCGCTATTTCATGGTCAAGATTATATTTGTATTATATATTTCTCGGCGTTCGCAGCAAGCTGCTTGCGTACTTATTATTATTTCTTTTTTATTAGGACTTTTTCAATTTTCTATCCATTCGGAGCGAAACACACACTTTTCGTTGTAAAAATTGTAATTCTTTTGCCCGTCTGCACTTTTCGATCCACATGCCCCTTTTAGGCACTAATTGACTGGACTAGGAAGCGACTTTGCTTTATACTATGTTCTGATAGTTATGTATTATATATATAAACCTTCCTCTTGAATCACTCTATCTATTAAAAGAAACTGCGTCAAAATCCGTTGCGTAGTTTCAACCCTTAAATGCATAATATTGTTGCCAAAAGTCTACAAACCAATTTTTGTCATTTTTAAAAGTGACAGCTGTGACAAGTGTTTCAGAACGTATTGTTAATTTTTATATCATAGCTAATATCATAATGAAAAAAAACGTGTAAGAGGGTCTTCAGAAAATAAAATAAAATTAGTTTTTAATTAATTAATAATATAGTTTTTAGATTTTTTTAATTATTTTTCCCTTTATCTGTGACTCATAACCTACGAGAAAATATTTATTTCATAATTAAATAAAAATCATGCATTTAAGGGTTAAAGATATAAGAAAATAGGGACAGACAGCGGGAAGTGACTTTGTTTTATACTAAGAAATGAAGCATTCAATCTAAGCCGTGCGTCTCATTATGAAATGAACGGTAAAGCTGAATGCGAAAGCGTATATTTTTGCGATTTATTCTCACGTATTCAATATGGGAGAATATTCTGTTACAAATGACATTTTAATATATTGATTTCAAGGATTACGCTTCGTTTCCGGTTAGTCCCGCGAACTAGGCGCTCTTAATCGTATTTTGCTTTTTACTCTTTGGATTGTGTGCAAATAAATTTCTTGTTTAAAGCGACCCTGAAATCTATTTAATATTTAAATATAATATTTTTATATTCCAGTGCGACAAACTCCGCGGTGAGATCGCCAAGCTGCGCGACCTCCTTTTGAAGAAGGACTCCGTGGATCCGGAGGAAATACGCACCGCCACCAACACACTGCAGCAGGCCAGCCTTAAACTGTTCGAACAGGCTTATAAGAAGGTAAATATTAAATATACATCATATTATATCATCAATTAACCCTCGACGCAAAAACGACTGGGTGTTATAAGGTTGACGTGTAAACATTGCGTTGGGGGTTTTTTAGTTTTTAAATTAATTCACTTGTATTATAAATGTGAAAGTTTGAAGATGTCTGGGTGTGGTTTTTTTTAGAAGACAAGCAAGACGCTCTCCTGATGTTAAAGAGATAACGCTGCCCATAATCAGTACAGTGCTACTTAGGATTTCACAATGATGTAAAATTCTAGGTCCCCAGCGTCAACGCTTCTTACTCAAGATTCACAAGATGTAACTTCAGCCCAGCTGTTTGGAGCATTTCTATACTAATTATATTATATATGGGCAGCGTTATCACTTACAAGACTTATCAAGAGAGCGAGCGTCTTGCTTGTCTTCTTACTTCTTTGTATAAAAAAATAAGATGCGAAATATATAAAAATAGATGTAATGTGCACTTTTTTGAGCCACTGCATTGGTTTTTTAAATGCAGAGGTCAAGCAAAAGTGCAATAACAACGGTGGCATGTTATCACCCGGTGATGATCGTATACATCATCGGTCGATTGTCGTCACCTACATTCATCATCATCATCTTTAATTAGGAACTAAATTGAGTCAATTAAAATAATAGTAATTGTGGTTTATACTCCAACAGAACAGGTTACCCTACTTACACTGTCAGAGTCAAATCACAATTATATCCTATCCAAAAAAAAATGTAAATGTATATCTTAAAATGAGAATAGGGTTGTTGACGCTTTACGTGACATCATTCTCTGAAATTTTGAACGCTATGAACTCCCATAAGTAAAATTTAAAATGACCAATAATAATAATACCCAGTGGAATCCAATAGAAATCATTTGAGCTTAACATCTCCACTGGTGTTAAGCGTCGGTGATTTTTTTAATAAGGGTTTGAAAACTTCCCATACAAAAAAGTTTCTCGCTGTATATACTATCTTACAGTCCTACTAGCTCCGCTCAGTGGTTTTACCCGCTATGTGTTATTTCAGGGTCTAAGCTATGTCTATACCAAATTTCAGCTCAATCGGTCCAGCCGTTTAGGCGTGAAAGAGTAACAAACATACATCCATGATATACATATCTAGACATCCATACATTATTACGAACTTTGACGTTTTTACAAGCTTTTATTACAAGCTTTATATTACTTTCACCTGTCTGTTGTCTGTCTGTCTGTCTGTCTGTCTGTAATCAAATCTTGCAAGTTTAATTTGACCCACTTCCCGGTTTCCAATTGAGCTGAAAATTTGCATGCGTGTGTAAATCGGATGACAATGCAATATTATTATGACATGGAGCTGATCTGATGATGGAGCTGGAAGGTGGCCAAAGGAACTCTGTCATTAAACAACGCAACCCCATCGAGTTTGGGCTCATTTGATTCGTCTTGACGAGTACTTACTATATGATGCAAGATGGTAATGATAATTAAAGCTTGTTTTTAAAAAGTATTTTTAAAATTTCACTTGTTTACTTTTACTTTTCTGTTGTCTGTCTGTAATCAAATCTTGCAAGTAATATTTGACCCACTTCCCGGTGTCCGATTGAGCTGAAAACTTGCATGCGTGTATAAATCGGATGACAATGCAATATTATTATGACATGGAGCTGATCTGATGATGGAGCTGGAAGCAATTAAACGATGTAACCCCATCGAGTTAGGGCTCATTTGATTCGTCTTGACGAGTACTTTATGGTAATAATAATAAAAGCTTTGTTTTTAAAAAGTTTTTTTTATTTCACTTGTTAATATTAGTAAGATGTACTGGAAAAAACATACTTTTTCGGATTTACAGCACAAAAACTCACATTAATTTATTTTTTTCTAGATGGCGGCAGAACGCGAAGGCCAGCAAACCACAACCGAACAGACGCCGGGACAGGATGACGACAAAAAAGAAGAGAAGAAGAACTAAACTTCTTCTAGAAGCTCACTTAGCTTAGAGGATATACGTCACAAGGATCTTGAAGACACACTTTAATATAATGTATGTAACCAAACGTTGTCCCATTTAATTTATGCATTTTTATGATACATATTCCAATTAATGGTGCTTGCACAATCCGCATCGATCGCGCCGAAAGAATTTTTGTATAGGAAATCTTCTGATTCGTACGTTTCGACATCTGCAAGTGTTTCATGACATTTCATATAAAGAATATAAAAAATACAAAGAATTCGATTCCTTCGGCGCGGTCGGCTCTGATGGATGTGCGTTCACCATAAAGGAATGGATTTTCGTCTTGTAGGTTGAGGCTGACCCCACTCAAACTCCACTTAAAATTCATTTATTCATATAGACCACAATAGAGCACTTTTGCAAGTCAATTTTACAATTATTTAGTTCTACTTAAAACTACCGCTCGATCGAAAAGTACCTCTTTAAAAATTATGATCAAGAAATTCATAGGAACATAGGTGTCTCTAGAGCGTATAATCAACGTGATCGTAGCGATTTAACAGCGATTTTCATTGAAAATCACGCACCAATGTGGGGTTAGTCGTATTCATCTACTATTGAGAAGTCTTCGCTTAACATCAAGCGAGATCGTGGTTGGCCAATTTGATAAGTTTTTCAAGCCATAAACCGCCTTTTAGGTTTAATCTGAACATCATTGTCGCTTAACATCAGGCGGTAAAAGTTAAGCAAGAGTAATTCTTAAAATATCTTAGTGACTTAAACTACAAACTCTTCAAATTCCGTTGTATTTGAAATTTCAGTTTTGCTGATAAAACTAGCTTTATAATTATTGTTATTTAGTGTAAAAGGACTGGTATTTCCTGTAGATAAAAAGTTCGATTTTACCTGCAATTTGCTTCATAAAAAATAATAATTGGGGTTTATATTCCACTATACACTGACAGAGACAAAATGTTTACCTTGCCTTTGAATTTAACCTAAAATTTTAAACCATTTTCACAGCTTAACATCAACTTGTAAAATCATTTTTCCTGCTTAACATTGAAGATTACTCTGCAATGTCTGGAGCATGACCTAACTGCCTTCTACATTATATCATATATCTAACTACATATAAATCCTTTGACTTGCTTCATTGAACATCATACCAGAACACGGTCACAATGACCGCTTGGCGACACGGTTTTGTCCAGTGGGTGTTAATTAACTACGGCTGAAGCCTACCAACAGTATAACCCAATTAGTTTTTTATCTATGAATATAATATACGTGTTTATCAGTCTTATCGCTGAAATCTCCACCAGATTTATGAATCGAATTGCAGGTACAAAATCCGTAGTGAAACCTACATTTAGGCTGTTACAATTATATTATATGATTAATGTAATATATTTTTAATTAAAAATGGCTTTACGCACACATTTTTCCCCTCTTTTATTTACTAATTTAAAGCTTTAATATTTGAAAAATGGTATTTGACTTGTTAAAAACTTAACACAAGCGCTATCTTGTGAAACTATATTACTTGCTTAACATATTACTTTAAACCATTTTCACCGCTTAACATTATTAAACCATTTTCATCGCTTAACATCAAAAATGTCTACGTAAAGCCATTTTTCAGTATCGGTTGATGTTTTTTGTTATTTTCTACATAATGTGCTATGTAGTTGCGATATGTAACTTGTATTTCATTTTACACTGAAATTTTTTCTACTTATTGATTCCAGAAGAAAATTTTTCGTGTGTATTCTTTCAAACGTGATTTTCTCGTGTTGATTTCTTGAAAATAACACATGTTTTTGTGAAACTGTTCGAAAATTTCTCTGAAAATTTTTATACTTACGGTTTTCAGTGGTAAATTTTGTGAATTTCAAGAAGTGCATTTAGTACAAAGCGAGAACCATATGTTTTTCAATCGCAACGTCTACGAGAAACTTGCGTTTGAAATGGTTTGGCAATTTACTTGCAATTTATCATTGTATCATTTTCTTTAAAAAAAAATTTTGTGTTAACAAAACGCACACTAACACTATAGTGAACTTCTCCAAAACCGAGAATTCGGTCATTGCCGACGCGTTGTCGGCAATAAAATATTTTTTATTTGTAAATTTTGGTAAATTAAAACGTTTTGACGTGTTATTAAGGCCAAGGAGATATCCTGTTAAAATAATCAAAGTTTACAATAAACCTTGCTGAAAACTGTACTAAAATCCGTAGAGTAGACAGCGAAACAACTTCATTTTATACTATGTAAAGATATATATTTATTAAACATGGTGTTAAATTAATATTGTTATGAAATAGTGAAATATTGCAAATATATGTCATCAAGAACATAATTTTTATTCGTAAAATGGAATACAAGTGATAGTAATGTGTGCATGTGTTGATAAATTGTATGTATGGTGTTAGTTTAGTGGAATATATATTATTTCGAAATATTTTTGTTTTTATTTCTATAGTAGTTACACCTAGAGGTGGCGTGTAGCATAACTAAGCGACTATTGCAGCAAATGCGACTGAAAACAATCTCGCAACTTTCTAGAAGAAAGGGTTTTTTTCTATCTGAATAAGGGTTTATTCTCTGGGTTTATTCAACTAGTTTATTATGATCAAAGAGTTTATTCTTGTTGAGAAAAATATTTACATCGTTATTTAATGCGAATATTTCTCAACCAGTGTGACACGTTGAGAAATATTCGGATGCAACAATCTACAATATTTTTTGTAATCAGAACGTTGCGTTATGTTCTCATCGAGTCACAAATCCTATAAGCGAATTTTTATATCTCATCAAAGTTTGTTACTCGTTCGGAAAAATAAATCTCAACGAGTAAGTGTGACTCAATGCGATTTTTTTTCTCAACCAGTGTTATAGGAGTTTGGTGTGACTTGATAAGAACATACCATTTTTAAAGGGCATATAATGGGAATATATTATAAAATGAAAACACCAAATAACTTTGTACAAATCACAAATATATTTACAACGTCCATCCTCGTACAAACAATAAGCTACACATAAATATAGTAGTCATTAATCACTAACGTCTGCTAACAAACTATTACAAGATTATGCATTTTTTGTGGCCTTAATTCTTATATCTACAGAAATAAGGAGTCGTCCAAAAAAAATCTGACCAAAGGGCTGGCAGCTATCTCAGACAGCGCATCAGTATTGCCACGGTAAAGAGATATACAGTACATAGTTTGACTCCCTAGTAGCGGTTGAACTCAAGGTCGCGCGAGTTTGCATCGATTTGGGTAGGGTTCGGCAAGCAGCGAGGTGCCGAATTGACGTTTTTATGCAGTAAGCTTCCGAATAATGGATGTGAATTAGTAAAAATATCAAAAGTATTTAATTCTTTTTGATATTTTGAGTAATTCATAATAATAGCACCTATTCGGCACCTCGCTGCCTACCGAACCCTACCCAAATTGTTGCAAACTCGCGCGACCTTGATTTTAACCGCTTCTAGGGAGTCAAACTACTGTAACAGTATATCTCTTTAACCGTGGTACTGCTATCCAGAGGTAATGCTGCCAGCGTTTTGGGCACGATGCCGCGGGGGCCCTTTTTAGATTTAGTTTAGTTTTTATTTAGTTTTAGATATGATTTCTGAGTATTTTAAAGATAGGTTAGTTTTTAAGGTACTTTAATTGATGTTTTTTTTTCTATACATTAATTCACCATTTTTATTTAAAAAAAAAAAACAATTTGGTAATTACGCGTTCTCGAGTAAATTGACCTTGACTGACGGAGAACCAAGTGATTCTATGAGGGTACGAAACGCTAAAATATTACTCAAGTAGATTTAACACTGCGATAAACGTATCCGCTGTGTTTTTGTAGTCTTGTAAAAGAAGAATTGTGGATAACATATCAAACTGAAAACCCACTTAAAATGTGTGCAATAATATTGTGCAGAGCGGATGGCCGATGGGGTCAAAAAGTGCTCGAGTGGAGACCACGGACTAGCAAACGAAGCGTAGGACGTCCACCCACAAGGTGGACAGACGACCTTATAAAGGTCGCCTGCAGACGCTGGATGCAGGTCGCTTCCAACCGGTACATATGGAAGTACAAAGGGGAGGCCTATGTTCAGCAGTGGACGTTCAATGGCTGAGATGATGATGATGATGTTGAATATTGTGCAGCGGACTCTCTTGAGGAATTTTCGAAAAGTTAATTCTGTGAATTTATATATCAAAATGTGTCAAATAGTGCGAGCGAAAGAGCGTCTCGTACACTAAGCAGCCTTAACAGTAGAACTAAGTTTTAAGACCACAAAAAACCCAAAAAAAAACTTAACTGCAACATATTTATCGTTCAAATGCATCAACGTTGTGCAATTGAAATTTACACTTATTCTAAAGGGCCCTAAACACTCACTAATCGCATGAGGCTAACGCAAAAAAAATGTACTGAGAAATTGCTAGAAAAAAAGAATAACAGTGAGAATTGAGATAAATTGTCTAGAACGATAAGAAACTCTTTATTGATCCACATTAAAGTAAATTTTATACACAAAAATTAATAATAATAAAACCAAAGGTGTACGACAAGACCACCGATAAAAATCCTAGCGTTTATTATAGTATGTTCTAGTGGGTTGTTTTTGTATTTTTTTTGTTGGCAATAGTCTATTCTGAGATGACACGTTATCGTTCGCTTGTCCACAACGACTGATTCAGTACATTTTTTAGCATTAACCACAAGAGATTGGCGCTTTTCTAAGCCTGCTGCTCCACTTCGAGCGATATATACACGTTTTTCTTATGCAAAGATGTAAGAAGACGAGCAAGACGCTCTCCTGATGGTAAGAGATAACGCTGCCCATAATCAGTACAGTGCTTGAATTTCACAATGATGTAAAATTCTAGGTGCACCAACGCTTCTTACTCAAGAGTCATAAGATGTTAAGACTCTTCAGCCCAGCAATTTTCAGCCCAGTAATTTTAGTACTGCATTTTGTCAAATTCTCAACTGGTTTTTTTACTTATTTGCAAATTTCACACTGCGCGCGTATATATGCACCAAGTGGAGATGCCCTAACGTATGACTTCATTATCGTAAAGATATGTTCACACCTACCGACATAAAAGCTAAGTTTTTTGCCTCCTTAGAATTAGGTACAAGGTAAGTCTAGGAACTAGTAGGTACATACATATCTAAGCACCCTGTTGGGACACATGCAATATAAAAGCAACATAATTTTGTTAAAATAATCACTGGCGCAAAATACTGCCGCAACGCATAACTATAATCAACCTGCAGCACTTTCAAACATTTATAAATGCCGCACCGGACCGTTTTATGCAATAAAATAACTCTTTATTGCACACCAAGTTACAAGACATACATATAGTTATAAGTAGACAATGCACAAAAAAATGTGACCGGCTGTCTTCTCGCATAGAGCAATCTCTATCATTATCCGTTAGTTATCAATTTTACTATAGTCATGGAATTGATTTTCATTAGAATTCTAGACTACAAATAGAAAATGGGCAATGGGCAGGCCACATAGCGCGGAAAGCGGATGACCGATGGGGTCGAAAAGTGCTCGAGTGGAGACCACGGACTAGCAAACGCAGCGTAGGACGTCCACCCACAAGGTGGACAGACGACCTTATGTCGGTCGCCGGAAGACGCTGGATGCAGGTCGCTTCCAACCGGTACATATGGAAGTCTAAAGGGGAGGCCTATGTTCAGCAGTGGACGTCCTATGGCTGAGATGATGATGATGAATAGAAAGTTTGCAGTTAAAATATGCCTAATATAAAAACGCCGCAGACCAACTTTTTCAGACTAAATTTTCCTCAATATTTAATTACTCTTTATTCTTGTCAAGTTTTTAACCGATTCGCGCCGGTAGATGTGAACACAACAAAATTGTAAAAAAAATAAGCATCATAACTTATTTGTAAATTCATAATGGAGATTAAATAATAAAAATACACCAAACTCGCTGCGCTCAGCGGTTTTACCCGCTGTACAGTAGCCTATGTGTTATTCCAGGGTCTAAGCTATCTCTATACCAAATTTCAGCTTCATCGGTCCACCCGTTTGGGCGTGAACAAGTAACAAACATACAGTCAGTCACAAACTTTCGCATTTATTATATTAATGTGATTCAACGACTATTTTTAAAAACCAACCATTTTTTAATTGATGTGCTAAAAACTAAACAATCTATACTTCGTTTCAAAAACAACGGTAATTTTTTCGGGGTTCGAAGGTTGTATATCTATGAAAATATCAGATATATTCACAAAAACTGTTATATCCGATATACCTTATGCTATATATCAGATATATTATGAAAAATATTCGATATATATCCAATTTATAAGATATTGATCCTTTAAACCCTGCAAATTAGCTAAAAAATTATCTTTGTTTTTGAAACGTAGTATCGAGGAATAGGAAATCATAGTAATTAACCAAACATTTTAACTGTAGCTAAGTCGACCGCATCAGCGGCGTTTAATTTAATATGTTTTTATCTACGCGATGAAAATTGCGGTCGAATCTTCATCAAAACTCGAACATTTTGGAATGTCAATGTGATAAAGAATCGCCAATTTTGCAAAAACAATAATAATGTACTTGCATGCACTTCGTAGTCTAAAAACACCGAATTTATTAGTTGCTTTAAAAATTTAAACATTTCATCTAGTTTCATAATATCACTAAAATAGTACTTCATATAGTACAGACTTATGTAATGTTCTACAAAAAGGTGTAGGTATACTCAGGGGTATGTTATAATAGCTTTTAAACTGTAGTTATTAAAAAAATATATTCCTGGAAACCTCTGCATGATAAACCAGCTGGTGCCCAAACGCACAATAAATTATGTAACCAAGATAAACATTGGAAACACATATTTAAAAATGCAATCCTCATGAGTTTCTTGCTCGTTCTTCTCATAGAGGTGCCTTGCGAACGAGCGGTAGAGTGTTAAAATAGAAAAATGTAAAATTGACTTGCAAAAGTGCTCCAATGTAGCCTATTTGAATAAATGAATTTTGAGTTTGAAATGTCGCAACAATTTTTAGAACAGGACTTCATTTAATTGTTACTATATTTTTCTTATAAAATGTAATTTATTTTTAATTTACAATTTAGTCGATATGTTTTTATTTTACAAGCTTTTATTAACTTTCACCGGTCTGTATGTAATCAAATCTTGCAAGTTTAATTTGATCCACTTCCCGGTTTCCGATTGAGCTGAAATTTTGCATATATGTATAAATCGGATGACAATGCAAAATAATTATGAAATTCAGCTTATCTGATGATGGGGCTGGAAGGTGGCCATAGGAACTCCGTAATTAAACGACGCAACCTCATCGAGTTTGGGCTCGTTTGATTCGTCTTGACGAGTACTTTGGTGCCATCTAGATGGTAATAATAATAAAAGCTGGTTTTTTAGTGTTTATTTTAATTTAATATGTTTTTATTTTAAAACTAGCCATCCGCCCCCTCGATTAGCCATGTTTTGGCAATTTTGTTTTCATACAGAAAATCACGAAAATTTTGATCTGTGGACCGGACAAATAAAATTTAATATAGGTACGGTAAAGAGATATACAGTAATTTAACTCCCTAGAAGCGGTTGAACTCAAGGTCACGCGAGTTTGCAACGCGGTCGACTAGGATCGACAAGAAGCGAGGTGCGGAATAGACGTTTTTATGCAGTAAGCTTCCGAATAATGGTAGTGCATTAGTAAGAATATCACAAAGTATTTAATTCTTTTTGATATATTTTTTTTTTTTTTTTTTTTTAGTGGCAAATGCCTTTATTGAGAAAAACAAACTAACAATACTACAGCTACTACAGCAGTAAAGAACACTTTTATTAACCACAGATCGGCCACAAGCCGATCTACAGAAAATCCAAGTGCTCCAAACCACTGTCAGTTGGCAGAGTGCCCAGAATGCTGGCAGCATTGCCACGTTGAATGGCAATACTTATACGATGGGCCAAATATACCCCAGCATTTTGGTCACACGTCGCCTCGACCAATATTTTGAGTAATTCACAATAATCTCGTCTATTCGGCACCTCGCTGCCTACCGAACCCTACCCAAATTGTTGCAAACTCGCGCGACCTTGAGTTCAACCGCTTCTAGGGAGTCAAACTACTGTATATCTCTTTACCGTGTTTAAATATGAGTTAAAATCGTGAAAGTTGTATGCACACAACACCTTTTCGTAGCTCATTACAAGCCTACACATACATAATTATTGCTGTATCCAAGAAGTTTATATTTATATTCAATGAAGTTTGCGCGGTGAACACCAAAACTGAGGATTTATTGGCTAATTCTCACCCACTACGATTGATGACAACTTCAATGTACATTGCTGCGTTTGTTGGTTCACTCATATTAATGCGGAGGTTTAAGCAAGTAATGTACGCAATGTGTTCTAGTGTGTCGATTGTCAATTTTCTTGCTTCAGTTTGATGTTCATTTTGCAGTCTCCATCGGTTCCTTTTTCAAGGTTACGTCAGTGTTGGTGTGACGTCACAAGTGCAACTATGACGTCATCATATCGTTGACGTTCGCCGCCGTGTTGGCAGACGTTGTGCCTTTGAGGAGGTCGTTGATGTCTCGACGGAACATCGACAGGTTTTGGGTGAATCTGTAAACAAAATAATATATTATCTTAGGGTCTGAAAGAACAGGGATATTAAGAGCGTATATATTGAGTGACGCTCTCTCGCTCGCACAATTTGACGAATTTTGAAATATAAATTCATGGAATTAATTTTTTGAAAATTCCTCTACACCAGCCCTGCATAATATTATTGCACACATTTTAAGTGTTTTCAGTTCGATATATTAAAAAATGGCATAATGAAATTAATTTAAAAAAAATTTTTTTTTCAACATACGATTTTTTAATATATTAAACTGAAAACACTTTTAAAATGTGTGCAACAATATTATGAAGGGCTGGTGTAGAGGAATTCTCAATAAATTAATTCCATGAATTTATATTTCAAAATTCGACAAATTGTGGTTTCTCGGAGCGTCACTCGATATATACGCTCTTAAGGGCTCAGGAAGAATGACTAAAATAAATAAATAAAAAAGTATTTATAGCCATTTTTTTACACAGATTTAAGTACGTAAGACATAAAATATGACTAAACCTTATATACATATACTTCGTTTCAAAAACAAAGATAATTTTTGCGGGGTTCGAAGGTTATATTATATCTATGAAAATATCATAGATATATTCACAAAAACTGTTATATCCGATATACCTTATGCTATATATCAGATATATTATGAAAAAAAAATGTGTGCGTGTACTAGTTTACACACGTAAGAAGTGAAACTTCTTTAATTAAATTTAAATTTTAAATTTATAATTTTTTTAAATTCATGTTCATTGGAGAAAGTGAAAGTACTCTTCGTCTGAACCAACCTTGGTAGGGGCAAGAAACAAAAGATGGCGCGTAACTGAAAAATGTGACGCGTAACCGAAAAAATGTGACGGTAAATTTTTTCCAACGCCGATAAAGAAGTTTCACTTCAATTATCTTTGTTTTTGAAACGTTATGGAATAGCAATCGCGATATGCTCAGCGTTGAACTAAGAAGTACCTGTCTCTATTCTTGGTGAGCAGATTGGGTTCGATCCCTGCCATTAGTCCGGTGAACCATTGCGCGAGCTGAGCTTGCTTGTCGCGAGGTTGCTGCGTCACTAGCTCGGATCTGTAACAACACAATTATATTTTTATAGCAAATATGCATGTATAAATCGGATGACAATGCAATATTATTATGACATGGAGCTGATCTGATGATGGAGCGGGAAGGTGGCCACAGGAACTCCGTAATTGAACGACCTAACCCCATTGAGTTTGAGCTTATTTGATTCGTCTTGACGAGTACTTTATGGTGCTAGGTGGTGGAATAATTATAAAACCTTGTTTTAAAAAGTTTTTTCAAATGTTCACTCGTTTTATTATAGCATAAACAAGCGTTTGACCGCAATCTCACCTGTTGGTAAGTGACGATGCAGTCGAAATTGTAGCACGGACAAGGTTGGGGGGAGGGGGGAAGAGGGGGAGGGGAGGGGGGAGATATTTTTGTTGAGTGTATACAGGTTTTTTGTAAATAATAAATCGTGTAAATCGTGGGAACTTCGTTCCATCCGGGTGTCCCTTGACACCTCTCAAGTTTTTTTAATTATTTATTGTGGTTTATACTCCAACAGAACAAGTTACCCTACTTACACTGTCAGAGTCAAATTACAATTTATAGGTTGTGTGGCGAACCTATATGTTGCAGTGTCAGGTCGCCGAGATGCCTACACCTGCAACATGAGCTGCCTCCTGCCTCCTACATATCTTATAGGAAACAGCCGGGGGACACAGTGACACGTGCCGCGCCGAAACACGGTAGCGTCCTGGCGAAAATCTTTGCCACCCTGAGATTTGAACCCAGGACCTCCGGCTTACAAGCCGGACGTATGACCACTGGGCCATGGACGCTACAAAAAAACTTTACTTAACTAATATTATTAGTTATTAAAATTAAATAAATAAGCAGCGGTAAGGCCGCCCATTGTGGACCAAATTGTGTTTTAGTGCTAAATAGTAATATGTAAAATTGTAATTTTTCTTTGGTATTCTTATCTTATCTTATAAATGTCGCATACCTGAGCAGATTGAAGTGTTCTTCGTTCAGCAGTATCAGTCCCAATAACGGTCTCGACATCGACCACTGGTTGCAGCAGTCTTCAAACATTATCACGTTTAATACCTGCATACAATAATTAGACATTAATAAATAAATAAATGAAAATAAATATTTCAGGACGTTTCACACAGCGCCACCTAACCCCAAACTAAGCAACTTAATGCTTGTAATATGGCGGTTAGGATAACGGATATAATACTTATATACTTTTCTTTTGTAAATACATACTTATATGATATTGAAAAACCACCCAGACCAGAAACAAATACCTGTGGATCACACAAACATTTGTCCCATGCGGGAATCGAACCCGCAACCTTCTGCGTTGCAGGCGGGTATTAGCCCACCGCGCCACAGAGGTCGTCAAATACAATAATAAAAACAAACAATTATATAGACACCCCGCCGAGACTATTTATCGGCTATAACACCTGCATCGAGCATGGGAGCTGAAAATCAGTAGTCAGGTTAGCGCTAGGGTTAATCTGACAAAACGCTGAGCCTGTTCCCATTGGCGAGTACCTACATTAAAACTTTAACTCACTATGTAAGCTTAAGCTGTAAGATAGAGCCAATAAATTATTTTCATTTAATTTTTTCATTTCAAAAAAATGTATGTTTGTAACAAAACAAATGACTTTATTGACTCACCTCCCACCTCATCACAACATCTCATCTCATTGCAGCATCCTCATCTCATAACAGCATCTCATCTCAGCATCCCACCTCATCTCATCGCAGCATGCCATATCATTTCATCTCATCACAGAATCCCATCTCATCTCACCACAGCATTCCACCTCATCTCATCACAGAATCCCATCTCATCTCACCACAGTGTGGGCTTCTCCCACGTCACACATTATGTATATGTATGTTTACTGTATTTAAATATCTATATTTCCATATTATTTATAATATCTAATAATACTTAGTTTACATACACATATACATACACACATGCATACATACACATACAAATACATACACAAAACATATATGTATTTATCCCGCGCGTGAGGTTGAACGTGCGAGGACGATAGCGGCGGAGGTGCGCGGGCGCCCAGCCGATCACGCCATACCGCCCCCGCGCCCCGCGCTCCTCCGGCATCCATCGAGCGCCCGCCGGACAACTCACCGCGGCCGCGCTCGCCAGTGCGAAATCGACTCCCGCGCATACCGCACGCCGCTCGCTTTTACCCACGCTCACTTACGCTCGTTCCACCATTGTTTACGTTTTGTGTTTCTCTTGTGACTATTGTATATGTGCTGTGACTTTCTTCCTACTTGTTCTATCTTCCTGTGTTGCGTAATAAACTATCTTTAAACTGCTACCTGTGCCTCCTTCATTTATTTAGTGGAGCTTCCCTATATATCACTCCATAACAGCATTCCACCTCATCTCATCACAGAATCCCATCTCATCTCACCACAGTATTCCACCTCATCTCATCACAGAATCCCATCTCATCTCACCACAGCATTCCACCTCATCTCATCACAGAATCCCATCTCATCTCACCACAGTATTCCACCTCATCTCATCACAGAATCCCATCTCATCTCACCACAGCATTCCACCTCATCTCATCACAGAATCCCATCTCATCTCACCACAGCGTTCCATCTCATCTCGTCGCAGCATCTCACCTCATCACATCGCAGCATTCCACCTCATCTCATCGCAGCATCCCATATAATAACATCGCAGCATCCCATCTCATCTCACCGCAGCATCCCATATAATAACATTGCAGCATCCCATCTTATCTCGTGACATCATCCCATCTCAACAGAAAGTGTGCGTGTGTAGCCTATTTGAATAAATGAATTTTAAGTTTAGGTTATGGTTACTCCGTAAAGTCGCGCCTTTGTTATACTTATGATTTTTAAAACTATGCGAGTGTTCTCCATAACTATAACAACAAAAACGCGACAACTCACGTCTAATATTGCCGAGAAGGGTCCATATTGGCTCGCATAAAAATTTTTGTCCTAATTTAATGTGGCATAACGTTTTTCAACCTAAACTTCAAAACGCCTAAAGTTTTAGGGCATAATTTTTTTGGCCTAAATTTTTCTCCCATAATATTTAAAAGCATAATAATATACGCCTAAAATTGTTTCGCATATTGTTTCAACGCATAATATTACTTGATTAGACTAAAAAAAGTTATGCGGAACATTTTCGGCCAAACAAAATTAGGACAAAAAAAATATGCGTGCGAATAGGGATGTTGACTAATTTTTGGAATTGCTTTTATATGATAGATAGACCCATTTCATACACGAATATCATATTTTTATGCAAAAATATATGAAATTTCAATATAAAAATACGTAAATAAAAATGTTTTTTTTTTTAATTCTGGCTAAAACGTTCCGAACTGTAATCTGACAGCGCGTGACGTCACACCACTGCCTGGACTTACGTTTCCTAAGCAATGTTCCTGATTTCGAAACATTTTAATTATTCATAACTTAAAAACCACTGAACCGATTATAAATAGAATAAATGTCTCTCTGAAAATATAAGATCCATTTTGATTATTGACTTTTTTTTTGCTTAAATTTGGATCAACTTAGGGCACAGTATAAGTTGCATCAAAATCGGTTCAGTGGTTTTTATGTGATGAATAATTAAAATGTGTCGAAATCAGGAACATTTCATAGGAAGCGTAAGTCCAGGCAGTGGTGTGACGTCACGCGCTCTGATTGGCGTTCGCATTCGCGTAATAATAAGTAAAAATTATTGAAATTAAAATTGATGTTATTCAATTTTGGCTTGTAAATAGATCCTTAAAATGTGTGTGTAGGTTTTGAAATACTGTCTTTTATGTGAAAAACATAACTTTATATGAATTCGTAACATGTGTCAACATCCCTATACGCAGCCTGCCGAGTATATCTCGACCACGGTTTGTCCACGGTATGTTATACTTACAGTGGCTAACAATTGTTGCATGATTTCCGGTCTCCGTTGCAGAACTTCGACAAACATGTTGCTGATTTCCGGCGGAGGTTTGCGTGGATTGCTCACTTTATTGCTTGCTGGAAATTAAATGACATATTGCTGTACGTAAACAATATATTGCTGAAGGTTGACACAAGTGTAATAAAAAAAAACTTTTGAAATGAAATGAGTTTATTGGCATACTTAAGTAACAAAAGTGATAATATTAAATATAAACTAGACATAGAAAATTTAAAAAATAAACAGCAGCCAAAGCAAGGGGGGCAGACTCAGCGTGACGCCATGATAACCCTGCGGCTACCTTGACTGCTGGTTTTCAGTCTGCTCCCGTGCTCAATTAGTGCTGGTGTTATTGCTGAGCGACTGACTGTGTTATTGCTGGTTTTTAGGGTTCCGTACCTCAAAAGGAAAAAACGGAACCCTTATAGGATCACTTTGTTGTCCGTCCGTCTGTCTGTCTGTCTGTCTGTCTGTCTGTCAAGACCCTTTTTCTCAGGAACGCGTGGAGGTAACAAACTGAAATTTATAGGAAATACTAAGGTCCATTGCCTCTTAGAGCTGTGAAAATTTCAAACTTCTAGGCCAACGCAATCAAAAGATATAGTCGAATATGTCACAAATTTCAGCAAATTTTCGACATTACCAAATAAATCAAAACCTACGGGGCACTTCCCGTGAACTCAGAATCTTGAAATTTGGCACAAAGTAACTCCTTAGAGCACAGATAAAGGAAAAATTGCGAAAACCATAAATTTTTATTTGCATCATATGAAAAAAATATTTTGAATAATTTTATACCTACTACCCCTTTTCTCATGAACGCGTAGACGTATTAAATTGAAATTCATATCAAATGATAAGGTCTATAATACCTTTAAACTGTAATAAAATCAAACCTCTATGTCAACGCATTCAAAAGAAACAGCAATTTTAGTCGCAATTTTAAACTCGCAACTACTCTCAAAAAATCAAAACCTACAGGGTACTTGCCGTGAACTTAGAATCTTGAAAATTGGCACGAAGCAACTCCTTAGAGCACAGATAAAGGAAAAATTACGAAATCTGTACATTTTTAGTTACATCATATAAAAAAATATTTTTAATAATTTCATACTTACTACCTTATTTCTCATGAACGCGTAAACGTATTAAATTGAAATTCATATCAAATACTCAAGACTATAATACCTTTAAACTGTAATAAAATCAAACCTCTATCTCAACGCATTCAAAAGAAACAGTAATTTTAGCCGTATTTTTTAACTCGCGACTACTCTCAAGGGAATCAAAACCTACAGGGTACTTGCCGTTAACTCAGAATCTTGAAATTTGGTACGCAGCAACGTCTTAAATTATAGGCACAGGAAAAATTGCGAAAACTGTAAATATTTAGTTACATCATTTAAAAAAATATTTTTAATAATTTTGTTTTACTACCCCTTTCCTCAAGAACGCGTACAGGTATTAAATTTAAATTCATACCAAATACTCAGCTTTATAATAACTTTAAGCTGTAAAAAAATCAAACCACTATTTCAACGCAATCAAAAGAAACAGCAATTTTAGCCGCATATTTTCAAACTCACAAGTACTCGCAAGGGAATCAAAACCTTCAGTACATAATATTATACCCACTTTTCCTTAGGGTTCCGTAGAAACCCGTAGGTTTGTACGGAACCCTCGGTGCTCGAGTCCTACTCGTACTTGACCGGTTTTATTTAATAACAAGTGAATTAAATTAAAAATTTAAAAAACCCCCAACATTCAAAATATGTGATTCACCATTTTGTGGTGGCGGCCATCTTGGATTTTAATTTATCATGGTACGTTGTATTCTACAAGTAAAGCCCTTTCAGTTGATACCCATATTGAGTGGGTTGTAGAAGAAAAAATAATCCGCCATTTTGTAGCGGCGGCCATCTTGGATTGATTTCCACCAAACATGGCTAAGAACACTCTCGACTAACTCTACTTTCAAACAAAACAAACTAGATCAAAATCCGTTGATCCCCGTCCCCCGACCCTGTCGTTTTTGCGTCGGGGGTTACAAACAAGCTTTTATTATTATTACCATCTAGCACGAAAGTACTCGTCAAGACGAATCAAATGCATGGAACAAAATACTCTAAAATGAGCCCAAACTCGATGGGATTGCGTCGTTTAATTACGAAGTTCTTATGGCCACCTTCCTACTCCATCATCAGATCAGCTCCATGTCGTAATAATATTGCATTGTCATCCAAATTATGCATACATGCCAAATTTCAGCTCAATCAGAAATCGGGAAGTGGATTAAATTACCATCTAACGGTAATAAACAATAATAATAAAAGCTAGTTTTTAAAAAGTTTTTTTTAAATTTCACTTGTTAACTGATATACCTACAAATCTAAATATAAAATCTACAAATATATAAAAAAGGTAAAAAAATGTTTTTAAGTTAAACGGTTTTATTTTAAACATGTACTAAAAGCTAAAAAATAAAATCGTGAGGCACGTCAAATATCTACAATTGTCAGGGAAAATGTTCATTAGAGATTTGTTTAAAATTAAACCGTTTAACTTAAAAAAAATTTTTTACCTTTTTTATTTTAAGGCTTTTTAGTACAATGTATTCTACTTGTCAAGCCCTTTCATTTGATACCCATATTGATGAAATTGAAAAATAAAATAGGTTATCCGCCATTTTGTAGCGGCGGCCATATTGGATTTTAATTTTGCATAGTGCACTGTATTCTACTTATCAAGTCCTTTCATTTGATACCCATATTGATATGATTTAAAAAAAATACGTTATCCGCCATCTTGGATTTACAATAATATTGAATATACATAATTGTATTGTCACCAGAACCAAAGGCGTATACCAAATTTCAGATCAATCGGTTGACAGGAAGAGGGTGAAATTTCAATTACTAAATTTGACCCAAGAAAAAAGAATAAAACAGAGTAAGCTAAATAAAACCGTTTAAAAAGGAAAGAGTGACTGATTGACTGACTGATCTATCAACGCACAGCTTAAACCGCTGGACGGATTGGGTTGAAATTTGGAACATAGATAGGTTTTACGACGTAGACCTCCGCTAAGAGAGGATTTTGCCATGCGGGCAAAGCCGCAGGTATAAACTAGTTATATTATAATTCGTTGTGATATACTTACATTTCTGTACTAATTGTTTAAATAGAAATGTGACTATATGATCTAACGTGGCGCAACATCCGGTACACACACTCGTATCTGAAACAGAGAAAGGTTAAGTTATTCTACCGCCTGAGCAGTGATGTGCAAACATTACTGTGCTTCGGTAGGAGGGCACTGTAGCTAGTGAAATTACTGGGCTAAAGAGTCTTGACATCTTATGAGTCTCAAATAAGAAGCGTTGGCGCAGTGCACCCAGGTAGCACTGTACTAATTATGGGCAGCGTTTTCTCTTACCATCAGGAGAGCGTCTTGGTCGTCTTCTTACTTCGTTGTTTAAAAAAAAATAACCTTACCAAGTGCAGTGAGCCCTTCAGATATGGAGCACAGTATGTAAAGAGTAGCGTCAGCTTGTAATGATGCCAAGTAAGGCATGTGGTCCTGTGCTAGTCTTTCAAGTAAAACGTAGTATGTTTGTGATAACTTCGGGTAATCCTGCGAACAAAATATTAAACAATGTAATTTCTAATTTTCATTTTTAAGCTATTGCATAGCTTGTATCGCGGGCCTTGAGCGTGGGGACCGAATCCAGAAATTCCGTAACGAAAAAACCTAACACCCCCCACTCCGACCGGCACAGCGGTGATACTTTTTAGTTTTTCCATCTATAGATAAAAATGCTATGCAATAGCTTTACCGCGGCAGTCTCCCAGTGCCACACGTCTTTTTTTTTATAGCAGACTAAACAAGCCTTTGACCGCAATCTTAATTGTTAGTAAGTGACGATGCAGTCGAAGTTGTAGCACGTTTGTTCAGTAAGAACCTATTCACTCTTAATTTGAACAAACCCACGTTATAGCATTCGGGAAACACTGAGAGTGGTAGCGAGTTCCATAACTTCGCCGTTCTCATAATGAAAGACGAAGCAAATCGCTTCGTCCGAGCTGCTGGTATATTCACCAGATATTGGTGACACAGTGCCGTTTGCCTAGACTTTCGGTAGTAAAAGGGTGATGGAGAACGTATGGGATTACAGTAATGTAGAATGAGACAATAATTATACATACATATATTAATAGCGGCCAGCAGTTTTGGCATACAGATAGTTTAGACCTTGGAATAACATATAGGCTACTGTACAGCGGGTAAAACTGTTGGGTGCAGCTAGTTAATTAAAAATATTTTAGATAAATCAATATCAAATATCATCAGGAAGAGCACACCGCCAGTAACGAGCACTCTAATTGAATCCTCTATGATTATAATTGTTCAAGCCAGTGCCTTTAAATAATACGATAGCAATGAGCTGGACTATTCTTGAATTACACTAACAAGATTTATATTATTATTTGGTCAGGCGTTAGTTAATATTACAATGTATGTTCCGCCATTTGCCATTCTTTAACCCGCTCTTCAAGCGTTATACATGTCTTATTTATAAATAAACTAGCAAACCCGGCGAACTCCGTTTCGCCACCAGATGGTTTCCTGAAAAAATCCTGAATTTTCTTTGCTATAAACCTCACGGAGCCCGAGACCTTTCCAACGAATGCAAAACCGTGGAAATCGGTTCGTGCGTTCTGGAGTTATAGCGTCAGGAAGGAAAACCCGACTTATTTTTATATAGTAGAATAGACCCATTTCATAAACGTATATCATATTTTTATGCAAAAATATATGTTTCAATAAAAAAATACGTAAATAAAAATGATTTTTTAAATACTGCCTAAAACGTTTCGAACTGTCATCTGACAGCGCGTGACGTCATACCACTGGCTGGTCCTTACACTTCCTATGAAATGTTCCTGATTTCGACAAATTTTAATTATTCATAACTTAAAAACCACTAAACCGATTTTGATGCAACTAATGCTGTGCCCTTAGTTGGAGCATACTTAAACCAAAAATAAAGTCAATAACCAAAATGAATCTTATATTTTCAGAGAGACATTTTAGTTATTGACTTTATTTTTGGTTTAAGTATGGACCAACTAAGGGCACAGTATAAGTTGCATCAAAATCGGTTCAGTGGTTTTTATGTTATGAATAATTAAAATGTGTCGAAATCAGGAACATTTCATAGGAAGCGTAAGGTCCAGCCAATGGTGTGACGTCAAGCGCTCTGATTGGCGTAACTAAATTTTTTTGAAATTAAAATTGATTTTATTCAATTTTGGCTTGTAAATAGATCCTTAAAATGTGATTTTAGGTTTTTAAATACTGTCTTTTATGTGAAAAACATAACTTTATATCAATTCGTAACATGTGTCAACATCGCTATTTAACCTCAAATTCACGATCCACATAATTTACACAGTTCAACTTACCACCTTAAAGACAAATGCCTGCTGTTGAAATTTAATAAAAATTTGCCCAAGAGCACGCTTTTTTTTTTGTATTCATCCAAGGAGAGCCATTGGCTACTACGTTGCCAGTATTAATTCGAAATAAGGTTGCAATAAAACTTATCAATATCCTCCGCACCGACACGGCCATTACCACCTTAAAGACAAATGCCTGCTGTTGACATTTGCCCAATACGCGCGTGGTTTCCATTTGATAAATTTTTTTTTTTTACTTTTTTTTCATTTCTTTTGAAATTTTTCCTGAATTTTCTTTGCTATAAACCTCGCGGAGCCCGAGACCTTTCCAACGAATGAAAAACCGTGGAAATCGGTTCGTGCGTTCTGGAGTTATAGCGTCAGGGAGGAAAACCCGACTTATTTTTATATAGTAGATAAATCTAAAATAAAGTGCTGGAGTTTCTCTGAATAAACTCCCTTATGTACCACAAGCCGGTACAATAATAAAATTTGAGTCAATAAATAAATAAAAATATGTACTAACCAATAAATCGCTCTGTGGTATGCTTAATAATAATTTGACGAACATATTCAATGCATTATCTAGAGCCTCGTCTCCGTATAACCTGGAACAAAAGGAAAATTATCAAGTGAATTTGAAATAATAATAAAAATAGGCCAAGATAAAAGATAAAAAAGTATTTATTATCAGTAAAAAGATACATATTTTAGTGACATGTTAGAACAAATTGTATTATGAACAAAAGGAAAATTACATAAAAAAAAAACAACACAATCCACTGATAATTGGAATAGGCTCAGCATGTACCGGGCGGACAGGTCCTGCGCGGAGTTCATTTTCAGCCTACCCCACGCTCGACTAAGATGTTCAGCGAGTTCAAAAACTATGTAAGTAGCAGGATAATAATAGTAGAGAAAAATATTGTTAAGGACAACGCCAGCCTTTAGATATTAAGAACATTAGTTTAGGAACCTGTAGTAAAATTAAACTTAATTTTAAGGTATTGCATTGTAATAATAATTATTGACCGTTAGATACATGACAAAGACAGACATACAGACCGTTAATGACCGTTAAATGCGTAACAAGGGCAAGCCTATATAACTAAAGGAAATGTGGATATAATTTGTACATTTAGCGTTCATAAGTATGGTACGGGCGGGAGAACTAATAACCATATAAGAATAGGTGAAAATTTGTGAAATTCGTTCAGTATCTTCAGTCGTCTCCTAACGCTCCAAGTGTAACACAACAAAGTTACGACTAACTTGTACACAAGTGTACAAGTTAGTCGTAAAAGTGTAAAATTGTACCTAGGTAACCTAGATTGGGAATTAAAAGTTATAAAAGTGTAAATTCAAGTTGTTATTTAAAAACCCCTCTAAATAGAACAGTAAATCTCAGTAATACAGTCCACTATAGGTAAACGTAACAAATATATTGCTGAATTTTGAACTTGATTGAAATGTTCATGTTAAAAAAAAAACAAAAAACGCCAAAACCTAGTCGGGCTACGCGCAATGTAGCTTCCGTAGTACTGGCAATCGGTTTTATAAAGGACAACAAAAAAAGGCAAAGTACTCACCTAAACACTCCGAAGTTGGCGTAGTTCCCACACAAAGCTGCCTTCAGTATGGAGAAACATAACGATATGCCCTTCAACTTGAGCGCGTACATTTGTTTCTTGTTCACTTCTACTGTTAATATTCGGCTCCCTGCAAAAAAACATACGCCATAAGTTTTTTTTATACAAAGAAGACGAGCAAGACGCTCTCCTGATGGTAAGAGATAACGCTGCCCATAATTAGTACAGTGCTACATTATTTCGCAATGATGTAAAATCCACTGCACTGCACCAACGCTTCTTACTCAAGAGTCATAAGATGTTAAGACTCTTCAGCTCAGTAATTTCACTAGCTACAGTGCCCTCCTACCGGAGCACAGTAATGTTTGCACATCGCTCAGGCGGTATAATAACTGACACTGTTGGGGTACCCACCTAGACGACCTCCTGTAAAGGAAGTCTACCCCCGGTATTTATCCAGTTCCCTAGGTTTAATCTATCATAAGTATTGATTTACAAAAGAAAAGTACATAATAAGTATTTTATCCGTTATCCTAAATACCAAAATACAAGCATTATATTGTTTAGCTTAGGGTTCGCTGTGTGAAATGTCCTGAAATATTTATTATTGAAGTGAAACTTCTTTATCGGCGTTGGAAAAAATTTACCGTCACATTTTTCGGTTACGCGTTACGCGCTATCTTTTGTTTCTTGCCCCTACCAAGGTTGGTTCAGACGAAGAGTACTTTCACTTTCTCCAATGAACATGAATTTAAAAAATTTATAAATTTAAAATTTAAATTTAATTTAATTAAAGAAGTTTCACTCCTTACGTGTGTACACTAGTACACGCACACATTTTTTTAATTTATTGATTATGGGCAACGTTACAGCTTACCATTATAAGAGCTTGTTTTCTTACTTCTTGTTTTTTATTAAATATAGGTAAGCCTTTGACCACGATCTCGCGTGATTAAGCAACGATGCGGACGTAGATGGCAGCAGACTACACCTAGAAGGCGGGATAAATCCGTCTTCTAATAATATCCTTACCGTTAGCACATATAATGTTGGACAGCTCTCTAAACAGCAGTATTCCGTTGGGGGAGCTGACATCGAAGTGCAGCCGTTGGTTCCCTATGCTTACAGTGTATCTATCAACTCACCGTAAGCACATATAATGTTAGACAGCTCCCTAAACAGCAGTATTACGTTGGGGGAGCTGACATCGAAGTGCAGCCGTTGGTTCCCTATGCTTACAGTGTATCTATCAACTCACCGTAAGCACATATAATGTTGGACAGCTCCCTAAACAGCAGTATTCCGTTGGAGGAGCTAACATCGAAGTGCAGCCGTTGGTTCCCTATGCTTACAGTGTATCTATCAACTCACCGTAAGCACATATAATGTTGGACAGCTCCCTAAACAGCAGTATTCCGTTGGAGGAGCTAACATCGAAGTGCAGCCGTTGGTTCCCTATGCTTACAGTGTATCTATCAACTCACCGTAAGCACATATAATGTTAGACAGCTCACTAAACAGCAGTATTCCGTTGGGGGAGCTAACATCGAAGTGCAGCTGTTGGTTCCCTATGCTTACAGTGTATCTATCAACTCACCGTAAGCACATATAATGTTGGACAGCTCCCTAAACAGCAGTATTCCGTTGGAGGAGCTAACATCGAAGTGCAGCCGTTGGTTCCCTATGCTTACAGTGTATCTATCAACTCACCGTAAGCACATATAATGTTGGACAGCTCCCTAAACAGCAGTATTCCGTTGGAGGAGCTAACATCGAAGTGCAGCCGTTGGTTCCCTATGCTTACAGTGTATCTATCAACTCACCGTAAGCACATATAATGTTAGACAGCTCACTAAACAGCAGTATTCCGTTGGGGGAGCTAACATCGAAGTGCAGCTGTTGGTTCCCTATGCTTACAGTGTATCTATCAACTCACCGTAAGCACATATAATGTTAGACAGCTCCCTAAACAGCAGTATTCCGTTGGGGGAGCTGACATCGAAGTGCAGCCGTTGGTTCCCTATGCTTACAGTGTATCTATCAACTCACCGTAAGCACATATAATGTTAGACAGCTCCCTAAACAGCAGTATTCCGTTGGGGGAGCTAACATCGAAGTGCAGCCGTTGATTCCTGTTCTGTGCCAATTCAGCGGAGAGTTTGAGAACTGGTGTGGTGACTGCTGGCTCGGAGAACCATAGTTCCACTCCTCGTAGGAGGAGTTTCATGTATACTGGGTATCTGGAAACAAATAACAGTAATTAATATTGAATCCAATTCTATTATTTTTGTTGGTATAAGGTATACAGTAATACCCCGCTTTACGCGACCCCGTTATGCGCGGTTTCAGTATAACGCGAATTTCAAATTTCGCGCTCTTTCAAAAGTTTATTCAGATTTGGACATATTGCAGAGTAATAAACAATAATAATTTAATAATAGAGATAGAGATGTGTGGAGGGATTTGGGGGAGGTCTATGCCCAGCTGTGGGAAAGTATACATAGAGTAGGAAAAAAAATAATTTATTCAATAAAATGCAGAAATATTGAAGAAACCTGCTACCCAAACTAAGCTTTAGACCCGTGCTATGGGTAGCAGGACTTCCAAGCCAGAGTAGCAAAGTAAAATGTTATAACTAGCCTATAAACAATGATATGATTTGTGACAGCAAAAGGCAGATTATGATGACCGTGTCTTAACCATAAACCTCGATATACGCGAATTTCAGTTAACGCGCTTTTTTCCGGAACGTATCCCTCGCGTAAAGCGGGGTATTACTGTATTAAACTAAAGCTTTTGTAATTTGTATTTAGTATAGCTTGTAGTAGCATAGTAGTGCTAAATTTAATTTCTTTTGTTAGTTTTAAGATTGCTTTATCTCCTTAACATTGTCTGCACTCCTCCCATTGTCCAGTACATTTTCTCCAGTTCCGGGATAACTGGTAGAAAATGCTATTTTAGCATTAAGTTAGCGTTGTGCTGAATAATAAAATAAATAATAAATAAATAATCCACTTATAAAAAATAAATATACGACCAAGTGTGATTTTTGTTACTCCTTTCCCTGCACGGTTGTCTGGAAGAGATCGCTTTTAGCGATAAGATCGCCAATTGTAACACCCTTGTATACTATCTTACTAATATGATAAACGTGTAAGTTTGTAAGAATGAATGTCTGGATATATGTTTGTTACTCTTTCACGCCTAAACGGGAGGACCGATTGAGCTGAAATTTGGTATAGAGATAGCTTAGACCCTGGAATAACACATAGGCTACATAAGTACTGCGGGTAAAACCGCTGGGCGCAGCTAGTACTGTGATAAATGTAAGTGATATATGTATAGTCGTTTTTATCACTAAATAAATAAATAATACTTACATCCAGTCAAACAGCATCATATAAGTGGTTTTAGTGTTGAATGCGAATGCCAGCCCTCTCAAGTCTCGCGCCAGCCCTATCAAAGTTTTCTTGGCTTCCTCTGGGAGTGTGTGACGTCACTTGTTATACTATGTATATATAATATACTTACATCCAGTCAAACAGCATCATATAAGTGGTTTTGGTGTTGAATGCGAAGGCTAGCCCTCTCAGATCTCGCGCCAGCCCTATCAACGTCTTCTTAGCTTCCTCTGAGAGTGTGTGACGTCACTTGTTATACTATGTATATATAATATACTTACATCCAGTCAAACAGCATCATATAAGTGGTTTTAGTGTTGAATGCGAATGCCAGCCCTCTCAGATCTCGCGCCAGCCCTATCAACGTTTTCTTGGCTTCCTCTGGGAGTGTGTGACGTCACTTGTTATACTATGTATATATAATATACTTACATCCAGTCAAACAGCATCATATACGTAGTTTTGGTGTTGAAAGCGAATGCCAGCCCTCTCAGATCTCGCGCCAGCCCTATCAAAGTTTTCTTAGCTTCCTCTGGGAGTGTGTGACGTCACTTGTTATACTATGTATATATAATATACTTACATCCAGTCAAACAGCATCATATACGTAGTTTTGGTGTTGAAAGCGAATGCCAGCCCTCTCAGATCTCGCGCCAGCCCTATCAAAGTTTTCTTAGCTTCCTCTGGGAGTGTGTGACGTCACTTGTTATACTATGTATATATAATATACTTACATCCAGTCAAACAGCATCATATACGTAGTTTTGGTGTTGAAAGCGAATGCCAGCCCTCTCAGATCTCGCGCCAGCCCTATCAAAGTTTTCTTAGCTTCCTCTGGGAGTGTGTGACGTCACTTGTTATACTATGTATATATAATATACTTACATCCAGTCAAACAGCATCATATACGTAGTTTTGGTGTTGAAAGCGAATGCCAGCCCTCTCAGATCTCGCGCCAGCCCTATCAAAGTTTTCTTAGCTTCCTCTGGGAGTGTGTGACGTCACTTGTTATACTATGTATATATAATATACTTACATCCAGTCAAACAGCATCATATACGTAGTTTTGGTGTTGAAAGCGAATGCCAGCCCTCTCAGATCTCGCGCCAGCCCTATCAAAGTTTTCTTAGCTTCCTCTGGGAGTGTGTGACGTCACTTGTTATACTATGTATATATAATATACTTACATCCAGTCAAACAGCATCATATACGTAGTTTTGGTGTTGAAAGCGAATGCCAGCCCTCTCAGATCTCGCGCCAGCCCTATCAAAGTTTTCTTAGCTTCCTCTGGGAGTGTGTGACGTCACTTGTTATACTATGTATATATAATATACTTACATCCAGTCAAACAGCATCATATACGTAGTTTTGGTGTTGAAAGCGAATGCCAGCCCTCTCAGATCTCGCGCCAGCCCTATCAAAGTTTTCTTAGCTTCCTCTGGGAGTGTGTGACGTCACTTGTTATACTATGTATATATAATATACTTACATCCAGTCAAACAGCATCATATAAGTGGTTTTAGTGTTGAAAGCGAAGGCTAACCCTCTCAGATCTCGCGCCAGCCCTATCAAAGTTTTCTTGGCTTCCTCTGAGGCGAACATCGGCGTTTCTGTCCCGCCTAGCAGGCCGATTATACTTTCGAAGGCCGCTGAAACAAAATAACACTGTTATGAAAACATATCTATAGCTATTTGTTCAAAAAGTGAGAAATGTAATATTATATGTCTATTTATGTATGTATTTACGCGTGTATGTATGTATGTATTAATGATTTATGTATGTATGTTTATGCAGGTAAATATTTCGTATTTGTGTAAATTATTTTTACTTATATTTCTTTTGACGTTTTGTGAACCCACCGTCCTTCCAGTGTTTTATATTTCCACTCCCTGCACTGTTGTCTGGAAGAGATCGCCTTGAGCGATAAGACCGTCAATTGATACACCTTTTTAATTTTGTTGTTTGTTAAATTTACTTTATATGTGGATTAATAAAGAGTTTCTTATCTTATATAAAACGTTGTTTTTTGCTGTGAGTACCGAGTTTGATTCACGCGCTCGCGAAGCAGTCTAGAATTAAATAAAAGTTTAAGCGCAGTGACTTAACGGTACGAAACATCTAAAAACTTTCTCACAAGTTGAACATACAGCTTTTCACCTCGAGCGCTCGAAAACTTTAAAGGTTATGTTGTAATAAAACAATTGACCTAATTTTTTATATTACATACAATTTTTTCATATCTTAAAGAGCGAGAAATTCTCATAAACCAATAATAGTTATTTGCTTGAACGTAATATCACTAACATTTTTCAAATTAAAATGAATATCATAGTTACCGGTGAGAGGCAACATGAAGGCATGGAACCGCTCCTCGTCCTCTCCCAGCTCCACCATGAGCAGCCTGCCCAGAGCCGTGTACAGCATGGTGCGACATCGCATCTCCACGCCCACGCCCACGCCCACACCCGAGATGCCCAGGAACGGGAAGTGTTCCGCCTGAAACAAATATCCTCCTCCTTGAGTTGTGTTCCCCGTCAAATGCGGATTTTCAGGAGCCAAGGCCCCCCAGAAGCATTGTAGAGTTACGAATTTTGCACATACATATTTCATGGTGAAGATTATAATTGGAACGAAGTTCCTTATTGCGCGTTGTGAAAGGGGGCTAGACGGAAAAAATTCTTACGAAAAGTTGTCACGACACTTTTTGCTATAGTAGGCTATTGTAAGCTGTGCGGCGTGCGCATGTTTCTCTGTTTGTCTCTCTCTCTCTTATAGAAAGCAAGCCAGATATTTTCATTAATCGAACTTCGTTCCATCCGGGTGTCCCTTGACACCTCTCAAGTTTTTTTTTTCTCGGCGCTAGCAGCAAGCTACTCGCGCCCTTATTGAGGATATTTGAACCTTTTAACTGTTCAGAGCGAGCTACACACACATATAATATTTTTGCCTGTCTGCACCTTGGCCCTACCCAGAACCAAATCCTGGATCCGCCCTTGTTCCCCATTACCATGGTAAAGAGATATACAGTAGTTTGACTCCCTAGAAGCGATTGAAATCAAGGTCGCGCGAGTTTGCTACAATTTGGGTAGGGTTCGGTAGGCAGCGAGGTGCCGAACAGACGTTATTATTATGAATTAAATACTTTGTGATATTTTTACTAATTCACAACCATTATTCGGAAGCTTACTGCATAAAAATGTCAATTCGGCACCTCGCTGCTTACCGATTAATCGTTGCGAACTCGCGCGACCTTGAGTTCAACCGCTTCTAAGGAGTCAAACTACTGTATATCTCTTTACCGTGACATTACTGGAGGTTGTGACGCCTCCCTTGTAGTCACCCCACGCCGGGGGGCGCGGCGGTATGTGGGACTCCCCCGCCAAAGATGTGCGCGGGGGGATACCCACTAAAAAACCTGGGGGTGTTCCTGCGGGACGACATAATGCCGGGGCAACGTGTACGCCGAAGCATTCATCCGCGGCCCTAACCTAACTAGTAGAAACCTTCTTTAGCTGAACTCTCTCCCAATTGAGCAGAGCTGCACGATGGCACGGGATGTGTCTCCACACGCAATAGGTCGTACAATAGAATACCTACATATTATTTTATTGTGAATTGTGACACTACAGTTATACCCATGTATACAAAAAAATATTCTTGTGCCTGTGTTTCTGCGCTCAATAAATATTTTTCCTTCTTACTTTTCTTTCATTATGCAACAGTTTTTTTTTTTTTTTTTTTTGTAAAATAAATATTTCAGGACATTTCACACAGCGCCATCTAACCCCATACTAAGCAGCTTAATGCTTGTATTATGGTGGTTAGGGTAACGGATATAATACTTATATACTTTTGTAAATACATACTTATAATAGATATTGAAACCACCCAGACCAGAAACAAATGTCTGTGGATCACACAAACATTTGTCCCATGCGGGAATCGAACCCGCAACCTTCTGCGTTGCAGGCGGGTATTAGCCAACCGCGCCACAGAGGTCGTCGAGTTTTAATTACTTACCGTGTGATGAGTGAGCATGAACTGAACTTCCTCCAGTTTGACCAGTTTCCTGACACACGAGTAACCACCGCTCAAGTCACTCAGCAGTCCTAGAGTTTTTGATATTATCTGCTCTGAACCGCCCCAATATTTCAGGTTTGTTATGCTGAAACAAGAATAAGATAGTTCACACATTTGATTTAGATATGTTTTGCAGAAGGCTAACTAAGGCTATTTTTACCGGGCTGCCGTCCATTTTTAAAAGACCGCTAAGCCACATTTTTTTCAAAATCGGATTTTTTTTTCTCTATCTTCTGGGCTAGGTCCCAAATTTTTATCTCTTCAATTAGCTGAGATACAGACAAAATATCCAAAGCTTATTGCACAAAAATTACTGTTTATAGAATTCACTGTGTGTTTATATAATATCTATGGTAACACTTATCTATGGTGCAAAATAAGTATTCAGCAGGGCTATTCACTTATCGGTTAGGGAACCGAACCGAATACCGAATTGTCAAAAATGTATGAAATGACGTGACATGACATGTCAAGTTGTATCTACGTAATATGTCATTTCATACATTTTTTGACAATTCGGTATTCGGTTCGGTTCTTTCACGGATAAGTGAATATCCCTGCTGAAGTACTTCGTCATTTTCTAGAATCGTAAATTTCACGTTTTTGCTCATATCTCAAAATCTCAATTAATCACTTAGAGGCCTTTTAAACAACGGACGGCACCGGTGGTAGACTTCCCCTGCACTCGGTCGACTAGGTGGGTACCCCAACAGTGCCAGTTATTGTACCGCCTGAGCGATGTACAAACATTACTGTGCACAGGTAGGAGGGCACTGTAGCTAGTGAAATTACTAGGCTGAAATCTTAACATCTTATGACTGTTTAGTAAGTAGCGTTGCTGCAGTGCACCTAGAGTTTTATTTTGATATGGGAAGCGTTATCTCTTAACATCAGGAGAGCTTCTTGCTCGACTTCTTACTCATAAAAAATAACTATTAATTATAATTTTGCTTACATTTTCCTCATTAAAACACTGAGCAATCTGCTCTCATCGCTCAGTCCCAGCACTTCACTCAATCTTCTATACACCTTGCTGTTTTTCTGCACTTGTTCTCCCACGTATATTTTGCGGAATTGCTCGAAGAAAGACATCATTGCTAACTCTAGTTTTTCACAGCCACCCTGAAATGAACGAAATAATATTATGTTATTTTACCATTTTTTACCTAGAAAAAGTACATGGCCGAAAGAATGCCTGCCGAAGATGGGCGCAGCGGGGATACCCGCTAAAAACCTGCGGGTGTTCCTGCGAGACGCCATAATGCCCGCAGCGGGTACGCCGAAACACCCGTTCGCAACCATGAAAAAACTATACCAACTCCTACTACTGATGAATCCCATATCTGATCCTTTATGATAAATTGTGAAGAGTTAAAATGTTATAGATACATTCTATGTGCCTATGTCTCCGTGCTTAATTAAATATTTATCTTTCTTTTTCTTTTACTATAAGCATAGCTGTGCTTCCGTGTTTCAGAAGGCACGCAAAACTGTGTGTCCCGGCTGTTTCCTATAAGATATGTAGGAGGCAGTCGTTAGGTCATATTGCAAGCGCTGCCTCGGCGACCTGAAACTGCAATATATTATAGGTTCGCCACACAACGTATAAATTGTGATTTGACTCTGACAGTGTAAGTAGGGTAACCTGTTCTGTTGGGAGTATAAACCCCAATTATTATTATTTTATTATATTATGGGCATAGATACCATGGACAAAAAAATATATATTGGACTAGTGGACCCGCGCGCACATCGTTGCGTCTAACAGAAAATGATCAGTGTTCTCTAATATATTATGCATGTATTAAACATATAAATCTTCCTCTTGAATCACTCTATTTAAAAAACCACATCAAAATCCGTGGCGTAGTATTAAAGATATAAGCATACATAGAGACACATAGCGCACTTCGTTTTATACTACGAGTATGTAGTGGCTCGACCTCCTGCAGCCATTACTATGACAATGGGATGTTAAAATGCCCCAAATGTGCACGTACCTTCATCAACAAGGTGGGCTATGCAAGCCACCAACGAGCACATCAAAGGGTTGACTACCAGCCAACACCCTGAATGTACATATTATTATATTTCAAAGCCTATCCAGTCCTAACAGTCGCCGAGGCCGAAAACGGCCAGGACGACATCATCATCATCATCATGTAGTGGTATGAAGTAAAATTTGTATCTAATATATTCACAATTGTTAATAAAATTATTTATTCATTTCATTTAGGTATATAGATTTATGATTATTACCTGAGCCAGCCTAGAGTCAGTCAAGTCCATAAGTTGCAGCACTCTGCAGACGAGCTCGCCGTCCATTGCATCGTTTTCATCGCACGCGTTCAAAGACGCGCGACCGCCTATCGCCGCGCCTATTATGTACACCAGCCATGTTAGTTGACCTGGAATATAAACAAGGGAAAATTAACCAAAAGTTACAAACAAAAACGGTAGTGACAAAATTCGCTTTCCTTGTCGATTAACATCTAAGTTCGAACGTAGGTAGTCCAGTAAAAGAAGAAATGTGGATCGAAAAGTCGAAAGCAGAAAAACTAACTTAGTAATTTTGTTTGGACTAGTTAGGAGATAAACATACTAAAAGTCCCCACCCCTCCGAGATGAGCCCGAGGGGGGGGAGGCCGAAGAAGGTCCCGTTTTTAGGTTTTTTGCTTATATGTCAAAAACTGTGCGTTGTGCGATATTTTGTTGTACTACATTATGAAACCTCATAAAATTTTCTACAACTTTGACCTTGACACTTTTTATCTATCTCCAATCGTTGTCCAGCTATGAGCTTCCAAACATGGTCTATTTTGAAGACGCTTAAATAAGTTTTCCATACAAAGTCGGTAAAAAAATCTTGCAAATAAAATTTGATCAACTTCTGGTTGTCGTATCATAATAAAACTTTGCAAATGTCTAGAAATCTGATTACAGTTCAATAATCTGGTACCACTGAGCTGATCTGATGATGGAGCCAGGAAGTGTCTACTGAAACTCTTCAATGGCTATTAGTAAAACCGGCGAGTTTAGGCTCATTACATTCGGATTGATGAGACGTAGGCACCACCTGGTCCATTTTCAGACCCTCGACAGCAAGTGTTATGAAAAAGTCTCATCGATTCGAATGTAATGTCCCCAAACTCGACGGGTTTACCAATAGCCATTGAAGAGTTCCAGTAGACACCTCCCGACTCCATCATCAGATCACTTCAGTGGTACCAGATTATTAAACTGTCATCATATTTCTAGACATTTGGAAAATTTCATTATGGTACGACAACCAGAAGTTGGTCAAATTTTACTTTTTAGATTTTTTACCAACTTTGTATGGAAAACTAAAATAAGCGTCTTGAAAATAGACCATGTTTCGAAGCTCATAGCTGAACAACGATTAGAGATAGATAAAAAGTGTCAAGGCCAAAGTTGTAGAAAATTTTATGAGGTTTCATAATGTAGTACAACAAAATATCGTACAACGTACAGTTTTTGACATATAAGCAAAAAACCTAAAAACGGGACCTTCTTCGGCCTCCCCCCCCTCGGGCTCACCTCGGAGGGGTGGGGACTTTTAGTATGTTTATCTCCTAACTAGTCCAAACAAAGTTCCTAAGTTAGTTTTTCTGCTTTCGACTTTTCGATCCACATACCCTTTTTGGGCACTCATTGACTGGACTAAGGGGGCAGACTGAAAATCAGCAACCATGATAACCCTGTGTTAATATGGTTACCAGCTGAGTCTGTTCTTATTGCCTACGATGTATTTTTTGATGTAATTTTTAATTGTACTTTTTATCATTATTAATTTTTTTTTTGTTATTCTTATTCTTCTATATGATGCGGTTTGGCAAGATTTGACCATCAAATCTTACAACCAAAAACGATCACAAGTCACAGTAACAATATTTGCTTTTCTATGTAGTTATATATAAGGCCTACCTTGCAATATAAGTGTATCGTGCATATTATGTTGTTCCCTGCTGTATGCTAACGCAGCCCTATCGAAGTGCGCCACCAGCAGTCGGCAAGTGTTGGCGTATTCTATGTATTATATAGGCGTCGGCAGGATTTGGCCGTCAAATCTTAAAATGATAGTAACAATAGATTCACTTTCCTTTTCTCACTCGTTATATATGGCCTACCTTACAATATATGCGTATCGTGCATATTATGTTGTTCCCTGCTGTACGCCAAAACGGCCCTATCGAAGAGCGCAACCAACAGTTAGTAAGTGTTGGCGTATTCTATGTATTATATAGGCGTTGGCAGAATTTGACCATCAAATCTTACTTCCTTACTTATTTCCTTTTCTTTATTGTTATATGTATATTATCCTACCTTGCAATATAAGCGTATCGTGCATATTATGTTGTTCCCTGCTGTACGCTAACGCGGCCCTATCGAAGTGCGCCACCAGCAGTTGACAAGTGTTGGCGTATTCACACCGCCCTATGACGGATAGTTTCTCTAATTCTTGTTGTACTGTGCCGACGTCGTCTAGAGGATCTTCTGCGCCTTCTCTGAAAACGAAATAGTCGTTAGTTTAAGTCAATCGTTAGTTTTTGTTGCAAATGGTGACTTTAAATCACAAAATAATGAACGAAACAACGTGCAACTCCCTCGCTCACACAATATGATGAATTTTAAAATATAAATGAGGGTGTACTGCATCAATTGTTAAGACTCTTTAGGCCAGTAAATTCACTAACTACAGTGCCCACCTACGTCTGTGCACAGTAATGTTTGCACATCACTGCTCAGGCGGTAGTATAACTAGCACTGTTTGGGTATCCACCACCTCGACCTCCTGCAAATGATGTCTACACCCGGTACAGCTTATAGGAGACAGATGAGACTATAGTTACCTTACAACGCAAGCTACAGAGTCCAATCTGGAGCCTATGTAAGCAGCTGTAACTCCGGGCGCGTATGTCTCTAACAAATGTGGTTCTGTAGCCTTCACGTAGGGGACAGAAGAGACCATGCGTTGCCATAGTGATAGTAGATAGTGGACTGAGTTCGGTGCGAATTGCCACATCTAGAAATGAAAAATGTTTGTTATAATCATTGTGACTTTTCAACAAAATTTATTAAAATAGACTCTGCCAATGTCTGAGTACTGTATAATTAAAAACTTTTTGTATTATTATGATTAAAAGATATAGTTACCTGTAAACTCTGTACAGTGAACTTGGCAATTTGTGCTATAAGTCTGGAATAGTTGTCCACCATGACCAATTCACCGAGCTGGTAGTTGGACTTCAACCGAGCTAGCAGTCGGCAGAACTCGTGGTAGTTCGTTGGATCTGATAGGCCCTGTAAAATAAAAAACAACATAATAATATTATTATTATTTTCCTCTAAATTCATTGGTTGTCTAGAAGAAATCAATCTTCTGGATTTCTTCCAGATTATAGATTACTAGCTTATAATTAATCCGATTTCTTAGCGGAGCTCTACGTCATAAAACCTGTGTTCCAAATTTCAATACAATCCGTTCAGCGGTTTAGGCTGTGCGTTGATAGATCAATCAGTCACTCTTTCCTTTTATATATTTTGATTTGTAAATTAAAATTGGTTAACCATATTATAAATACGACACGGCTGTACTCACGTTGATTATTCGTTGAGATATGTCTCAACCACGGTTTCGGACAATTACGATGTCCTTTTTTTGGTTAACCATGTTCTGGTATGATATTGAAAGAAGCCAGGGAGAGATTTAAATCCCGCCTACTAGGTTTATTCCGCTACTATCTATGGCGGCATCGTCGCTTAATATTACAAGCTTTATATTACTTTCACCTGTCTGTTGTCTGTCTGTCTGTCTGTAATCAAATCTTGCAAGTTTAATTTGACCCACTTCCCGGTTTCCAATTGAGCTGAAAATTTGCATGCGTGTGTAAATCGGATGACAATGCAATATTTTTATGACATCGAGCTGATCTGATGATGGAGCTGGAAGGTGGCCAAAGGAACTCTGTCATAAAACAACGCAACCCCATCGAGTTTGGGCTCATTTGATTCGTCTTGACGAGTACTTTATGATGCAAGATGATAACAATAATTAAAGCATGTTTTTAAAAAGTATTTTTTAAATTTCACTTGTTTAAATAAATAATAAATAAAAATTTAAAACACTAGCCTATAATGAATAAAAATGCTAAGCTAACCATGGTGCCGCGGCAGCGTCCGGCGCACATAGGGGTATTTAGTTAATTTAGCTGGCCAAAAACATTAGTTCGGGTTTTTGAATTGCTAATGACGGAAATAAAACAAACGTTATATAAACAGTAAAAAATAATGTTTATTTTTTAATTATTTCCATAAAATAAAAATAAAAACTACAAAAAAATTTAATTAGGTCACATGTCTACACAAAATAATTATAATATATACACACTACACATACTACACACACACACACACACACACACACACACACACACACACAAACACACAAACATACACACACGCACACACACACACACACACGCTTATTTTTTATAATGGATTATGACACACATGATTTTATTAATTACTTAATTATTAAATCAAACAATAATCAGTTTATCTCTTCTTCACTTTCTGATTGAAGTGCGTCTGCTGGGTTTGGTGTTGCAGATACAAACATATTCAATGTTTCAGGAAGAAAAGAAGACTTCTTGTTTTTGTTTATTACCCTTGAGGCACTAAAAAAGGGATCTGAGCTTAAAAGTAGCTTATTCAATATGTCTCTGTTGCAGGACTCTCTAGAGAATTTTCTTGAGTAATCCTGTCTGTATGACCTAAAATGCTTGTTGCGTGCCTCTGCTGCTTCTTCAGATAGTTGCCCTATGGGTAACAATGCATTTTTTATTATGTCTGATCCGTGCACAAGTACTTTGTGCAGTGTGGGTGTCATTGGGTGCCACGGGTAAAGTTTCACGTATAAGCAAGCAGTTTCTTCTGCATATTTTTCATAATTTTCTAAATTTATCTCGTATCCGCTCGAAATCGTTTCCAAAATCACTTTTAATCTATATATTAACTCGTAATCTATTCCTGTAATATCTGAGGATAGTTTCGGATCTTCAAAAAATCTCCTGCTGGTGTTGCCGTCATTAGTGTTTCCGCAGTTTGCTTTCGGCATGTCAACTAATAAGCCAGTTTCATTGCGAAACCTGGTCTGTATTTCTATTTTCTTATTCATCTCCATTTGTTTTTCTTCTTCTGTTTTTCTCTGACGGTACTTTTTCACAGGCAATTTATACGCTAAATGTAAAATGCTTTCAAAAAATCGTATTCTCGCATGTAAAATAGAAAGACCAAATTCAGTAGCATCCTTTGAAATTCTTCTTTTGTCCTCTAAATTGTTGAATTCTTTGGAAGTTTTCCCACAGATATAGCAACGACTTGTGGATGTTGTTCCAGTAGCTGCGTTGCAAACCTTTCCATCTACCATTGTCATTACAAATTGGGAATGCACCAAAAACTTTTCTCCGTCAATGTCCACTTCAGTTGCAACCAAATTATCAATGGAGTTTGAAACATAATTGATCTCTTCGTTTGTTATATCAGTTGTTTCTTTGACGAAGCGAAATCTTATTGGACGACAAAATCGGGCAGATGAAGGTGTTGGATTTTCCCATAACACCTTTTGATTGTCCTTGCCGCAAATAAGTCGCACAGGTACAAAGCAGCTTTGAAAAATATTTGCATCAGAGTCAGACTCATTGTCAAGTTTTTGTTTGTACTGTGCTTGTTGGGATCCGTCGCAGCCCCATTTACATATCAACTTCAAAGTGTTCCGCTCTTGCTCTTTTATTGTCAATAAGACTTCTTCTAAGTATTCCGATAAGCGCTTAACAGTAATATCAATTAATGGTTGCAGTTGGGTTTCCGCGCAGGTACTTGTTACCGTGCTCGCTTCTGGAGGAGGATAACATTTCTTTTTGGCTTCTTGAATTAAGCTATAACACGGAAAAACCTTCCGGTTCGTGTTTCTTATAATTTCGTACTGTACTCGTGTTAAGTCTGCATCTATAAACATTTTTAATGCTTCCATGGGGGTTAAACGCGATGATTTTTCACACTTAGAGGCATTGAAAGCTTTTTTGTACTTCTTTGCACGGGTCGGAGAGCTTGTTATGTCTTGGAGAATGCGGGAAGCATCACGTTTTCCCGATTTTCTTAATTCAACTTGAACTGCGTGAACTAAAACACCATCTTCTACATTGGAGCGGAGTTCCTCAGTTTTTCTTCTTTTGCTCCTTTCGCTAGATTCACCAAATGATTTACAAGGGCGACCTTGACGATTGGTAGTTGTGACTGGAATTTCGAAAGTACCTTCTAGCCAAAGATGGTTGTTTTTCAAAAAAGCTTCTTCTTTTTTGTGTGATTTATTCCACCTTTGCTTTATTTCTGATTTGAAATGTGAAAAATTGTGTTTCAGTTCTTTTAACTGACTTTCAGTAAGGTTGTCTTGGGTGAAAAGGTGGTCTCCCAAAAAACATAGTTTTTCTTCTAAATTACGTAAATTTTCATTCTTCATCCTGTCGAAGAGTGATTTACGAGTCACTATTCTCACTCCAGAGGTACCCTCTAAGCCTAAAACAAAATTTAAACAAAAATTAATAATTCACTAATTTCGACTGAAACAGATCAAAGTACTCTGTTTTGTGCATCTGCGCTATTCTGCGGCTAATATATATTGCATTCGTTACTTAAGAATCTATATTTTAAACGTGTATGAGAATAAAAGCCGGATCTACCCCGGTACTATAACAAATACCTCTTTAAAGATAAATTTCTTTAAAAAAATGATCTCATTTTGGACATTATTTCTCGATCACTAAAAATATATTAAACGGAATCAAATTTTATTAAATATATTGAATTTAGATTGCCACATACCTGTAGTCTCCGAATCCATTGCTACTTTTTACCAGATTAACACAGAAAACTGCAGGTTAGCTCACAATGTTAACGCTTTTTAAAATCGCCGAAAACTGACACGTACACAAAGTTCGATGATCAAGTTCCGACTGAGTTTGCCAGGTAACGCGCAACGGGTAAGGGGCGGGGACGGCGGCCTATTGTTCGTTGGACTGTCCTCTGCCTCAGGTAGTCGAATGCAGTAGCATTTCTTTAACTTTGTTATTTTGACTTTTGGCCGCGTAGATCATTAAAATACCCCTATGTGCGGCGATGCGCCAGAATTCAGGCTAACCTAACCTATATAATGAATAAAATCTTATTTAGATCTGCTCTTCTCTTCTTCTTACATTATAATAATAATAATTCATTTATTTCAGGCAATATTACACTGCCACAGACGACAGGGTACCAGAGGCCCATATCATATATACCTTACAGACTAACATACATAAAACATATATTACATTGTTACATTACATTATTTTATATTTAGAACTAGTTCTTGTAACTAAGTATGCAATAAAGTGTTGTTCTATTTTATTAACCTCAGTGTGCAACAATATCCGATGCGTCAGCGGTCGGCGATGCGCCAGAATACAAGCTAGCCTAACCTATAATGAATAATGACTCACCTCAGTGTGTAACAATATCCGGTGAACTCCCTGAGCCAGTCGGTTGAGGAATTTAGCTCGTTCAGCGTTAGAGAACAGCGAGCGACGCACTGAAGCCAGTTGTACCAAGCAGGACAACGATAAGGAAGCTAGTCCACCTCCCAATGCGTGGTACAACTCAAAGAATAAGTCTAAAGTTGCTGCTTCGAGGAATGTCGGTCGCCAGGATGTTGGTATCTGGGAAGAAAGGTTAATGTCATAGATTAAAGAAAATATAAGGTAATCTTCCACCCTATCTCTTCCATTTTCTTTTAATCTAAAGTAATCATCATTAACCGTTGCAATTTGAAATATGATTTGCATAAATTTCAACTTTTTTGGCCCAGGAGTTATATTTATAATAATTGGGGTTTATAGAAAGACAGAAAGAGCATCTATTCGACAAAACAAAATGGTACATTACTTATACACCAACACAAAAACAACAAATAAATTCTAAAAGGTTAAAGTATACTTAGAAGGTTACCCTTATGACACTGACAGAGTCAAACCACAATAATTATTATACATAGATTGTGTAGCCAACCATTATGTTGCAGTTTCAGGTTGTATAAATCAAACACATGATGTGTATTCCAGGGTAGAATAACTGGCACTGTCGGGGTACCCACCGGATCGTCCCCCTGCATTGACAATGATATAAAATTCTACGCACATCAACACTTCTTACTCTAGAGTCATAGGAATTAGACTCTTCAGGCCAGTTATTTCACTAGATACAGTGCCCTCCTACCGGAGCACAGTAATGTTTGCACATCACTGCTCAGACGGTAGAAAAACTGGCACTGTTGGGTCACCTAGTTGACCTCCTGCAAAGGAAGTCTACCCCCCTGTAAAACTTAAAAGAGCTATTTACTCACCTGTACAGTACAAAGATCATCCGAAGACTCATCGTTAGTGGTGCCGATGAAGTCAAACGTGAGACAGTTATGGGCCAGTTTGAGCAGAGCAGCTATTAATGCGTGCTCACGCTCGTCGTTCATCTCCATTGCTTTTGCTCGCACCGTACCGAGCAGTGAGCAGGATAGACGGAAAACTTCGAAGAGCATTGTGTCTCTGGAAAAGGAATTAAAGAAAATATTAAATCGAATTTATGCTGCATTCAATAAATGAGGGTGAGATGCACGTTTTAATGACAGTTTTCATAAAGTTACGTATTGCTCTATCAGAACAAGCCAAAAAAAATTATTTACCAAGACAGAAAAGGAAAGCGAATCTATTGTTACTGTGGCCCGGTGGACATACATCCGGCTTTTAATCAAGAGACCCTGGGTTCTAAAGTTCTAATCTCAGTGTGAAGCAAAACGTTCGTCTGAAACTACCGTGTTTCGGAAGATAAGCAAAACTTTAAGCGTTAAGGCCTTAGTTGAATTACATAGTTTTTAAAAATATCACATATTGTACAATTCTATGTTGTTTTAACTTTTTAACCCCCGACGCAAAAACGACGGGGTGTTATAAGTTTGACGTGTCTGTCTGTCTGTGTGTGTGTGTGTGCGCGGATTACTTTTTTCTTCCACGATCCCCTCAATATGGGTATCAAATGAAAGGGCTTAACGAGTAGAATACAGCCCACTATATAAAATTTAAAATCCAAGATGGCCGCCATGTAAAAATACTGAATTACGTATTGCGTTGGGGTTTTTTTTAATTTTTAATTTAATTCACTTGTTATCAGGGGCGACACATGATGCTCCCAGAAGAGATACAACAAGTCACTCCCCGAAACATCTGGAACTTCCTAGAGGCCACGGGTGTAAGCAGTGAATTGTAACTCAACTGGACTGCCACAAAAGATTAGAAATGGTCGTAGCGGCTTAAGGTCCTTTTGAGGTTCCCCCAATAATAATAAAACTATGATAACACAAAATATATTACCTGAACGATGAAGCAATCTTCCTATGCTTAGCGAGAGATCTGTTGGCATCTGCCTCGGACACTTGATTCATTTCAACAACCAGTTGTGACAGTAATTGTACACCCACTGTGCACAGCTCTTGACTCTGAAATTACAAAGTTTTAGGAATTAGTTGGTTATCTGGAAGATATCGCCCTTAACGATAAGATCGTCGCTTGAACACTTTTTTCCTTTTTACAAGCTTTAATTTACTTTCACCTGTCTGTCTATATAATCAATTCTTGGAAGTTTAATTTGATCCACTTCCCGATTTCTGATCGAGCTGAAATTTGGCATGCATGTATAAATCCGATGACAATGCAATATTTTTATGACATGGAGCTGATCTGATGATGGAGCAGAAAGGTGGCCATAGGAACTCCGTAATTATTAATTAAACGACGCAACCCCATCGAGTTTGGGCTCATTCAATTCGTTTCACAGCCCTGATAGTAAGTGTAAATGTGGTGAACGATGGATCACGTAAGGCATTAAATCTCATACATAATAAATACCCATAAATAAATAAAAATAAAAAAATACCCATAAATAATAAATAGGTACCCATAAATAATAAATACCCATATCTGTGCAAAATTACAGTTTTCTAGGACTTATAGTTTCTCCGTAAAGCCACATACTAGATGGACGGACAAAGGAAAACTATATACTATCTATCTATGTTTAACGGAGGCTGGCAAATGAACCAGCAACACGTCGACCCATTGGGATCTATTGTGATCTATTGTGTTTACCCCTTATCGTTCCCTACTCATGGAAGAAGTGGGTTATTAAGGCGGTGGTCCCACTTAGAGGAAGTAACCTATACTCCTCTGGTTTGGGAAATGCATTCCCAAGGAGCCTCATGCGTTTCGTAGCCAATACGTCGCATTCACATAAAATGACCTCGCCACAGGCTCTACATACAATCGTTTATTGTAGTCAGCCTCATTTTGAAAAGCATGTCATTGGTTTCATAATGCCCGGTTAAGGCACCAATGATGGCTCGTCCATTGCTTCTTCCTATATACTAAAAATAATAAAAGGCATTGTTAACATAGTTGCCGCTACCATAAAAAAGGTTAAAAACTTACTCTAAGGAAGTTGGTGACGTCATTGATGACGTTTTGAAAGACAAACTCCTCTTTGACCATGTCGAACCAACTCAGTTTTGTGATGCGAGCGAATAGGGCCACCAATGCCTATAACAATTATATAAAGCACATTTATTACAAGCTTTTATTTACTTTCATCTGTCTGTGTGTAATCAAATCTTGAAAGTTTAATTTGACCCACTTCCCGGTTTCCGATTGAGCTGAAATTTTGCTTGCATATATAAATCGATTGACAATGCTATTATGACATTGAGCTGATCTGATGATGGAGCTGGAAGGTGGATATAGGAACTCAGTAATTAAACGACCCCATCGAGTTTGGGCTCATTCGATTCGTTTTGTCGAGTACTTTGGTGTTGGATGGTTATAATAATAAAAGCTTGTTTTTAAAAAGTTTTTTTAAATTTCACTTGTTATTAACCCACAACTCCCTCAATATGGGATCCAATGAAAGGGTTTCAATAGTAGCATACCATCCATAAAAAATGTATGATGATTAATTAATACATTGGCTGAGGCGCCGTTTTTTAGTACTATCCCAGGAGCCTGAAATTAATTTTGTATGGAAAAATCCTTTGATAAAACACACCGTTTCTGGATATTTTTTTGGTAAAAAAAGGATATAACATATAGGTTAGGTAAGCTCGCTCTGAACAATTAGAAAATTCAAATATCGATATATATTTCCATTCATATATATTTTAATAAATGCTACTGCGAGCGCCGAAAAAAAAATGAAAATGAATGATGAATGAAAAAACACAACATGAATGATTTTTCTTTCGTCTCTCTTTCTTTAAAAAAATATAATATTGACCATGAAATATGTGCCAAATTCGTAACTCTACAATGCTTCTGGGGGGGGGGGGGGGGGCTCCCCCCCTCCTAAATCCGCCTATGGTTACAGTTCAGGGTTAAACCGCGGGACCAGCTAGTATGACAAAGAACATCAAACTGGGAATATAATTTTTAATCTAAAATAATGTAATTTTTTAAAATTCGTTGTGTCGTTGACGAGAGAGTCAGACGCAGCTCTTAAGTTTTAAATACATACCTGTACAACGAAATTAGCCAATTTCGGTCGTGTAGCGAGATAGTTGAGGACATAGTTCCGTATGTCCAAACGTTGCTGCGTTGACAAACTGCCTGTAGATCTGTTCACAATAAAATAAAAAATCTTTTTACCAATTTATAGACAGGGAAGGTTCTCAATTTGTTATAATATTAGTAAGATATAACCCTCCTCTTGAATCTCTCTATCTATTTAAAAAACAGCATCAAAATCAGTTGCGTAGTTTTAAAAATATAAGCATACAAAGGGTGGACAGACGGACTCGACTTTGTTATTATATACTATGTAGTGATAGTAATATATATTTTTTTGATGTGGAGAAGTAAGAAGACGAGCAAGACGATCTCCTGATGTTAAGAGATAACGCTGCCCATAATCAGTACAGTGCCACCCAGAATTTCACAATGATATGCAATTCTAAATGCACTGCACCAACGCTTTTTACTCAAGAGTCAGAAGATGTTAATACTCTTTAGCCCAGTAATTTCACTAGCTACAGTGCCCTCCTACCACACACAGTAATGTTTGCACACTACTGCTCAGGCGGTAGAATAACTGGCACTGTTGGGGTACCCACCTAAACGACCTCCTGCAAAGGAAGTCTACCTCCGGTAAAAATATAATATTGTGAGTCAACAGAAAAGTTCAACAGATTTGTTAATATCATTGTAGTGTCTCATTTTTAGGTATTGCATGAACAGGGGACCGAGATAGCATCTCACGAGTCTCAAGACACAGGCCACAGCCTAGTTTGAGACTCGCAGAAATAGCTGTATGGAATGCAGAAACTTAGCCGTAATAATGTAATTAGGAATATTTGCATGTAACTTTGCAGACGAGTTTTGGAGTGGAGACACTACGCTTAGGTAAACGTAGTGTAGGACGCCCTGCGACCAGGTGGAGTGACGACCTGAAGAAGATGGCTGCCAGAGACTGGATGAGGAGAGCCGAAGACCGGGCTCAGTGGCACGTATTAGGAGAAGCCTATGTCCAGCAGTGGACGAATACGGGCTGATGATGATGATGATGGCATGTTACTTCTTTTTTGGAAAATAAATCATTCATTCATTTAATTTATTTGTTGAGCATACCTGCTGATAAGTTTTCCGAGTGTAGTAGCAGCGAGCAGTTGTGAATAGCTTGAGTCTGCCCGCTCCAACAATGCTTGACATTTTGTTAGAGTGTCTGGAGATTCCTGAAAAGAAAATACTATTTTGTTAATGGGTCTGGGAATTCCTGAAAATAAAATGACCTAATCATAGTACAGAATCATATCTGAAAATACGGCACAAAATAAAATACTCCGCGCCATCTCAGATTCCCCATGGTACATAAAAACCCAAGAAGTACACGATTACCTGGAGGTCCCTACGGTGGAAGAGGAGGAGATAAAGATGTTGGGAGGCCGCTACTGCGAACGCCTGAAAACCCACTCGAACCCACTGGCTAGGGCGCTAATTGAACGCCTACAAATAACAAAGCGGTTGAAAAGAAGACAAATCTTTGACAACCTACTACGAAAGGAAGAGGACTAATGAGTCCGAGCCTCAAACGAAATAGCCACTAGCCACTCAACACATCTGCTTATAGTCAGCGACTGATTGTGGATATAAAAAAAAAACTGAAAATACAGTATAATCCGCCACTTCAATATACAGGCACATCCAATAATCCGGCACCTTCTGCCAGCACTTCAATTGTCCCTCTACATGCAAATTAGCAAAAAAAATCAATGTGTGTGTTAATAAACTATGCATGTCATCCTGACTAAATGAATTATGAATTCTGACACATGATTATATTTAATTATGATCATTTAATGATGATTTAATGATTTGTTTTCCTAAAACAACAATCTATTATTTTTATACATAATGAGGATGTTTTTAATTATTTTTTTAACTAATGGCCCTGCGCACACGTTGTAGCCCAAATAGAAAATGATCAGTGTTTCTCTACTATATTATGCATGTAATATACATATAAATCTTCCTCTTGAAACACCTGCATTCTGCATCTATTAATATACTGGCTGCGGCGTCGTTTTATAGAAATACTATCCCAAGGCCTGAACTTAATTTTGTATAGAAAAATCCTTTGACACAAGTGAATTAAATTAAAAAAAACCCCCAACGCAATACGTAATTCACCATTTTTTTATGGCGGCCATCTTGGATTTTAAATTTTATATAGTGGGCTGTAGTCTACTCATTAAAAACCCTTTCATTTGATACCCATATTGAGGGGGTCGTGGAAGAAAAAAGTAATCTGCCATTTTGTAGCGGCGGCCCTCTTGGACCGATTTCCACCAAACATGGCTAAGAACACTCTCGACTAACTCTACTTTCAATCAAAAAAAATTAAATCAAAATCCGTTCATCCGTTTGGGAGCTACGATGCCACAGACAGACACACACACAGACAGACACGTCAAACTTATAACACCCCGTCGTTTTTGCGTCGGGGGTTAAAAACACAACACTCGCATCATTCTCGCTCTCGTTTTCATTACTCTCATTTCAACTTAAAAAATGCAGCTGTTATGTTTTCCGCAGTCAAAGTGTTAACGCGAGTGCTGAAAAACACAAACATTGTGTTTTGTCAAATGATTTTTCCATGCAAAATTCATTTCAGGCACCTGGGATAGTTCTGTAAAACACTGCAACAGCCAATTTGTTAAAGAAAACTGCAAAACAAGTGAAATTTTAAAACTTTTTAAAAACAAGCTTTTATTATTATTACCATCTTGCATCATAAAGTACTCGTCAAGACGAATCAAATGAGCCCAAACTCGATGGGGTTGTGTTGTTTTATGACAGTTTTCCTATGGCCACCTTCCAGCTCCATCATCAGATCAGCTCGATGTCATAAAAATATTGCATTGTCATTCGATTTACACACGCATGCAAATTTTCAGCTCAATTGGAAACCGAGAAGTGGGTCAAATTAAACTTGCAAGGACAGATAGACAGCTGTAAGCAACTTTATTTTATGTTATGCAATATTCAGTGATTGCCATCCAAAGTGGCATTGCTGCCAGCATCCTGGCCACACTACCATCGACCAATGTTAGTAGTTTTGATGATCTTAACAATGATTTTTATTTACAACTAGCTGCACCCAGTGGTTTTACCACTGTGCTAAACCTATGTGTTATTTCAGGGTCTATGCTATCTCTATACCAAATTTCAGCTCAATCGGTCCACCCATTTAGGCGTGAGGAAATAACAAACATACACACACAAACTTTCGTATTTATATTGTTAGTGTGTTTTATTCTAGTTTTACTATTAATGTGAATAAAATTCTTTTTGTGGATTTAGTTTAGAAAAAAATATTAAGTAACCTATATGAACTTGTTTTTTAGTATCTAAGCTCTCTATAAATTCAATTTTATTTTAATATCCTAATGGTTTTGCTTTAACAACGAATGTACATCATCACAACTCCATCAAACATGTAAAAATTGTTAATGTTGAGAATATTTACTTACCTGAAAAGCTACCACGGCCTTCTCTGCTTGTTCTCGGACCCCTGGATCCTGAGACTCATAGAGCTGTTTACACAAAACTTCTATTTGGACCACCTCCTGAAAAAACCACCTAGTTTATTCACGGCGTAAATCAAAGCATTTCATTTCAAGGGTATTTCATGTCAACAATACAACTTATAACCAAAATGCCGGTCAAAATATAACGTAAAAGCTATGAAAATTTACTGAAATAGTTCCGCTATGTTTATTTATTGTAAGCCGATTAGTAAATAACTATAATTGTAATAAATTATCTCTCTGTGAGGTCCCAAGTCCCGACTGCACGAGATTAGGTTTAATTTTTGTTATTAAAAACGTTGGTCGTGCGTATGTACGTGTTGATTTATAATAGTAATAAGTTTACTGAACTGATTTTATGTATAAAAATGGGTAAATTCAGTTAAAATTATCCAAAAAACACAATATTTTGGTGCTCACCTGTTCTTCAGCCATCTTTGTTATTTTCGTGCATTTGAAATTACGTTCGGTTTCGCATGCGAGTGATATTTCAGCTTTTCAGTTTGAGCATAGATCAAACTTTTTTAGAATTTTATATGTCACCAATGTCGAATATAAAATGAAGCAGGAATTCTAATTTGCTCCAAAGACTAATAAATGTACACGTTTTTACATATATGTAAATTTAAATTTATTTAAATTAAATAATGAAACGTTTAGTTTAAAATAAACCAAATATACAAATAAAAATTGATTAGCTTCTCCTGCGTGAAATGAAATGAAACTTTATGGCTGCGTTCATAATTATTTTGCAACACTGCATCTACAAAATTATAAAACGAGGTTTCATGCAATTTTGCCACTGCAACTGGCAGAAATTTAAGCAGAAGATTTGACAAAGATGCGAAAAAAAGGAATATCTCAGAAATGGCATGAAAAACAATAATTTCAAAATTCTTGTGATATCGGATCGACTTTAGAAAAATGTGGTTTTATTTTCGCTGATTATCATTGTAACAAAATTAAAATTGTCACATGTTATGAAACAAGATGCTAAGGACAACATTGTCCAAAATTAAAAAGGCATGGGCACTCGCTCTGGCTTCACGAGGCCGTGGAGACGTTAGAGCCTATCCTAGCAAATTTCATAAATGTGAGTAAAATCTATTCGTCACTATAATAATTTTTATCCAGATAGAACATAGGTAGGGAAAAAAAGATGGGAGCACACCTTAGATAAAAATGAAAAGGAATTTATACTGTACAGCTGTCTCAGAAATGGTCCACTCCAATTAGGTTCATGCACACAATTTCACTTAGTCACAACCGCAATTTGCGCTCGTTGGTTTTTGTTGGCCTTTCCTAGTCAGGTTCATTAGTATTTTCCAGGATTTTTTGCTAGTCATGATGATTTTAAAATAGGTAGGTACTTTTTCTATTTTTTATGTTATAAATGTAAACATTCGTTACTGGTCGTCAGGGGAACAGAACTATGATATAGGTCATAGGTACTAGGGTACCTATGTAGGGCCAAGAGAAAAATGGCGAACAAAGCCATGGCTATTCCAACTCAGTCGTCCAGCCACTCAAAAGAACTATAATATAATATAGAATACTCATGGCTCTCTTCGCTATTTTTCAGTATCAATAGCGGTGTTGAAGGCAGACAAATATCCAGACTCGGAAAAAGACAAACAAGAGCAGTGTGAGAAGTGTAAACAGCTAATTGAGTACATATTCGGACCAGCAAAATCTTTAGAAGACATCCCAAATGCAATCAAAACAAAATCCGACGTTACCATACCAACTTATGCGTATACGCAGTGTAAAATCGATAAAGATGAAGCGTTAATAAAGGTGATTACGTCAGAACAAGAAGAGAAGCTCACGCAGAAGGTTGAAGTCATCGATGAAACATCTCTAGTTGAAGCAGAGAAGAAGAAGATCGATGGGTACAACGCTGCACCGAAAGCCCTAGGTCACATCGCTGAAATTGGTATCATAGATGAAAACAACCGCCTGATATATGAGAATGCTCATGGAAAACCCAAGAAAGAGGTTAAAGAAGTCAATATAGATATGAGAGAAAAGATTGACGCGCTAGTTCGAAAAATAGAAGCTGCACAGTTGAAGAAACTTGGTATTGCTGTAGATAACCGTGAAGATGATTCTAAGAGTCCAATATTAAATTTCGCTACAGACGATTCAGCCCAGAACAGAAAAGATGGCACTACAGCGAACGAGCAAAACTCGTTCGATGCGATAGCCAAACGATGTCTTGAAAGTCCTTCTGGTCGTATCGATGAACATCTCCTAAAAGAGATGAAGAAATATGGCGTACCGCAAGGTTCTGCAGAAAGCTCAATGGTACAAATAGGCGTGATCAAAAAACGGAAGCCAGTTGAGAAGACTGAATTTGAAGTTGAATCTAGATCAGAAAATACACCTCCAGATGAACCAAAACCGTTTGGAACTTATTATAACCCACAGTATTACATAACAGATGATGCGCTTACAGCTGAAAGAACTGAGTTTTTTCGAGAAGATAAAGAAATCAAGTTCGATGATGCAACGAAAAATCAAGAACAAACACAATTTATCGATGATGAACCGCGGCCGGCATTCAATCCTCTCGTACCCATCATAGATCCTTACGACAAAAAGTCTTTGATATTCGAGAAAGATACCTCTGAATACCCTACACTGACTTATTTTGAGTCAAATGATGAAAAAGCTGCTCGGGAATACGCAGAGAAAATGGGACTAAATAATGAACAACCATTTCAGATTCCCAGCAATTCGTATTACCCAGGGTATGGTACTAGCGGTCAGGAAAACTCTCAGCAACAGTTTTATCAAAATGTTGACCATACACCACATTATGTGGAGGAATCACGTAAGGAATCAAAAGCATCCAATCAAGAAATAGACTCAGGACTTTACGATAAAAAAACTGTAATACCAGAGGGTAGCGAAACAGATAAACCAACAAATCCTGAACCTTCACAACAGAATAATGATTCAGATAAAACCGGCCAACCAGAACAGCTATTTAGCCAAGGCAGTCATCCTTACAATCATTTACACCATAATATGTATTTGTACGGAGAAACTGAACACGTAAATCACGAACCCAAAAAATATATGCAAACCGAAGCAATTTCAAGTGAACCTGAAACAAAAAAACAAGAAACAGCCCCTGAAGAGGGAAAGCAAGTAGCAAATGATACATTAACCGTGACACATGCCTCTTCTATAGAACCTACAAAAGAGTCTGTTAAAGCACAGTCTAACCATGAAGCTCCTGAAACAAAACCAACAGAAACTGCCATTCTTAACGCAAAGTCTCCCGAAGAACCTGTTGGCAATCTTGGCAGAAATCGAGACCCTGTCAATGTAAATCAAACAACAGTGGAACAAGCAGCTACTACTGCAAGCATTTGTTCTTTACCAAAACTGAAAGAGGAAACACTACCAACAGAAACTGCCATGCTTAACGCAAAGCCTCCTGAAGAACCAGTTGACAATCTTGTCAACAAACGTGATCCCCTCAAAGAAAATCATACAAAATTGGAACAAGCAGCTACCGCTGCAAGCATTTTTTCCCTTCCAAAATTAAAAGATCTCCCAGAAACAGAAACAAATGCTCCCAAAGAGGATCAAGACTTCGTCGAACCGAAACCCATGGGCAATCCTCTGAACGAACCAGAAAAGCCTGAGTTTGAAGAGCTACCCAAACTTTGTCCAGAAGGCGAGGTGGTGCCTCTATCTGAATTACTGAGGAGAGTAAGATTGCGGAACCGAATGGAATACTGCAGAGTGAAGCAGAAAGTCTTAGAAACTATAGAAGGGAAGTGTGGGAAGAAGAAGCCTCAATGTCCACCGGCTGCACCGAAATGTATTCCCTGCCCACCTCCCTGTTCACCGCCGCAGCCACCTCCTTGCCCAAGACCTTGCAAACAAGCATGCCCGAACCCCTGTCCTCCAACAACTCCTACTTGCCCACCTCCTACCCCCACTTGCCCATCACCCTGCCACAAATTCAGCCTGGTATATCTAGGAATAGCCATCAGAAACATTAACATCATAACACTACTCCTCAACGCTAATACGAAACCCTGCAGAACTTTTGTAGTACCAAACACAAAATATTACTCCGTAATTTTACTGAAAGAAATTGAACCAAATGTTATCAACAGGCTTCAGACCTTCGGAGATAGTATCTTATCACGTTATTGTATCCAATTTGGGACTTTAACCAAGAATTTGGACACGTTTGCTAGAGACTTTGAACCTTGGGTGCCAATTCCTTGTTGGCCGATCCCTAAGAAGGAGGAAAAGCGACCACTCGTCTGTCCGAAAGAAGGTTGCAAGGCTACTCCTCCAAAACTGGGCCCTCCTTGTCAAGACAAGTTGAACCCTTGCTTGAATTTTCCAAAAAGAGCTAGCTTTTCACTGATAGATTTACTGAACACCGCTAAATTTGCTTCTTGAATTTAGATAAAATATTAATACGTAAAATAAGTACGTAGATGAACAGCGAAAGTCTAAATCTTCAATTTAAAACAACCGTTTTTTCAAAAAATTCAGACATCAGGGAATCCAGGTTAGAAATATAAAGTTACAGTGCCACAAAGTCGAATTGTATTTTAGGGAATCCAACTGATTCTTTAGTGACTGTCAGCGGATTTTTAAATTTAATAAAAAATCGCAAATTCCGTTTAAGTAGCTATAAGAGATCCAAAGCAAATAAAAAATATACTACCTATATTTTCCTGGTTTTGTCTTATTTCTAATTCTACACCATATTTAGCTAGCAACATATAGGTTAAAACTGCTCCCTCCCACCAAGAGTAAGACTAGGTAGACAGATAACTCTGATGGAATAAAAACATAATTTATTATTATTCTAACAATCATTCCCATCGGCCACCGGCGTAGCCAATGCTATTCGTTGGTCGCAACGGCCACCGTGGTGGCCGTTTGAGAGGTGGTGCATGGGAATAAACCATCTTATGCTAGGTCTATTGTTATAAGTGGATGATTTGGAGGTGAATAATTGTGGCCGGCTGGGCTGAGGTGGCGCAAGAAAGAGATACATGGAAGGATTTGGAGGAGGTCTTTGCCCAGCAGTGGAAAAGCATAGACTAAAAAAAAATTGTGGCACAACAGCAAATGAGTACTCTCGTTAGCTTGGTTATTAATTCAGGCATTGACCTGTCAGCCGCGGACCAGTTCTTTGGCCATCAGTATAATATATTATGTATGTTCTATTGCTTCGATGTACACCCCATATCCCAGCACTATGGACTATGGAGTCCCACAGGAACACCCGCAGATTTTTAGTGGTTTATCCCCGCTGCGGCTATCTTCGGCGGGGGCGTAGGGCGGTATGTCTCACATGGCCCGGGCGCAGGGTGACGACGCGTAACGTAAAGCTATTTTCCCATATTATTTTTGCTGTCGGCAAATTTACCTGCCATTTTTCTTGTTTTCGCCGGGAAAATATGCATAACGCATACTGCATACCCTCCCATACGGAGATATGGGAGGGTTATGTGGCACTCCCCGTGCAGTGCGACTGCACGGGTATACCCACTAAAATAACTCGGCGGCACACCCGCATCGTCTTTGTGACGGAGAACTGGGAATCAGTAACTCACGTGCTATACTATTTTACCATATAACATACACTAACCATTATGTTATGATACTAAGTAATTAATATCAGATAATATAACCCAATATTTATTCCTACAAGTTTTGGTTTTTCGTGTCTACAAACTACAAAGGTTCCTTCTACGTCACCGCTTTTGGTCCTTCGAGCCGGATTAATTTGGAGCTATTGAAAATGCAAGGATATGCATGCAACCAAGAAAACGCGGAACATGTATGATTTTTAGAAATATAAGATGACCGACACAGTTATTTTGCTGCAGATACGCCCCTGCGCCGCAAAGCCGGAGCCACTGAAGCAGGGATCGAAAGGCAACTAGACGCGATCGCAAAACGCTGCCTGAACGCCAGAACTGACCGGATTGACCAGAACTTGCTTAAAGAGATGGAAAGGCACGGTTTGCTCCGTACGTATTCAATGAGACCGGTGAATAAGGCTCTAAATCAAAAGCCACCTGAAGTAAGAGTACTAAATCCATTCCTGGCACATCCTGGTTCAGTAATAAAGCAGGCTGATCAACCCCAATCTCCACAGCTCATTGTAGAACCAGCTTTGCAACCGCATCAAAGCCATAGAAATTACAGTAAATACTCATATGATAAATTCAACCCAGAGAGGAATCTACCATACGAACTTGATAATAAGAATGAAAACTTTAACTTAGACTATGAACCAAGACCGCTATTCAATCCAGATTTGCCCATCATTGACCCATACGACAAAAGGAGTCTGACGTATTATTCTGCTAGAAATTTCGAGGATGAATCGTATTGGGGTATCAACCCTTACTTACTAGAAGGTTCTGAAAGTACTGAACCAGTAAAATGTGAAGAAAGTGCCCAAAACATTGCTGGAAATTCAATTGTCGATTCTTATAAAACAGTCGATACAACGTCTAACAGTAAACTCTCAAAAGATGAACCTTTCATTGAGAGTAAAAAGAGGAGAAGACGATCACGACGTTTTATGAATCGGCAACGAAACGTTACTAAAATGAATGATAAAACTGATAGTGGACTGATGGAAGAAAGCGGAATATGCTATTTTTCAGTTCCCGTAACTGAAGAAATTGCGCCTTATGAGAAAGTAGACGCAACTCCTGCAATTTCTTCAAAATTTACAGCAAATGAGAGAAATGATCATATGGAGCTACTGAGAGCAGATGAATACATAGAAGATGAAACATCGAATAAACTAGGTGCAGATAAAGGGACTCAACCAAACATACCCTTACTATCTTCTATTGGAAAATCTTCAGCAATAACAGTTACTCAAAATATTACAGAACAAACTAGTTCTGTGAATACAGAAAATGAATCTTCAGCATTATCATGTACTGCTTTAGAAAATTCTGGGAAACGATTAACATTATTAGGTTGTCCACCTAATTTGATTGTTCCTTCAGACCCAAGAGATGAAGAAAAGCATAAAAATGTGTTTAAAATAATGTCTGGCAAGAAAAGAGAAGATCCACCTGGAAAGGTACATTCTTTTCCCATTCCTCCAAGACGACCTAAGTTTAAAGTACAGAAGAAGGATACGCATTATACAACGAAAACTTTGCCCACTAATGAAAACGGTCATATGTCACGTGACTCATCTTATTTAAATATAATTCCTAAAAATTCCAAAAAACCAAAAGTTAATGAAGTTAAAATTAATCTCATTCCCGGAACGAAACTCGCGTACAAAAGTCAAATGTCTGAACAAGCATGGCATAAACAACAAAAAGAATTAGCTGAATATTACAAAACGCCTAAACCTGAAGTTGCCTTAAAACCAATATCAACAGTAAAGACTGCTATTGTAGATAATATTAGTGACAATAGTAAATTTGAGTCTATGAAGCCATCATCATCAGAACCACAAGCGAAAGAAATTATTGAACCAATTCCTTCGAAATCAACACCAACATGGTCTGAAGAAGAATCACGAGACAATACGCCAGCAAAGCCTATTATAGAACCTTCTCAAACTAGCATTATTCAAAAACCTGATACAATGATACCAGAAGCTATAAAAATCGTAGGAGCGCAAGATATTGATGCTAAACCCAATAGAGAAATGAACGAAAGCAAAACCTCAGTAGTTGTCTCGCCATTAACGCTTGAAACTCAAGACAAGAATGATTCTCAGAAATTAGATGCAATTAAACCAATAAAACCAGTGAAACCATCAAAGGAAGAAAACGCACCTGATAAAGAAATTATACAACCTAGTAAATCGGACTCCGTTATTGCATCAACACCACAAATTGATAAATCTAATGAAAAATTAGAGAAAATAGAAGAACAAGACGAGGAGAAGATTACAGAAGACAAAAAAGCTTTGAATAAAGAAGTGTTACGTTTTAGTACAGCATCAGACCCTTTAATGACGTTAAAATCACGAGTAGATGAATATAATAAGAATCTTCAAAAGTTGACTACCAAGCCAATAACACAAACAAAAACTTTACAGGACACAGATGTTCTAGGTAGGAAAATATTTCTAGCCCGCAAATCCACAGATTATGACCAACCATCTCCTCCATCAAGGCCGAGTATAGATACAACTTTTAAAAAGAAATTGGACGCGATGAATCCTAAAAGAGGAAGAAGGCAGAAAAAGAACCCAAGAGTTCGCGACGTAACTTTGGATCCAAATTTGTTGGGAAGAACTGGGTCATGGTTTTTAGGAGCAACTGAACCACCTAAACATATTCCTACACGACCTAAACTCCCAAAAATAACGAAAGTGGAACCTTATGAGAAAGGATCTGAAAAAACATCGAAATCAAACGTAACAAACTCAATCCCTATAGCTAGTACCCAAGAAACTTTTTATAGTCAGCCAAATCTACCTTCAAGTGATGATAACCCACCCAAAAAAGTTCCCATACGAACGCGTGACTTACTTCTCACAAGGAAAACTTCATCTCCAATGGATAAAAAAACGCAAATATTAATTAAAAGACTCGGTCAAAAACGAACCAACCCAAATCACTATTCAAAGTCGGTATATTTCGATCAACAACCTACTTCCTATTATAGTAGAGGATTACGGGAGAAGAATGACTTAAACGAGAAGCCTACCTCAAATAAGATTATGCATTTACTAGCAAAACAAAGAAGAATAAAACGAAGCATAGAGAAAGAGGTCAATGTTTTACCTCCCAAAGAAGTACCAAATAGTTTAGATGTTCCTACAAAGTTAAGTAAACCTGATTTATTAGGTCCTAGGGAAAAAAGACCAATACTAGCTATTGAAAAAGCAAGAGTGGTACATAAAGAGATGGATAAAATTGTTCAGGCACAAAAACTTGCGATAAAATCAGCCGTTGAACAAACTAAAGTAGATATACAAAAACAAGTTACTTTTAAACCGGAAATTTCACCTCACTTAGTGAACCTCGCTGCTCCAAGAAAACTTAAACCTGAAACTGTTGAAGATTTGAAAGCTGCTGCAGAATTAAAAGCCGAAGAATTGAAATTGATCAAAGAATACAAAGCTGTACAAGAACTGAAGGCAGCCCAAGACATGTTAGTCCTTCAAAACTTAAAGGCTGCTCAAGACAAAAGAAATGCCGAATTGAAGGCAGCGCAAGAACTGAAGGCTGCACAACTAAAGAAAGAAGTTGAATTAGCGGCTGCAGAAGAAATAAAAGCCACCCAAGAAAAGAAGGCTTCCGAGGAATTAAAAGACACCCAAGAAAAAATAGCCAACGATAAATTGAAGGTGGCTCAAGAAAAGAAAGCTACTGAAGATAGGGAAATTGAAAAAGAAAAGATATTGGCAGCAATAGTAAAAGTAACTCACGATATGAAAACTGAAGAACAAAATAAAGTCGCACAAGAAAAAGGTGCTGAAGAACTGAAAGCTGAACCAAAAGTAAATATTCTTCCGACGAAAGAACAAATAGCCGACGCTGAATCAACAGAGGGTGTCCTGGAACAAATTCAACATTCCATAATAAAATCATTTACTGGATCAGCTGAGACTAAAGAAAGTGCACAGGAAACTGATGAAACTAAGCAAAAACTTGCAAAATTAGAAGAAAAAGTTTCAATTTTAACCACTGATCATAAATCTGCTTCAAAACTTTCAACTGTTGAATCGACGGAGACACAGCATACAAAATCTACATCTACAGAAACTGACTTTGAATTTGACAAGCTAAAAGGAAGGTTGAAGAAAGATGTTAAGCCAGCAAGAGCCATACTTCAGGCTAAAGAAACGAAAGAAACGTTGAAGAAAAAAGTATACATACCTGAAAAGACCTTAGAAAAGGTAGAAGAGGAAAAAGAATTACGAAAAGAAGAAGCTAACGTTTTACAATCAACTAAGGCAGAAGAACAAACCAAAAAAGAAGTCATAAAAGCAGTAACTGAAGAATCTATAGTAAAAGCATCTGAAATAAAAGAAAAACCTGACTCAACACCAATGGAGGCTCATAGTAAAAGTTTAACTGAAACTAATGCATTACCTGATATACCTAAAAAGCTTGGATTTTTGGAGCATATACAAAGAACATTATACAGATTAACAGGTACAAAAAGCGAGATTAAAACTGAAGAACAAAAAGAACTTAACGTGAATTTAAAAACGGAGCAACCAAAAGATACACCCAAAGAAACTATAGTCGAATCAGTAACTCTGCATGAAGAGGCGAAAGACAAAATATCTAAAAGTCTTGAACCAGAAAAAGGCGTAACCGCTAAAACAAGTCCTCTAGAACAATCTCATGTTACCTACACCCTTAACGAGAAATCGGAATCAGCTACAGCATCAGAAACCAATAAATTAGGGGATTATATCACTGGAAAACCTGATGATCAAAAAGCGGAAGGAATGGAAACTGATGAGAAAGTGGAAGGAAAGGAAAATGATAAAAAGGAAACAGAAACTGCCCTTAATAAAAAAGAGACAGAAACTGTCGCTGAAATACAAAAGAAGGTCTCTACAACTCTAGGTCCTATACCAGCAGAGTCGAAAAGGCAAGAAGAGAATGTACCTTTATCTGAGATGCTGAGGAAAATGAGGGAAATTAATCGAGTTGAATCTAAATGCCCTCGTTGCCCTTGTTGCTCGAGACCAATTTGCCCTCCGAACCCCTGCTGCCCTTCTTGTCAACCACCTTACCCACCCCCAAATTATTGCTGTCCATCTCCTCCTTGCCCACCATCCTGCCCACCAAAGCCTTGTTGCCCACCACCACCTTGTCCACCACCCTGCCCACCAAATCCCTGCTGTCCTCTCCCACCTCCTCCCTGCAAACCGAAATGTCTTCCACATTGCCCACCTACACCCCGTCCACCTCCTAAACCTTGTTGCCCACGTCCTAAGCCACCTTGTTGCCCACCACCACCCTGTTCACCTCCCTGCTCACCACCTTGCCCACCAAAATGTCCACCACCTTGCCCACCTCCGTGCCCCTGCCCACCACCTAAGCCTCCCTGTTGCCCGCCTCCCTGTCCACCACCTTGCCCACCTCCGTGCCCCTGCCCACCACCTAAGCCTCCCTGTTGCCCACCTCCCTGTCCACCACCTTGTCCACCGAAATGCCCACCTCCGTGCCCCTGCCCACCACCTAAGCCTCCTTGTTGCCCACCTCCCTGTCCACCACCTTGCCCACCACCCTGTCCACCGAAATGTCCACCGCCTTGTCCACCACCTTGTCCACCGAAATGTCCACCACCATGTCCACCACCTTGCCCACCACCATGCCCACCACCTTGTCCACCGAAATGTCCACCACCATGTCCACCACCTTGCCCACCACCATGCCCACCACCTTGCCCACCTCCAAAGCTACCCTGTGACCCTTGCACTCCACCGCCAACCTGTCCACCTCCTTGTCCACCACCTTGCCCACCTCCGTGCCCCTGCCCACCACCTAAGCCTCCCTGTCGCCCACCGCCTTGTTCACCACCCTGCCCACCCAAATGTCCTCCACCCTGTCCACCTCCCTGCCCACCTCCACCCAAATGTCCACCTCCCTGTCCACCTCCACCCAAATGTCCACCACCTTGCCCACCACCCTGTCCGTGCCCCTGCCCACCACCTAAATGTCCACCTCCTTGTCCGCCACCACCTAAATGTCCACCACCCTGCCCACCACCTTGCCCACCCAAATGTCCACCATCTTGCCCACCACCCAAATGTCCTCCACCTTGCCCACCTCCACCTAAATGCCCTCCACCTTGTCCACCCAAACCCCCCTGTCCATGTCCACCCAAACCTTGCTGCCCACCACCTTGTCCACCACCCTGTAAAAAATGCCAAAAAGCATCCTCAGAAACCACCTTCGAAGACCCAAACTTCTCTTGGATACCTCCAGACCTCGACCCAACAATGCCTACAAAAGTCACCTCTCTACCAACAATATTAACTCCAGAAAAAATCAACGAAGATCTGGTCAAGCAACTGCAAGATTTGGGGCTGGTTTTTGACTCTGAGTTAAGTTTAGAAATGCAGGACTATGGTAGTAAGATGGAATTTGCGATGATTCGAGAATATCCTGTTTTGCCGAGACCGTCTTGGAATTTATTAGAAAGGAATAAAAAGTATTCGAATTGAGATAATTTTAAATTCTGTGGGTACAGCGTATTTTGTGTTCGCGTATTCGCCTAAATACCTGCGACGAAGTGAAGTGTCTCTATTGGTCTTCTATATTTGCCAATTCTCAACGACGTTATTCGAACTTCAACACGAATACAACGAACATAGCGCCAAGTAAGGGGTTCTTAGTTTCTTTGATCAGATAGGCTCTATTGGCTAATTCACACCCCCTACGATTGATGACAACTTCCTACATTACTGCGTTTGTTATTTTACTCTCATATTAATGAGGCGGTTTAAGCAAGTAATGTACACAATTTTGTCTATGGATTCTAGTGTTTTACATGTGGTTGGGCGATAGCCAATAGGCCCTCTGTTCCTAATGACATGATGCTTCGGGCTTCGGCTAAAGCTGGGTCCACACCAAATGAATGAAGACTAACAAATGATATTTTTCTTTCGCTCCGCACGCTTTTTAAGTTTTTGCCTTCGCTTAGTCATCCACATAGCGCCAACGATTGCCAACGAACCTTCTTCGTTGGCCTTAGTTTGTTTGGTCTGTATCCAGCTTAATGAAATGTGCGATAGGTAGCCAATAGACTCTTGCTGACGCATGAGTCGAACGTCCAACGATCGTCGACTCGTTGGACTCGTTGGTTCGTAGCTTTAAAGCTAATTTATATATATATATATATATATAAATTCTGCTTAATCCACAGTCTTGTATATAACGTGTTTTAGTGAAGATAGGTAGTGGTAAGCAGCGAAAATAATAAAACATTTGTTTTTGTAATTCAGTTTATTATTTTCTTCATTATAATCCGGCGAAAAATTTAGTAAGACAACGATAATAACATTATTCTAATCGGGCCAGACACAGACAATGTGTATAGACTTGTCAGCAAGAAAAAAAAAATAATTGGGGTTTATACTCCATCAGAACAGGTTACCCTACTTACACTGTCAGAGTCAAATCACAATTTATAGGTTGTGTGGCCAACCTATATGTTGCAGTTTCAGGTCGCCAAGATTCCTACAAGGCCTGCAACATGACCTAACGACTGCCTCCTACATATCTTATAGGAAACAGCCGGGACCCATGACCCACAGTTTTACGTGCCTTCCGAAACACGGTAGCGTCCGGCGAAAAGTTTTTGCCACACTGAGATTTGAACCCAGGGCCTCCGGATCACAAGCCGGATGTAATATCACTGGGCCACGGACGCTACAAAAAATCTACGCAATGTCTGTGCTTGACCCACTGGTGTTTTTTTAAAGTCACATAATATAACTCTACCGTATCTAAAGTCCAATAGCTCGAAAACTTCCATCCCGGACCTTGGATCACAACCGCTTTCCCGTGCGTTTGTGTCTGTGCGACGTCAGCTTAAAACTTTTGGCACGAAGTTCCTTATCGCGCGTTGTGAAAGGGGACTAGACGGAAAAAATCTTACGAAAAGTTGTCACGACACTTTTTGCTATAGTATTGTAAGCTGTGCGGCGTGCGCATGTTTCTCTGTCTGTCTCTCTCTCTTATTATAGAAAGCAAGCCAGATATTTTCATTTCTATAGGAACTTCGTTCCATCCGGGTGTCCCTTGAGACCTCACAAGTTTTTTTAATTTGTCGATTAATAGTATAAAGTGTTTCAAGCTACCTACTCTAGACGTTAGAGTTATATGAGACTTGACTTCTTGACTATCTAGTTGAAAAACGCCGGTAACAGATAGTAGAATAGAAAACTATTGTAACACCACAAATTATACACAGAGAATCTTAAGGCGCTATGGTAAGTGAAATGTATGTTTTTCAAAGCCTAATATAGCAAACTTTTAAGAAGATCTACTACTTTATATTTTAGTATGTGTAACTTCAATCTTTGAACAAGAGATCTTTATTAACAGAAACATGATAATTGTTTTTTTTCTCGATAGTTTTTTTTTTTTTAAATATGCCTAATTTTCTTCCTTCCATTTAAATATTTGTAAAACTAGGACAAAAATAAACATTTAGAGTACTTTATTTGATACATAACATTCAAACGGATGGCTATATATAGGTATTTTATCGATAAGTTTATTTAATGATTTTTAATTAAATTTTAATTCCCACGGAGCATTACCGCACGCACTCAGAACGCCGGTGACCACTGTCAGCGTCGGACCTGTGCACTTCGATCTCACCTCCACTACGGTTACACACGCGCGTTTGAATTATTTAGGAGTACTTACATATATTGTGAATTTCCAAATCTCAGAAGCGTGTAGGGGGTTTAATTTATTTGTAATTAGATAATAAATATTATAATCTTTATTTTGTCCTTCTAGTCGATTATTAAAAAATATAACACACACGTACTATATAAAATAAATTTGATTAAATTAATTTAAATTAAATATTATTATAAGTTAATAATTTAATTAGATTAAATTAATTTAAATTAAACTTTAATATGAATTAATTATTAAATACGATTAAATTAATTTACATTAAATATTAATATAAACTAATTATTAAATTAGATTGAACTAATTTAAAATAAAATCAGATAAATTCGAAAAAAAATCAGATAAATTCTGAAAAATTCTGATAAACTCGAAATAATCAGATAAATTCGAAAAAAAATTAGAAAAATTCTGATAAATTCAGATAAATTCGAAAAAATCAGATAAATTCGAAAATTCATCAGATAAATTCTGATAAATTCAGATAAAATCAGATAAATTCGAAAAAATCAGATAAATTCGAAAAAAAAAATAGAAAAATTCTAATAAATTCAGATAAATTCGAAAAAATCAGATAAATTCGAAAATTCATCAGATAAATTCTGAAAAAATCTGATAAATTCAGATAAAATCAGATAAATTCGAAAAAATCAAATAAATTCGAAAAAAAATTCAGATAAATTCTGAAAAATTCTGATAAAATCAGATAAATTCGAAAAAATCAGATAAATTCGAAAATTCATCAGATAAATTCTGAAAAATTCTCATAAATTCGAAAAAATCAAATAAATTTAAAAAATCAGATAAATTCGAAAAAAAATCAGATAAATTCTGAAAAAATCTGATAAATTCAGATTAATTCGAAAAAATCAAATAAATTCGGATTAATTCGAAAAAATCAAATAAATTCGAAAAAAATTCAGATAAATTCGAAAATAAATCAAATAAATTCTGAAGAAATCTGGTTAATTCTGATAAATTCAGATAAAATCAGATAAATTCTGAAAAATTCTGATTAATTCAGATAAATTTAAAAATCAGATAAATTCGAAAAAAATCAGATAAATTCGAAAATAAATCAAATAAATTCTGAAAAAATCTGGTTAATTCTGATAAATTCAGATAAAATCAGATAAATTCAGATAAATTCTGAAAAATTCTGATAAATTCAGATAAATTAAAAAAATCAGATAAATTCGAAAAAAAATCAGATAAATTCGAAAATAACTCAAATAAATTCTGAAGAAATCTGGTTAATTCTGATAAATTCATGTAAATTGAGATAAAAACATAAATTCTGAAAAAATCTGGTTAATTCTGAAAAATTCAGATAAAATCAGATAAATTCTGAAAAATTCTGAAAAATTCAGATAAAATCAGATAAATTCTGAAAAAATCTGGTTAATTCTGATAAATTCAGATAAAATCAGATAAATTCAGATAAATTCTGAAAAATTCTGATAAATTCAGATAAATTAAAAAAATCAGATAAATTCGAAAAAAAATCAGATAAATTCGAAAATAACTCAAATAAATTCTGAAGAAATCTGGTTAATTCTGATAAATTCATGTAAATTGAGATAAAAACATAAATTCTGAAAAAATCTGGTTAATTCTGAAAAATTCAGATAAAATCAGATAAATTCTGAAAAATTCTGAAAAATTCAGATAAAATCAGATAAATTAAAAAAATCAGATAAATTCGAAAAAAAATCAGATAAATTCGAAAATAACTCAAATAAATTCTGAAGAAATCTGGTTAATTCTGATAAATTCATGTAAATTGAGATAAAAACATAAATTCTGAAAAAATCTGGTTAATTCTGAAAAATTCAGATAAAATCAGATAAATTCTGAAAAATTCTGAAAAATTCAGATAAAATCAGATAAATTCTGAAAAAATCTGGTTAATTCTGATAAATTCAGATAAATTCAGATAAAATCAGATAAATTCTGAAAAATTCAGATAAAATCAGATAAATTCGAAAAAATCAGATAAATTCTGAAAAAATCTGGTTAATTCTGATAAATTCAGATAAATTCAGATATATCGAATTTATCTGATTTTTTCGAATTTATCTGAATTTATCAGAATTTTTCAGAATTTTTCAGAATTTATCTGATTTTATCTGAATTTTTCAGAATTAACCAGATTTTTTCAGAATTTATGTTTTTATCTCAATTTACATGAATTTATCAGAATTAACCAGATTTCTTCAGAATTTATTTGAGTTATTTTCGAATTTATCTGATTTTTTTTCGAATTTATCTGATTTTTTTAATTTATCTGAATTTATCAGAATTTTTCAGAATTTATCTGAATTTATCTGATTTTATCTGAATTTATCAGAATTAACCAGATTTTTTCAGAATTTATTTGATTTATTTTCGAATTTATCTGATTTTTTTTCGAATTTATCTGATTTTTTTTAATTTATCTGAATTTACCAGATTTTTTCAGAATTAATCAATTTTTTTCGAATTTATCTGATTTTTTCGAATTTATCTGAATTTATCAGAATTTTTCTAATTTTTTTTCGAAATTATCTGATTTTATCTGAATTTATCAGAATTAACCAGATTTTCTCAAAATTTATCTGATTTTTTTTTCGAATTTATCTGATTTTTTTAAATTTATCTGAATTTACCAGATTTTTTCAGAATTTATCAGACCTTTTTTAGAATTTATTTGAATTTATCAGATTTTTCTCAATTTATCTGAATTTATTTGAATTTATCAGATTTTTTCTGAATTTATCTGAATTATTGTTTTAATTTAATTTAATTAATTGGTCCAATTTAATTAATCTAATCTAATCAATTAAATGTAATCTAATTTTGTTTTTTTTTTTCAACAAAAAATACGTGTATCTATAATATTTATCTCGTGTCTCATTTTTTCGATCTTGTCCAAAAATTTTAGCACATTGTAACCCCCGACGCAAAATCGACGGGGTTTTATAAGTTTGACGTGTTTGTGAATGTGTGTGTGCTAACTACATGCATCTTTGCATGTAGTCATCACCAAGGGTTAATGACCGCGCACGTTTTACGATAAGCGTACGCCACACGTTTCCAACGGGCGTTCTGAGCAACTTTTGCCCGCACTAAATACCTAATCTGCTCGTAAAGCCCCGCCTTAAAACTAAAACAATTACGTAACTTAAGTGTAACAATTGGCGGTCTTATCGTTATAATTAATATGTCTATTAAGAATATTTTATTATTTTGTAGGGAATTTTTATCGCATACATAAGTCTTGCAGTAGTGTTTTCGAGAATCAAGACGTTATTTTCCTTAACTTTGTTTCTAAGAAAAAATGTGGCAAGGGGGAAAAATTACTGAAAAAAACCATTTTTAAGACTATTGATTAAGTAGTTATGGGTTTTTTTAATTATTGAGAGCTTGGCAGGCAGGGCAGTCCGACATCAGTAGGCTATTAGATTTGAACAGGGATTACATTGTGCGAGCTGAGCGAACGAAACGAACGTGCTGCGGCAGCAGCCGGCGATGCACCAGGTGTGACTTGTGACTTGTCCTTCCAGAATTCTCATTTAGGAATAGTTGATTACAATTATTTTGCCCCACGTTTGTATAGTTTAACCAACAGTGACCGGCTGCATCTAGGTTTAAATGGTTTAAACCTGAATGTAGCCGCACTTCTGACTTTTGCCGCAATATAGATATTTACCCCTTTTGCCGATGATCTAAGCAGTAAGCAGACATACTTCATACTTATTTCAATTGCATTTTAATTCTGAGAACGGTTATCAATTATTAACATTGTTTTCTTAGATTGATAAGTAATTACTAACTGAATGAAATAAATAAGCGCAGAATACTGGCTCGAGATAAAATAAACAAGTTTTTGGAACGAAGTTCCTTATCGCGCGTTGTGAAAGGGGGGCTAGACGGAAAAAATTCTTACGAAAAGTTGTCACGACACTTTTTGCTATAGTAAGTTATTGTAAGCTGTGCGGCGTGCGCATGTTTCTCTGTTTGTCTCTCTCTCTCTTATAGAAAGCAAGCCAGATATTTTCATTAATCGAACTTCGTTCCATCCGGGTGTCCCTTGACTCCTCTCAAGTTTTTTTTTTAAATATGTTAAATCGACTTTGACTAGGCGTCGGCACTCGGCACTCAAATATTTCTTATTTAAATTACAGACTAATATTATAGTTAAATTTTGATGACTTTATCAACATCAATCAGCTTCAGTATATAATCAGCTTTAATATATTCAACAGTATAGATTTCCTTATCCCTATATAATAAATGTATATAATATGGTCACAATAAAGAGTATTTGTATTGTATAATAGGGATGTTCTGTGCGTCCATCAGTCCATTCTGTGCCTATTTATTTCGTGTACCTACCTATTAGTAAACAGTTAAATTAAACAGGAAAATGTAAAGAAATCTAGGTGAATACCTCAGTTTATGTTGTCACAGTTATTCATTAGCCTTTTATGCGTGTGCGATAATAATATTTATGTACTTATGTACATCTTATCTCTATTGTAACAATTTCTGCATAGGTAACTAGAGTTCGATCATTTTATAATTGCATCTCAGTCCCGTAGACGTCAGGAATATTTTGTTTGGCTGTCTGATGTAATATAAAAATGATTGGACTCTTAACAATAATTTGTTTTATTTTTTTGCAGTGGAAAACGAATATACGCCAATTCTGGCAAGAAACAACAGATGCCTTCACTCCCCAATACTCGCTAGAGTTTTCTGCAAGTCCCAGAAAGCTGAAGTCTCAAGACCCCGTGGCAAGACCATCAAGTTTAAAAAAAACTCCGACACCCAAAAAGAAATTCCGGCCAACTCTTCAATTGGGAAATCGATCGATTCCAAAAGCTCGAATAAGGACAACACTAAATGCAACACACAACACTACTCAAATTTGCCGCCAAATTTTATCCAATCAGCGCCAATTTTTAACCAATCGCCAATCACAGAAGCTCTTTTGAATCGGTTGCTTCTTCCACCAATGGCGGCGATTTCATTTTTAGTTATGAGGTCGTATTCTGAAGGAGAGAAGAAGAAAGAATATTTTAGCGTACCCGGCGCGTATTCTGGATAATTTAAATGAGATTTAAAAAGTACATAGCGATAATAATATATATTGTTCTCTTCTCGCAAGAGTCTAATAACAAAAAATTAAATGTTTGTCGATCAATATCACGACTTTAACGTTCTCTTGTGTGTTATTGTAATAATTAAAATGGATAAAATTAGAGATAATGTGTATTATTTATATAGGCTTTTATTTTTAATTGGCCATTTTGAAGGTTCCGTAGTCAATAAAAAACCCTTATTCTATAATGGATAATGGAATCTCTATCAACTTCTTCTAAATATATAAAAAAAAAGAGTGACTGACTGACTGATCTATCAACCCACAGCTCAAACCATTGCACGACCACGGATTCGCTTGATATTTAGAATGTACAGCTAAGAAAGGATTTTACCACGCTTGCAAAGCCGCGAGCACACCCTTCAATCTATACTTCGTTTCAAAAACAAAGATAATTTTTGCGGGGTTCGAAGGTTATATATCTATGAAAATATCATAGATATATTCTCAAAAACTGTTACATCCGATATATCTTATGATATATATCAGATATATTATGAAAAATATCCGATATATATCCAATTTATTAAGATATTGATCGTTTAAATCCTGCAAATTAGCTAAAAAAATATTTTTGTTTTTGAAACGAAGTATAGTAGGTATATATTAAAATCAGGTTTCAGATGTTATAATAAGTAGGTATATATATAATTCATAATAATTCGAAAAACTTTGTTATATAATCTAAGATAGAAAATTGGAAATTGACCGAGACAAGTAGGTACTTAAAATTCTAAATATTATTAACATCGAAATAAATCATATAAGTAGTGCGAGAGAAAGGCTTATGCAAAGACGAGGCCCTTAACAGTGAAGAGATGTCATCGCACTGCAGGTAAAACCCCTTTTTCCTTCTCCTTGGTAAGGAATTGTTGACTAAATTCTTGAGTAATTTATGTACTTGGGACTTGTGACATTATTATGTACTTAAGACATTGTTTAGGTATTTCAATTACTCATTACAGGTAAAATAAAAAATAAACTTCTAGATCGTTTTCAATACGTCAGGGCAAGACGCACATTTTGAATCATAATAAGTACCTAATACCTTATAGATATCTACTTACCCATTTTACTTGTCATGAAAAGCGCTTTGCCGATTTCGATTAAATTTTTAATGGGATAACTGCATGTAGATTCAGACAAATTCGACTCTCTTTTTGACATCGCCAAACCATCGCTTACTATATTATCAAATTTTGAAATAAGCCCTAAAATTCTCCAGTATCTACAAAATCAATATTGCAATTTATTTTTTTAAAAGTTTTATATTTTTAGTTAATTACAAAGTGGCATTTTCTGAACGAAAACGTGACTAATTGACTGACTGATTCATAAACCGACATTCCAAACCGCTGAACAGAATGGGTTCAAATTTGGAACACAAATAGGTTTTATGACATACAGTATACCTAGGCTATGAAAGTTTCTTAAATTTTGGTACTTAACTCCTTAGCTCTAGGAAAAATGACTTACGCATCGTCACACTATACCGGGGAGTGCAGCAAGCATCGCCTACGCTCAAATATATTACCTACTCCATCTTTTTGCAACAGGTTCCATAAAACGCATTAATTAGGTTCGATTCCCCAAGGAACATGGTCTAACTAACCGCCGGCGGGCACAATTTTACATTTGAAAGATATAAATTGGTTAGTTTTATTTATTATCGCTTATTTTCTGCTATGCCCTCAAGCCATCGATAAATGGTTAGACTGCGTACTTTGTAACTAGAAATATAAACTAGCTAGGTCCAGCGGTTTTACCTAGAGTCGTTATTCACGATCAAATTCATGTCTCGTATCGTTATCGGTTGCTGTCAAATTTGAACAAAATTTTGAAAAATGAATCCTGAATAATATTAGGTACCTACTTACTTACCTAATAGGTACAGCTTATGTTCCAGAAAGAAATTAGAATGAAAATTCAATTTATTTTAATTTTGCAAATTTTCTTCTTTTACTAATGATTCCAAAGTGGGTTTAAAAAAAATCTATGTTTTATAGGCAACCTACAAATTGCTATCGTTTAGCTACGAAATCGTTTTGTCTTCTTACAGAATCCACATCGAAACTTTCGATATAGGCCGTCTGCTTATTTGCCACCTACCTAAAATATATCCCACCTACCTAAAATGTAATTGATGTCAAGTCGTTTTTATCACTAATAAATAATAATAATAATAATATCGCTATAGCCTATTAAAAATAAAATAACACAACAAAAGACGCTCTAGTATAGGAAAATAAAAACAGCCGCAGGCTAAAATTTAAAAATACTAACTACTTCTGAGTCATAGTATATTATCTAAAAACCTGATTTCAAAGGACATATAAAAATCAATATTGAAGCTTAATAGACCAGCAAAAACTAAAGGAAAACATAAATAAAGTTGAGTTTTTTCATTTCCTTTCCTTGTTTTTGTATCGATTAAAAGCCAGATGTTTTGATATGATAAATCTGACTTTAAAGTAATATTTTAACTGACTTTGAAAAGGAGGTTTACAATAATAAAAATTATTCTTCTCGTCAACGCAATATTATTTATACTATAGCCTTTGTACTGTAGCCTATGTGTTAGTTCCAGGGTCTAAGCTATCTATATAACAAACTAGCGGCCCGTCCTCGCTTCGCTTCGGGTGCCATTATAAATAAAAAATAAAATGAAATAATAAGACTTACGCAATAAATATTTCAATGACAAATCTACAGATTTAGTATAATACCATTGCTAGAAATAGAAAATGATCACGAACATTAAATTCGCATCTTAACATGAATTTAGTCTTTTACAACTTGTGATCCTATTTATGATATTTCTATCTTAAAATATTCTAGTAGCTTCTGGTGCTTCGCCGGCCACTGCCGCGGCCTTTACAATGTTTGGAGATACTACAAAGATTTCAGGGAAATAAAAACTATCCTATGCTCTGTCCCAGGATTCAAATTGTGTTAAAACTTATTTCTCTAATTCGTTGGTTAAAACCAAATAAAAGCTACGTCAGTTCGACGGATACTGATTTCTTATACAAACTCTTAAATGCCTGGTTTCCTCTCTGAAAGGGCGGTTTCGGGGATAAAAGCTATTTTGTGTCCTTCCTGGTACTTAAACTAACCTTTGTAGAAGTAAAAAAAAAGCTTAATTGGCCTAACGAATATAGATAACTCATACAAACTTCACCCTTCTAAAAAAATATCCCATGTCCTATTTTGGTATACAAACTACCTTTATTATACTTACTAAATTTCAGGCCCAGCGATATTAGAAATTTCAATACAACATTTGCCCCCACTTTTATAGGAGAAAAATGGCCCTCTTTTCCCCCTTCTAAGACATCCTCTCCTGGTACTTAAATACCTTTATGCCAAATTTCAACTCTATCAGTTCAGCAAAAAGATAATAAAAATATATATGTTTAGGTATTAAAAATAACCTATAGGATAGGTATTCCAAATTTTATCATTCTAGGTTTCGTTTCTGCTGTGATAATGATGAGTCAGTCAGATTACCCTACAGAGTTTAGTGTAGTCCCACATATTATGTTAGTTAGGTTAGAAAGTATCCACAATGCGCAAATCGAGCGTACGAAGCGAGAATGAGGCGAAGCGCTTGAGCTTGGAAATCAAACAACTTTTTTATACCAAATTTCAGCTTAATATTCCCGTTCCCATAGGAATATTGGGATGAATAAACAATCCATTATCGTTTCTTGGTAGTCAAACTACTATTACACCAAATTTCAAACTATTCAGCTCAGCGGTTACATTTTCCATATTAGTCCCGTTTCCGTGAGAATTTTGGATTGAAAACTATCTTGTATTCTTTTTTGGTAGCCAAACTACCTTTGCATTAAATTGCAACTTAATTGGCCACGTGGTTACAAATTTCTATATTATTCACGTTCCCGTGGGAATATTGGAATGAAAACTATTTGAACCCTTTCCTGATAGTCAAAATACCTTTATACTAAATTTCAGCGTTATAGGCTTAACGGTTACAGATTTCCATTTTGTTCCCGTTCCCATAGGTATTTTGGAATGAAAATGATCTTGAATCCATTCATGGTACTCAAAATACCTATATACTAAATTTTAGCTTAATAGGCCTAGTGTTTACAGATTTCCATTTTGTTCCCGATCCCGTAAGAATTTTGGAATGAAAACTATCTTGAATCCATTCATGGTAGTCAATCTACCTTTACACCAAATTTCAGATTGATAGACTCAACGGTTACAGATTTTCATTTTATTCCCGTTCCTGTAGGAATTTCACAAAATCCCTTCTTATCGGTCGCCTACGTTACCTAAAAAACACACTGTTCAAATTTCAGGTCAATCGGTCCAGCGGTTTTATCCCTGCGATGATAAGTTAGTTAGATTTCCACTTAAAGTTTTGGCATAGACATAGATTGTTCCCGTTTCCGTAAGAATTTTGGGTTGAAAACTATCTTGTACTTTCTTGATAGCCAAACTACCTTTGCATTTAGTTTCAGCTTAATCGGCCAAGCGGTTACAGATTTTCATATTATTCCCGTTCCCGTGAAGAACCGTTGTGAATCCTTTCCTGACAGTCAAACTACCTTCCAAATTTCAGCGCTATAGGCATTACCGCGATTTCCATTTTGTTCCCGTTCCCGTAAGAATTTTAAAATGAAAACGATCATGAATCCATTCATGGTACCTTTTTTTTTTTTTTTTTTTTACCCAGGAAAAATGCGTTACGCATCATCACCCCACGCCGGGGGGCGCGGGGCGGTATGTGGGACTCCCCCGCCAAAGATGGTAGCAGCGGGGATAAAATAAAATAAAATAAAATAAAAATAAAAAAGCCTTTATTGCCAGAAAACTTTAACAATTTAGTATGTACTTATAACTAATACTAAAATATATTATATGTATTATTATTTGAGACACCTTTATTAACTGGCTTGCTTCTCAGCATAGGCCTCCCCAAGAGATTTCCATAAGTTTCTGTCGTGGGTCATCCTTTTCCATGTTACTCCGGCTATTTTCATCAAATCATCTTCCCATCTTCTCTTCGGTCTTCCTCTTTTTCTTCTATTATACCTAGGGCACCAATCTACAATGTCCTTGGCCCATTTATCTTTTTTGCTTCTAATTAGATGGCCCGCCCATTGCCATTTTAAAGTTTTCATGTAATTTGTTATATCCTTAAGTTTTGTTTGTTTCCTTATACTTGTCAAGCTAACTCTGTCTTTTAATTTTATATTTAGTATACTCCGTTCCATGTTGTGTTGGCATACAGCAATTTTTTTGGCATCTTGTTGTGTTACACTCCATGTCTGACAGCCGTATGTAATACTAGGTAGGATACAAGAATTATATATCTTTGACTTTGCTTTCATTTGTATGTTAGGATTCTTAAAAACTTCTTTGAATGACCAGTATTTTTTCCATCCAATGTTTATTCTATTATCTACTTCCGTTGTTGTTAGATTTTTTGTTGTTATGATTTGTCCGAGATAGATGTATTTTTCAACATAGTCAATTATGTTATTACTAGACTTTATAGTGTATTTATCATGATTAGTCATTATTTTTGTTTTCTCCGCATTCATTATTAATCCTACTTTCATACTTTCTAGCTCCAGTTGTTGAATCATCAATTGCAGGTCAATATGGTTGTCACTGATTAATATAAGGTCATCAGCGAATCTCAGATGGTTGAGGAGAGTTCCATTTACATTTATTCCATATCCGCTCCACTCTAGATTTCTGAAAACATGTTCTAATGTTGCTGAAAAAAGTTTTGGGGACAAAGGATCTCCTTGCCTTACTCCTCGCTTGATGTTAAAATATTCCCCAGTTCTTTCCGTACGGATTTTTGCTTTCATATTGTCATATACATTCTGGAGCAAGCGGATATATTTGGTGTTAACTCCTTGTGCACACAGCGCTTCCCATATTTTGTCATGTTTAAGGCAGTCGAATGCTTTGTTATAGTCAACAAAGGCCAAATAGTATGTCATATTATATTCATTGCAATTTTGAATCAGCTGTTTTATGGTAAAAATGTGGTCTATTGTGGAGAAGTCACTTCGAAAGCCTGCCTGTTCTCTTGGTTGGTTTTCATCTAAATTTTTTGTTAAGCGGTTTAGCAGTACTTTGGAGAATATCTTATATAGATTTGACATAAGGCTTATTGGCCTATAGTTATTTATATCATTGACATTTCCCTTCTTATGTAATAGGATAATTGTTGATGTAGACCATTGTTGTGGAATATATTCTGTAGCGATTATGTCATTTAACAGGTTTGTAAATGTATTTGATATTACTGAGCATGTGCCAATTAAAAGTTCATTTGATATTCCGTCTTCACCGGGTGCTTTATTCTTTTTTAGGGAATAAATTGCCTTTGTGACTTCACTTTCTATGATGGCAGGTATTTCCTCTTCTACATTAAGTTGTCTTATTTCCTCTATTGCTTCATGAGCTTGTCTATCTTCACTATATAACTCAGAATAGAAATCTGTTGCTGTATCAAGTATTTTGTCTCTTTTTGTATATATTTTATTTTTCTTGTAATGTTTTATGTTACTGATCCAATCTGAACTATCCTTGAATTCTTTAAAAGCTTTTTTTATTCCTCCAGATTTTTCAATGTAGAAGTTCAATGTGTCTGTTCTTTGTTTTTGTTTGTGTTTTCTTATATTCTTATTTATTTCCTTACTGATTTCTGCTATTTTTGCCCTGTTGTCCTTCCTGTTTTCAAATAATACTGATCGTTTCTCAATCAATGATTTTGCTTCAGGCCCTATTTTGTCTTTACTAGTTTTATGCAGTGAGGCGTTAGACTCAATCTTCTTTAGTTCTTTTTCTAAATTGTTGTATCTCTCTTGAACTTCTTGATTACCTTTGATTATCGATTTTAAATTTTTGTCCAAAGTCTCCAAAGTCTTTGATGGAAGTGGTAACTGTAACGGCTGTTTAATTTTGTACATGTTTTTCCTTGATTGTTTTATCTCCTTGCTATATAGTTCAGCTCTTAGTAGTCTATGATCAGAGTTATAGTTCAGTCTACTGACAACAGCAACATTGCGAAACAGGCTGGGCTTGTTCGTTAAAATAAAGTCTATCTCATTGTATATTTTACCATTAGGTGAGACCCAAGTCCATTTGTTGTAAGGTTCTTTTTTGTAGAAGCTGTTCATTATACTTAAATTGTGTTCTTGTGCAAAATTTGTGAGCCGTTTTCCATTGTCATTTCTTTGTCCGGTAGTGTGTGGTCCTAATATTTTATTTTCATTTAATCTTCTAGGTCCTATTTGAGCATTAAAATCACCCATGACTATTACTGTACTCTGTAATTTTTCCATAGTATCTTTAAGTGTATTATAGAAGGAGATTTTTGTATCTTCCTGAGCAACTTCAGTAGGAGCATACAGAGCAGCGGGGATACCCACTAAAAAACCTGGGGGTGTTCCTGCGGGACGCCATAATGCCGGGGCAACGGGTACGCCGAAGCATTCATCCGCGGCCCCGACGGCGTTTGGTCCTCACTGACAGGAGGACCCCTCCGCGGTGACCCCAACTACCTTTATACCAAATTTCAGCGTAATAGGCTAGAGGTTACAGATTTCCATTTTGTTCCCGTTCCCGTAAGAATTTTGGAATGAAAACTATCCTGAATCTTTTCATGGTAGTCAAACTACCATTACACCAAATTTCTGCTTGATAGACTCAACGCTGACAGATTTCCATTTTTTCCCTTTCCCGTTGGAATTTTGCAAAATCCGTTCTTATCGGTCGCTTACGTTACCTAAAAAACACGCTGTTTAAATTTCAGCTCAATCAGTCCAGCGGTTTTATCCCTGCGATGATGGATCAGTAGATTTCCACTTTAAATACATATTGGTATAGAGTATAGACATACTCGTAGATTGTTCCCGTTCCCGTGACATTTTGGGTTGAAAACTACCTTGAATCCAGTCATGGTAGTCAAACTACCTTTCAACTAAATTTCAACGTAATAGGCCTAGCGGTTACAGATTTTCAGTTTTGTTCCCGTTCCCGCAGGTATTTTGGAATGAAACGATCTTGAACTACCTTTATGCCAAACTTCAGATTTATAGGTTTAGCGGTTACAAATATCCATTTTGTTCCCGTTCCCGCAAGAATTTTGGAATGAAAGCTATCTTGAATCCATTCATAGTAGTCAAACTACCTTTATACAAAATTTCAGATTAATAGGCCTAGCGGTTACAAATTTCCATTTTGTTCCCGTTCCCGTAGGAATTTTGAAATAAAAACTATTTTGAATTTTTCCATGGTAGTAAAACTACCTTTACACCAAATTTCAGCTTGATAGACTCAACGGTTACAGATTTCCATTTTGTTTCCGTTCCTGTAGGAATTTCGCAAAATCCCTTCTTATTACCTGCCTACGTTACCTAAAGAACACGCTGTCCAAATTTCAGCTCAATCGGTCCAGCGGTTTTGTCCCTGCGATGATGAGTCAGTCAGTTTTCTATTTTATATAATAGTATAGATTTCAGCTTACTCGGTCTACCCGTTTAGGCGTGCGTGAATAAAAGTAACAAACATACATACTCACACAGTCACACACTCACAAACTTTCGCTTTTTTTTTTGAGAATATTACTTTTCTCCTTCCTTTGCAAGAGGTCTACTAGGTGGGTACCCCAACAGTGCCAGTTTATTCTGAATGCATTTTATACCGCCTGAGCAGTGGTGTGCAAACATTACTGTGCTTCGGTAGGAGGGTGTACTCCGAGGGCACTGTAACTTATGAGGCTTGAGTTAGAAGCGCTGGTGCAGTGCGTCTAGAATTTTACATTATTGGGAAATCCTGGAATAGTACCTACCTAGGAACTGCTGCTGTACTGATTATGGGCAGCGTTATCTGCCGTGGAATTCCGGTAGATTAGAATAGAATTCCCCTTATTCCTACCAAGGTTTCGTAAGAGGCGAATACGGTATACATACACGTGCATATCAATCGGCTCGTAGAGATGGAAAACTCTGTATGTAACATAAACCCGGTTTGGTACTTCCGTTAGGCATGAGCTAAGTCCTGCAGCCGATCCAGCTCCGCACGTAGCGACTTGTCGCTCCTGTGGATTCAGCTGGTGAAGCCGAGAGGGAGGTGTAGGCAGTGGGCAAACCTGCACCTCCATAATTGTGTCCCAGGCGACGCACTGTCTGTGGAGAGGTCACTTCACCTACACTTTGTGTAGAAACCAACACGGAGAATGGCAGTTACCAGTAATAAGTCCTTCGCGAATAGGCGTAAGCGAGGACGCTAGGGGTCATTCTCGACAGTGGGAGGGCCCATCGTAGGTCCACTGACCAGTTACCGCCCGCTCTAGCTGGGCAGCCCCCGGCCAATAAGGTACTGGTCCGCCTCAGCATTGATTTGTCTCTTTAGGGTGTAGGGGACACTAGACAAAATCTAGATGATTGGTGCTGTAAATGCTCACACCTGCGCGTAAAAGGAAATTAGCCACCAACGGAAGTGCCAACGCAACCCAACAGACAGTGCCTAAATCGTCTGCAATAGACGCGAAGGCCAATGATGATGATGATGATATCTTTTACCATCAGGAGAGCATCTTGGTCATCTTCTTTCCACTACCGCTACCGTGTTTCGGAAGGCACGTAAAACTGTGAGTCGCGGCTGTGACTATAAGATATGTAGGAGGCAGTCGTTAGGTCATGTTGCAGGCCCTGTAGTTATCTCGGCGACCTGAAACTGCAACATATAAGTAGGTTAGCCACACAACCTATAAATTGTGATTTGACTCTGACAGTGTAAGTAGGGTAACCTGTCCTGTTGGAGTGTAAACCCCAATTATTTTTTTAATTTTTACTTTGTATTAAAGGGTACCTAAATGTTTAAACAACAATGTCAAACAAAGTTTTGACTTTAGTTTTTCATTTTATGGTTAAAATGCCTATTATTAAGTCAAGTAGGACCTTTGCTTCGTTACATAAGCATAGATTTCCATAATTAAATGTAATATTTGCATTTTGACTTTGCGATGATCTACATAAAAATAAAAGAGCTTACATTAAACTAAGTAAATAGTGCGGTCAATGAACCGCCCGACCTATAACAACATTAGACATTAACAATAAATTTAATTTTGTATTACAACAATATTAGATTAGGGTATTTCTAGTTTTTTTTTTAATTTGACAGCAAGCGACTTGACAGCGACGAGCCGCTTTGACATAAATTTATTCGGGAATAACCCCCCTTAAAATATTGTTATGTATTTTTTTTTCAACAATAACTAATTTATTTAATATTATATTATTATAAAGTTTTAATATCTTAAAAACTTATACAAAAAATACTTTGTACAAAACTAATAAGTACCTAGGTATATATATTTCTTTAAAACCTTATAGGTAGTAATATAATATCTACTTTATTATAACTCCTTAAAATGATTTCCTGAAATTAAATCAAAATAAATGGATTTTTATCCGCAAACGTGATGAGTTTTTCTATACTTAATTATAATACAATAACAAACAATAAATCGGAAATGACCTATTAAAACAAACTGTTAGCTTTCGTGCTAATTTTATTCAACTTTTACCATCGATTTTCCTTAACAATACCAGCATTCTGTGGAGGAATTCTGTGGAGGAAAATATCCCGACATAATGCAGTCTATCTTAGCAATCAGCTGCGGTACTTTACATGACGAATATACCTATCTTAGAAAATAAAACCAATGGGACACGACGACAAACATAATTAAAAATAAAATTATTCCTGGGTAGAGTGAAGAGTGCTTTTCACGAAAGAGTTCCTGCGGAATTGAGTGGAACTAAATTTAATTTTATCATAATGAATGGACTTCATATCCTTAGTATTTTTTATTTGTTAGATAAATTAAATACCTATTTATTTAAGAAATTAAATAGAAATTATGAGGAGTTAAAATGTTATTATAGATATGTTAACTTTAAAACTGAGCGATAATGGCGCCCCGCAAAAAGGACTCCTTTCGTGAAAAGCACTGCGAGACAATCCGTATTGTGAATTGTGACGGTGACTTGTGACTGATGTGACAACCTATATGCCCAGCCGTAGCATGACACACGGGATCCCACCGAAACTTCAAGAGTAGAACTGTCATCCCATACATTATACTTTTGTGAATGTATGGGATCACAGTTGACTTGACAGCACTTGACAGCAAGACAAGTCTACGCAGCGTCTGTGCTTGAGAGGTAGGGGTCACTTTTTTGGCAGCGGGGATGCCTAAAAATACCGTATCCAGTTGGATTTATTATCTAAGACAATAAATATGCATAGTAATATCGGATGAATAGTGCGAAATGACGAAGGTATAAAAACAGCTCGCATCGCTTCTTCATTATATTCCCGCCAACGCGTCTCAGTGTTACGGGTGCGTTCACAAATATTTTTTTTTGTCTTAGATCTTTTGGCTTTTTTTTTAATAAATAATTATTATTATTAAATTATATTTGTTATACATATACGTTTCAATACGTATTTATTTTGTTTTAGAGTATTTTTTAAAGTGTTTATATTTTTGAGTTTAAAATACATAGTTTAACAAAGTAACTATGTGTCGATTTTTAACGCACTTTTATACGTTACATACTTAATATTGTTAATTATTATTTTAATTAAATAAATAATTATAGTTTACCTGCTAAGTGTAATAAAAAAAAATATATTTTCGAATATTAACTTTTTTATTTTCAGGCTAAACATGGCGTTAACAAGATTCGTTGCATTGGCGAGTTGCCTAGTATTATGTAAGTACAGTACTATTTTATATCTAAAAGTTTTCTTTTTCAATGACTTCAAAATAATATAAGTTTTAAAGTTAGAATTAATTACTTATCTAATTTAGTTTAGTAACCTCGAAGTGCAGTTTTGAAAAAAAAAATCTAAAACTTATTTTTTCTTGTATAATACTGTTCGTCGTTTGATGAGATCTTTAAATTATATTATTATATGTAAAATTTAACTGTATATCTAATATCTAAACGAAAAAAAATCACAATGAAATTAATTTACCGATTGAATTAAAATGTGGTATAAAATAGTATAATACTTAGTACCTACGCTACGTAGTTTACATTGTAGAGCACTTTAATTTAAAATAAAAATATATTATTGTCCATAAACTTTTAAAGTATTATGTTAAGTACATAATAATGTACTGACATACAATTTTATGTGCCTATTAAATAAGTGCTTTAATTATAAAACATATGTAATACTTAGTACAATATTTTCCAAATGATTTAACAAAATTTTCTAATATCCTCGAAGGAAGTTGTTAGCAATTTAGGTAATGTATTATACAATTATTATTAATCATAAAATGAATATATACCTCTGAATTCTTTTTTACTGATATATCGGACCAGTTTTTTATATTATTTTGGCAAAGGAAAAAATACGTGTGAAATATGTTTTTTAATAATCTACTTGATGGTCAAAAAAAGTCGACATCCCTATTGTAAAATTGACTTTCAAACGTGATCCATAGGTAGCCTTTATAAATATTTTTTTATTTAATTTAATTTTGGTATCGTACCCGTTTTTCCAACAAATTTACAAAGGAAAAAATACATGTCGAATATTTTTATAATAATTTACTTGACGTACGAAAAAAAAATCAACATGCCTGTAAAATTTACTTGGAAACGTGATCCAATAATCCCCAATAAATCCTCTTTGAATAAATTATTTTTTATTTGATTTAATTTGTTTAATTCAGGTGCCGCTCTCCCGGTGCAGCAAGAACCACCAGTATTGAAGGAACAGCCTCTGGAAGTTCTGTTCAAGGAATCAGCTCCTGGAGTATTAGAGTGCATCGTCGAAGGAGCATCTACGAATGTCAAGTGAGTAGCTTTGTTTTCAATAAGTAAGCATACGTTTGACCACAACTCCACAACCCTAAAATCAAAATCCGTTCATCCGTTTGCATCACACACAGACAGACACGTAAAACCTATAACACCCCGTCGTTTTTGCGTCGGGGGTTAAAAATAAAAGTACCTATTATACTGTACTAGCTATGCCCGGCGGTTTTACCCACTGTATTGTACCCTATGTATTATTCGAGGGTCTAAGCTATATCTATACCAAATTTCAGCTCAATCGGTCTACCCGTTTAGGCGTGAAAGAATAACAAACATACATCCAGACATCCATTCATTCTTACAAACTTTCACGTTTATACTATTAGTAAGAAAAGATACCTATAATATAATGATTTCATTTGATTTTGATGGAAAGTGCATATGCGGTCGACGATCGGTTGGTGGTGGGGATTTATATCGAATTGTAGGTCTAGGGGTGACTGCTCGCTTACTCTACCGGGGGTAGACTTACTTTGCAGGAGGTCGACTAGGTGGATACCCCAACAGTGCCAATTATTCTACCGCCTGAGCAGTGTGCAAACATTACTGTGCTTCGATAGCGCACTGTAGCTAGTGAAATTACTGGGTTGGAGAATCTTAACACTTTATGAGACAGTCTTTAAGTAAGAAGCGTTGGTGCAGTGCTGCTAGAATTTCACATAATTTTGAGATCCTGGGTGGCACTGTACGTAGTAATAAATACTATTATATGCAATTCCGAGTTAAAATAGCAAACTTATCTATTTTACGGTATTTAAAATATTACAATGCAATTATAATGGCATTTTAAATATTTACCTACTCTTGTTATACATAAATCATTTTAACTAAGCTATTTTTTATTCATATTCCATTTAATAAGATGCAAAAATATGTTACTCTAGCTGCGCCCAGCGGTTTTACCCGCTGTACTGTGCCTTAGTGTTATTCCAGATTTCAGGGTCTAAGCTATCTCTATACCAAATTTCAGCTCAATCGCTTCACCCGTTTAGGCGTGAAAGAGTAACAAACAGACAGACATCCAGACATTCTCACAAACTTTCACGTTTAATACTATTGGTAAGATTTTCACCTTAACTACTGTAAGCTGAAAATTAGCTCCAGTCGATAATCCTGACTGATTCAATGAATTCGTAGTTCAAAATTAATATTGAGCTGAAATGAGGGACAGAATATAATATATAGATTTTGTGATATAGTCTCTAGACATTCCTAAAGAAAATTTTAATGAGAGCTAATAAGCCGAGAGCATACGTTAGTTATTATAAAAGGGAAACTGTAAAATAGATTCAAGGATATTATATTTCATTGATAACTAAATCAAATTGCAATTTATTGGATGCGTACAGAGCATACGCTTATTATTAAGCTATTGCATAGCTTCTATCGCGGGCCTTGAGCGTGGGGACCGAATCCAGAAATTCCGTAACGAAAAAACCTAACACCCCCCACTCCGACCGGCACAGCGGTGATACTTTTTAGTTTTTCCATCTATAGATATTATTATTTATTAAATTATTATTATTAATTCTTTTTATTATTAATTTTTTATATAATAATATATTTTTTTTCTTTGTTTTTTTTCATTGATATTAATTCAAGTTACACTTTGAGTGTGGTGACCGATAAAAAAACAAATTTATTTATTGTTTATTTAAAAAATAAATAAATAATTATAATTACATAAGTTGATAAAAAATGCTATGCAATAGCTTTACCGCGGCAGTCTCCGAGTGTCACACGTCTTTTTTAAATTAAGTACAAATAAAAGTACCTACCTATATACTGTACTAGCTGCGCCCTTAGTTTTTACCCGCTATATTGTACCTTATGTGTTATTTCAGGGTCTTAACTATGTCAACCAAATTTCAGCTCAATCGGTCCACCCGTTTAGGCGTGAAAGAGACCACTTTTCGGGAAAACTTTTTGTAAAACTATCTGCTCCCAGCGGTTTTACCCGCTTTACTGTATCCTGTGTGTTATTTCAGTGTCTGAGCTATCTCTATAGCTAATTTCAGCTCAATTGATCCACCTATTTAGGCGTGAAAGACTAACAAACATACATCCAGACATTCATACATTCTTACAAAATTTCACGTTTATACTATCAGTAAGATAAGATACTTAATATATCTCTAATAGGTACTTACTTGCGCAGAATTTTAAATTTTGAAACACTTGTTTTAGAATCATGATGCTTACAATCACGCACTTGTTTAGTCATCATTGCCATAAAAAAATGCGACATAGATATAAGAAGAAAGATCTTGAGAGAGCCTTTATATTTACAGTTATCTTTCCTTTACAGATACTCATGGCAAAAGGACGGCAAACCCTACACCATCACATCTGAAGTGAACCAGCGCAAAAACGAGGGTTCCCTCGAATTCCGCAAACCAAAAACAACAGATGAAGGCGACTACATATGCTCAGCTGAATCAGAATTCGGAGTGGCTACTTCAAGAGTAATTTCCTTCAGAAGGGCATACTTGAAACCTGTACCGAAACCCGAAGTTCAAACCCACACGGCCGAAAAAGGAATGCCTTTCAAGCTCGACTGTTCCGCACCAGATGGCTACCCAAAACCAGTTGTTTCATGGAAGACTCAGGTCGACGGTTCAAACGAACAGAAGCCGTTCTTGAACAGACGTATAACTCCTTCCCCTGATGGGACTCTTTGGTTCTCAAACGTGACTCAGGAAGATGCTGATCCTAATATGAAGTATATCTGCGTGGCCAAATCCCCAGCGTTTGACCAAGAAGTGGTGTTAGCAGAGCATTATATCAAGGCTCTAGAAGTACCAGCTAAGGCGTACAATGGGGAATTGGTGCCTCAGTATTTGAGCAATGACATGATTGCGAAGGCGACTGACGTGACCATGATCTGGTGCATTTATGGTGGAACGTGAGTACTTTTTTAAATATTTTTATTCATTTAAATACACTATTTAAATTTAACTACTACTCGACTTGACTTTAGAAACATAAGGTCGGATGTCCGATTTATCAACTATCGATATCCGATCTTATGAGTCTCAAACATAAGGTAGAGTATCAATAGTTTTTAAATCAGATATCCCAACATATGATTGAGATCCATAAGATATGATGTCGATTGTAGAAAAAGACATCCAACCTTATGGTTCCAGGAAAAAGTCACGATAGTGAAAACCCCTAAACGTAGGTGGGTTCAAATTGGAACACTGTTAGGTTTTATGACGTACCTATATACCTAGAACCTCCGCTAAAAAATAGTTGTGTCAAGTGGGCTAAGCCGCGGATATAGATAAGCTAGTTCTTAAACAGACCCAAATGACAATAGCACTATTTAAATTATTATAATTTGAGATTTCGAACTTTAAAGCGATGTATAACTTCGAATTAAGTCTTATCTAGAATCTAGATGAGTTGTATTATTTTATAGTGCCTTTATCCCTAACTAGTGATTTATCCTCATATATTGAAAGAGGGATCACAAAATATAAGGGAAAGGTCATCTTGCAAAATAAATGGAACTACACACAACATATTATTATGTTAATAATCTTTAAGGAAGATTCTCACAATAAATATATATCTTTTATATAAACATCTACATAGACTTATTGATCAACATATTGTCTCAAAGTATTGTCGGGGAAACCTGTTCAGATTACAATATTAATTGCTATAGGTATTGAACTCAGATACAATCATAATATTGAATCATTGATGTCACATATAGAGGATAAAATAGTAAATACCTATATTATTATTGTCATAATATTAACTGTAGGTATTCTTCACATATCTGTAGTCTGTACCTATGAATCATAGGCTATGATGTGTTTAATATCACAAGATTTATTGCTCACATTGAATGCAATTGATATAGGCCAAGCGCTCCGGCTACGCTCTATACTAACCATCCGTGTAGTAGTACAAAAGCTAAGAAAATAAACTGTTTCGACCGCCGATTTTGTTCGCCGATCCAAAAGAAAACATATTTTTAATAAAAATATATAAAAAAAAATTATATTACTTACATATATATTTTGAAAACGTCACTTTGGAGCTACCATGAGATGCAAGTTTTTGGCTCATTCTCATTTTAAGTCAAATTTGATGGTCACACGGTTATATTTCCTAAACGGTTTAAAGAAGGGACATAAATTGTAAATAGGTGGATAAAACATATATTAAGCTACAAAGTAAATAAAGATTGTCATAATAGACGCAAAAAATAATACTAAAATTTAACATGAAAGGTCAAAAACGGGGCCATTTTTCGTATTCTCATGGTGTCACACTTTCCGTTGCAGTGAAACATTTGGGCACTACTTTAACAAATTTTGGTTTATCTGTATATAACATATACCAAAAATTTTGCAAATAAATACACTTTACGGTATACAGTCTAAAAAAAGCCTTTCATTATTACTTTGAATTTAAAATTACATAAAACGGCGGTCACACGATTTTAGATGCTTTAAATTTGCGTAATTTAACGGCTGCTGTTAAACACAACATCAACAATCCAATACAGAGATCGATTCATTTCAATGATGGCCATGTATTGCAATCGTAGAAGTAGGATCTAGGACTTATCGAGCCGTGGGAAAAAATATAATTGCTAAGTTTCAATTTGTTCATAGGTGTATCGATCACTTGCATGGACAACATTTTTATGCATTGTATTTTAGTTATTTAAATCAAAGCTAGCTTTTTAAAACGCCAAAATGTGCGAGATAAAGATGTAGTATTTTATTTTATACATTATACCTAAACTTTCCAGAATTTCACCAAAAAGGGATATTTTCGTCACCAGCGTGGCATCACCTTCATAGCGTTTTTTACCATGAAGGTGATTTTTAAGCCACAGAAGTGATTTTTTTTGTATTATTTTGTTTAGAAAGGGCCTTTTTACCAACTAAAAAATACTTATCTATATTATGTTAGGATTTTAATACATACATACCAAATTTCTGACTAATAAAAAAGTAAAGTGAAAGGTAAAGTAATATCTCAAATAACGCATATTTTCTTTTGTAGTGAGGTTTGTTGTTACGTAGAATGTCGTTTTATTGTTCATTTTTGGTAGATTTAGTCTTTTAAAAGGGTTTTACTTGAAAAAGTTGTGAAAAAATAATGACTGAATCACTTTCGTGGCGCCGAAATTTTCAAAACTGTTTTTCTTCGAAATGAAACGTACGATTTAAATAATTTATATAAAAGTTCACTCGTGTTATACAGCTCTATACAATATTATACACAAACATTACAAATAAGCAATAAATAAGAATTGCCATGAAGGTGACGATGAGAATCGATTCCATGAGAATGAGCCTTTTAAAGATGCATTTGCATTTAATTTTGTACTGGAGTGGTAGGGATTTTCAAGGTTTTTTTCTAATATATAATAATTATAATTTTGCTAATATTTAACAATTATAAATGCGATGTGGTGACAATGACGAAAAGAGGGTTAAATTTGGTTGTGAATTACGCCCTATATTTTTAAATACTTATTTCGTTGCCAGATCATAATATTATGATTTTGTATAGATGATAAAAACATATTTACCACAACATATTATAATGCTACAATAATATATTTCTTATTATTTAAACATTTTTTTCCCACAGTCCCCTAGCCCACCCCGACTGGTTCAAAGACGGTAAAGACACCAACGGCAAGCCCTCCGACCGTGTGACCCGCCACAACCGCACCTCCGGCCGTCGCCTCCTCATCAAGCACACCGTCCTAGAAGATTCCGGCGAGTACAAGTGTATCGCTAACAACGAAGTTGGACCGTCACAGGAGCATACTATGAAGCTTACTGTAGTCAGTAAGTATCATTTGAGCCCCCGACCACAGATGTAAAAAACCGGTTTTATACGTTTTATACCAAATCATGTGGTTATAAATGTGGGTGTTATAAATTTGGTGTCTGTCCTAGGTACATATTTTTTTCACAACTCCCTTAATATGTTCCCATTACCCATATTAGGTTCTATGACTTATATAGGACTTGAATAGTAGAATAACACAATATTTTTTATTTAATGTAAATTAGCATTTGACCACGATCTCACGTGATGTTAAACGACGATGCGGCCGTAGCTGGCTGATTACACCTAGAAAGTGGGATAAATACTTCACTGAACATCATGCTGGAACAGTCATAAGCATGTGGAAAAGAAACCGCACATAACTTCATCACAACTTCTATAAATTTACCAAATTTCAATTTAATCAGCCTTAATAATTCAGTAACTGATCAAATCTTTTTTTCCAGGTGCGCCATTCTTTGCCCTGAAGCCAGAGTTACGCGTGCCTCGCAAAGAAGGCGAAGACGTCTACATTGCTTGCAAATTCATCGGCGAGCCCGCACCTAAAGTGACCTACACTTACAACGGCAAACCACTCGATACAGGCGACAGAATCACCACCAACGAAGATGGCATTACCATCAAGAATGTCCAGAAAACAGACATCGGATACTACGGCTGCAAAGCCGTCAACGATTACGGAGTCCAATACGCCGAAAGCTTGGTCTACGTACAATAAGAACCGCAAAAACGGTTTTTTTTTATTAAACCTAGTCTTAAAATAAAATTTATAATTTGAATTATCAAGAATCGTGATGAATTTTGAAATAAAAAAATAAATGATGACGTTTTGATTTTTATTTTTCCTTTTCACAGATAAAATAATTAAAACAATTTATTTTGAACGCATCCTTACGAACTGTCAAGTTGTTTTTTTATTTTAATTATATAGTGCCAATTTTAATCAATTTTATTTTTCAATATTTTACTTTTGTAGGTAGTTTAAAATATCTAATAAATTATCAATTAATTATGTACTAGAAAAACATTATGATATGACTTGACTGGACGAATTAATTTACTTTACTACTTTCCTGATTTTGACCTAAATAATATATATTCTAAATTGGCAAATACACTAACGTGTACATTGCAAAATAAATAAATCCATGGAATAAAAAAATACTTGGGGTTATTCGAACCAAAATCGTCTCTCTTTTTGCTAACGTCTGCTGTCAAATTTTAACAAAATTTTGAAAAAATCTTGAAAATTCTTACGATTTCAGTACAAGATCAAATGCAACTTAATTTTTTTTTAATTTTGCATCTCTTGGTAGCTTCAAAGTGGCGTTTTTGAAAATTAATATTTATTTAAAAAGGTTAGGAGGTATACGTTTTGCTGCGCCGTTGTCTCTTTTTCGTGCAGAATCAACATGCTGGCAACATTTTCTACGCTACACACAACACTTGTTTGAATTTCTCGATTCTCGATCACATAGTTTAGCTGTCATAATATCCAATTTAACTATTGATTTTATGAAAAGCGACGTGTAATCTTCGAAAGTAAGTAATCTATTATTGCTACACGTGTGTACAAGTATTTTATCAATACTTATGCATTACTGACTGGGATATTCTCTTGTGTTCTGTTTGCCACTTTGACCCACGTGGTTTTACCAGTTTTTGCCGCTTATTTTATTAGCTTTAGGGCTTTATGTGCAATTAAACAATCAACAGAGCTGAAGTGCTCATAAAAGGTATCATACCCCACTCATATGGTAAATATCTACGCTCTAAAAAGCTTCAAATTTTAAGCCACGGAATTTTCATCTGTAGGCAAAAACCGTGTGTTATTTAGCTTTATGGTGCATTGGGCACTTTCAGATTGCAGTTCTCCGCTAAAAACTTGCCGTTGAAGAAATGGTCAGTGCCAGCGGTACAATGGTTTTGCCATTGGTAGAATGCTTCCAAATGCCAATGGAGTCAATACATTTTGTACCTGCTGTCAGACGGATATGAAAAACACGAAAACATGGACCCTAAGGTAAATGAAAATTAAGTTAATTTTAATAGCTGGCAGTTTAATTTGTTAGATAAGACTACTCTCATCATCATCATCTCAGCCATAAGACGTCCACTGCTGAACATAGGCCTCCCCTTTGGACTTCCATATGTACCATATTACTTTAACCTTTTAACCGCCAGACTTAAAATAACTTGTCATGTCCCTAGCGCCAGGCAAGTTTTTTGAATTATAAATACCTACAATAAAAGTGATGTCTAATATTTAAGGTTATTGATGTCGTATCGTTAAAGTGCAGTCGGAAATATACGACTCTGGAGTTACGTAACAGAACAGGCTTGTCGGATATATCCGACGGTGGCGGTTAAAGGGTTAATGAGAGTAAAAATTACAAGTACAGTATTATTTCACTAATCAAAATAAAATTTAATATTAAAAACCAAATGTAGCCGGATTATTGAATGATCGGATGACTGGAAAATTAATAAAATCATTTTGTGTTTCTACTTCTCTGGTTCTGATTCCTTCGTCTTCACGTGGTATAGGCTGAGAAAAATAAGCAAAAGATAGCTTTTGCTTATTTCTCTTAAGATCTGAATGTCCAACACCATATTCTTTTGCTAATTTGCATGTAGAGGGGCAAGGAAGATGTTGGTGGAGGGTGCAGGATTATTGGATGTGCCGGTATACTAATGATGAAATGAAATGAAATAAATAAAATTTATTGACAGATACTAATAATATAATAAGATATGATAAGATAACAATACTCTTTATTGGAACCAAAACAATACAATTGGACTTAAAAACTAGTGTTTAAAAACTAAACAAAATTTGGTCCACAATGGGCGGCCTTGTCGCTGTGAGCGATCTCTTCTAGGTGACTAACCTTTGCACAGAACTATAATTGTCTGGATGAGTAAAAGTGGAATTTGGTAGAGAAACTAATTCACAGACATTGTTCACTTAGCTATGTACTTAAATTTAAAGATGAATAAATGCATAAATTATAAACTGAAGTTTTTTTTATGTGATGAAATAGAAGACGAGCAAGACACTCTCCTGATGTTAAGAGATAACACTGCCCATACAGTGCTACTGAGGATTTCACAAAAAACTTGAGAGGTGTCAAGGGACGCCCGGATGGAACGAAGTTCGATTAATGAAAATATCTGGCTTGCTTTCTATAAGAGAGAGAGAGACAGACAGAGAAACATGCGCACGCCGCACAGCTTACAATAGCTTACTATAGCAAAAAGTGTAGTGACAACTTTTCGTAAGAATTTTTTCCGTCTAGCCCCCTTTCACAACGCGCGATAAGGAACTTCGTTCCAATAATGTGAAATTCTAGGAGCACTGCACCAACGCTTTTCACTCAAGAGTCATAAGATGTTAAGACTCTTCAGCCCAGTTACTGTTACAGTACGGTAGAATAACTGGCACTGTTGGGGTACCCACCTAGACAACCTCCTGCAAAGGAAGTCTACCCCCGGTAAAATCTGGATCTGGTCTGGATGATACTGATCTTTTGTGACAGTTGAGTTACAATTCACTGCTTAAACCCGTGGCCTCCAGGAAGTTCCAGATGTTTCGGGGAGTGACTTGTTGTATCTCTTCTGGGAGCATCATGTGTCGCCCCAGGTGGATACTTCTGTTGAACATGAGGGGCCGCAGTCGCATTTTGCATATTTTACGCTTTATTGGATACCAAAATACAAGAAATAGTTATGAACATAATACTAGCTATTATTTTTAGAATAGAATAGAAAACTCATTATTGCACACACAAATCTAAATATATAGAATAGAATAGAATAGAAAACTCTTTATTGTTCACACAAATACAACAATATAAACTTAGAACTAAGATTACAAAGAAAGAAGTGTTACAATTGGCGGTCTTAAAGGAAAGAATGATTGACTGACTGATCTATCAACACACAGCCTAAACCGCTGGCTGGATTGGGTTGAAATTTGGAAGACATATAGATTTTATGACGTAGACCACTGCTAAGAAAGGATTTCGCCATGCGGGCAAAGCCGCGAACATAAACTAGTTCAGTAATATAAGCTTAGAACTAAGATTACACAGAAAGAAGTGTTACAATTGGCGGTCTTATCGCTAATAGCGATCTCTTCCAGACAACCAAGCAGGGAAAAAATATTATTAATTTTAATATTTTTTTTATATACATGCCCTAGTGGTTCTGTATATTTACAATCTAGCCTAATTTAATCTAAAGGCCAATAAGTAATCTTAACTTAAGATGCTACATAAACAATTAAAAACTAAGAATGTGTCCATTGGTACTAATTCTTATTGTCTTTATTAAGGGGAGGCACTTTGTTTTATTGTAATAATTGAATTTATATTAATTGAATAAATGGTTATTTACAGAATCACACGCAGCGGCCCCAGTACAATTATCAGTACACCCATCCACAAGGGGCAAGACCGAGCTATCCAAGGTAAGTTGTTACTAAACTTTAAAGCCGCGTCTCCAGCTCTTATTTTGGTCTACACAATCAACAAAAACACGACAACACAACAAAATTCCCATACACAAAAAAAAATGTCTATAGCAATTCAAGATATTCAAGCTTCAATAAATGTTTTTGCTTTCCATGCCCGATGGAAATCACACACACAAAAGCGTGCGTGTATTTATTTATGTTCTCTATCTTTAGATATAGCTTCGTCTAGATATTCTTCATTAATAATACCGGGTCTCCTTTGCACTCGGTCGACTAGGTGGGTACCCCAACAGTGCCAGTTATACTACCGACTGAGCGATGTACAAACATTACTGTGCACAGGTAGGAGGGCACTGTAGCTAGTGAAATTACTGGGCTGAAGAGTCATCTTATGGCTTTCAAGTAAGAAGCGCTGGTGCATCCAGAATTTTACCATTGTAAAATCCTGAGCACTGTACTAATTATGGGCAGCGTTATCTCTTACCATCAGGAGAATGTCATGCTTGTCTTCTTACTCCGTTGTATATAAACACTCTCTCGCTCACACTATTTCACACATTTTGAAATATAAATTCATAGAATCAACTTTTTGAAAATTCCTCAAGAGGTTCAGCATATTGCCTACAAATTTTAAAAGTGTTTTCAGTGTTATATTAAAAAATGTTTCTTATATTTTGTTATACCGATTTGCCCTTGGGAGTGGAACTTAGATATGTTTTACAAGGTTTTATTTACTTTCACCTGTCTGTCTGTCTGTAATCAAATCTTGCAAGTTAAATTTGACCCACTTCCCATCCAATTGAGCTGAAATTTTGCAGGCCTGTATTAATCGGATGACAATGCAATATTATTATGACATGGAGCTGATCTGATGATGGAGCTGGAAGGTAATTAAACAACGCAACCCCACCGAGTTTGGGCTCATTTGATTCGTCTTGACGAGTACTTTGGTGCTAGATGGTAATAATAATAAAAGCTTGTTTTTAAAGTTTTTTTTTTATTTATCTTGTTTTTAACCCCCGTGCGAAAACGACGGGGTGTTATAAGTTTGATGTGTGTGTGTGTCTGTGGCATCGTAGCTCCCGAACGGATGAACGGATTTTGTTCCACGACCCCCTCAATATGGGTATCAAATGAAAGGGCTTGACTAGTAGAATACAACGCACTATAATAAATTTAAAATCCAAGATGGCCGCCACCACAAAATGGTGAATTACATATTGCGTTGGGGGCTTTTAAAATTTTTAATTTAATTCACTTGTTATACCGATTTTCCCTTGGAAGTGGTACTTAGTTATATCTTTATATTGTACAGACCGCAACAGTCGGCAACATGCCCACCACTGATGTACCAACCTGCAATGCCTGTTCCACCAAGGTAAAGTATTCTTACATATATTACTATTTATTTATCTATGCCTATATTACAATCTTTTATTACAAGCTTTATATTACTTTCACCTGTCTGTTGTCTGTCTGTCTGTCTGTCTGTCTGTCTGTCTGTCTGTCTGTCAGTCGGTCTGTAATCAAATCTTGCAAGTTTAATTTGACCCACTTCCCGGTTTCCAATTGAGCTGAAAATTTGCATGCGTGTGTAAATCGGATGACAATGCAATATTTTTATGACATCGAGCTGATCTGATGATGGAGCTGGAAGGTGGCCAAAGGAACTCTGTCATAAAACAACGCAACTCCATCGAGTTTAGGCTCATTTGATTCGTCTTGACGAGTACTTTATGATGCAAGATGATAACAATAATTAAAGCTTGTTTTTGAAAAGTATTTTTTAAATTTCACTTGTTTACTTTTACCTGTGTTGTCTGTCTGTAATAAAATCTTGCAAGTTAAATTTGATACACTTCCCGGTTTCCGATTGAACTGAAATTTTGCATGCTTGCATAAATTGGATAACAATGCAATATTTTGATGACATCGGGCTGATTGGATGCTGGAGCTGAACGGTAGCCATAGGAACTCCGTAGTAAAACAACGCCTGAGCAGTGATGTGTAAACATTACTGTGCACAGGTAGGAGGGCACTGTAGCTAGTGAAATTACTGGGCTGAAGAGTCTTAACATCTTATGACTCTTGAGTAAGAAGCGTTTGTGCAGTGTTCCTAGAATTTCACATCATTGTGAAATCCTAAGTAGCACTGTACTGATTATGGGCAGCGTTGTCTCTTAACATCTGGAGAGCGTCTTGCTCGTCTTCTACTTCATCACATAAAAAAAAACGCAACCTAAATCTTCCAAGTTTACAAAGATTAAAGATACAGCCAAAAAACCGTAAATTTCGACTTGCTCAATACCTATAGATCAAAATTCATAAGGTGCCATTGTCCTGCGTTTATGAAATTTGTCAGTGTGTGTACATTTCACTTAATTAATTTTGTTTATGTTTACAGATTTTATCCATACATGGGGCCGCATTATGTGGGTTACAATAACCCACCCAGCCATACTCCACCATGTAAGTTTTTTTTCTGTAATCATATCTTGCGATCAGCCTTATTGGCTTGAGCAGATGCGGTGGCGGTTGTCATCGAGTAGGTGCTACCCCCAGCGGGATACAGCCCTTTTAGTCCAGTCAATGAGTGCCGAAAAGGTGTATGTGGATCGAAAAGTCGAAAGCAGAAAAACTAACTTAGGAACTTTTGTTGGACTAGTTAGGAGATAAACATACTAAAAGTCCCCACCCCTCCGAGGTGAGCCCGGGGAGGGGGGGGGGGGGGGGGGAGGAGGTAGTTTTAGCTCATAACATTCGAATTGATGAGACGTAGGCACCTCCTGGTCCATTATCAGACCCTTGTCAGCAAGTGTTATGAAAAGGTCTCATCGCATCGATTCGAATGTAATGTGCCCTATTATATATTATCTTTTTGTCAAGGCAAACTGTCATCTAATTCACAAAAGAATACTTCGGACCTTTAAAAAAACAATTTCGCCAAATTGGTTCAGACTTTTTCAAGTAATATACGAACAAGTGAATTAAATAAAAAAATTAAAAAACCCCCAACGCTATATGTAATTCACCATTTAGTGGTGGCGGCCATCTTGGATTTTAAATGTATTATAGTGCGTTGTATTCTACTAGTTAAGCCCTTTCATTTGATACCCATATTGAGTGGTGAAAAAAAGTAATTCGCCATTTTGTAGCGGCGGCCATCTTGAACCGATTTTCATCAAACATGGCTAAGAACACTCTCGTCAGACAGACAGACAGACACGTCAAACTTATAAACCCCGTCGTTTTTGCGTCGGGGGTTAATAAAATGAAAAAAATATGATTTACATATGTGCATGAAGTTCCAAGTTCCAACATTTTTCGAATAGATGTGATGAAAAATACAATTGTTCTAGATTATTACGCGCCGAACCGACCGTTAACGAGCATGCCGAGTTGTAGTAACTCCGGTAACAATGTAACCTCTATGGTACAGAACATCCCGCCCACCACGGTACCACAAACTGCGCAGATGCATCAGCCTGTGCCTGGTAAGTGGTTTTTTACTAAATTTTGCTTAGTTGGAAACGTCCGTAGTCGTCCGTAGCCGTAGCCCAGTGGTCGTACTTCAGGCTTGTAATCCAGAAATCCCTGGGTTCAAATAGCTGTGTCGCAAAGATTTTCGCCTGGAAACTACCGTGTTTCGGAAGATACGTAAGACGAGTGCTTTGGTGCTAGATGGTAACAATAATTTTTACCAGGGGTAGACTTCCTTTGCAGGAGGTCGTCTAGGTGGGTACCCCAACAGTGCCAGTTATTGTACCGCCTGAGCAGTGATGTGCAAACATTACTGTGCTCCGGTAGGAGGGCGCTGTAGCTAGTGTAATTACTGGGCTAAAGAGTCTTAACATCTTATGACTCTTGAGTAAGAAGCGTTGGTGAAGTGCTCCTAGAATTTCACACAATTGTGAAATCCTAGGTAACACTGTACTGATTATGGGCAGCCGTTACCTCTTAACATCAGGAGAGCGTCTTGCTCGTCTTCTACATCATCACATAAAAAAAAAAAAGCTTGATTATAAAAAGTTTTTTTTATTTCACTTGTTATTTTATCCCCACAGGTATGCATCAAGCGGTGACAAAACGCAGCCACAGACTTGCCATAATAGATCCCGTCACTCGTAAGTATTAGCCATTATTAACGCTTAACCACTGACGTGTAATTTTTTTTTTTTATTTTTTTTTTCTTTTTAATAATATGGCAACATGTGCATTTTGCCAGTGTCGAGTAAAATTCGTGAATGTTCACGGGATATTAAATTATGGTCTCCACTTTCGTGTTTTGCCAGTGTCAAGTTAAATGTTATTTTTTAAGTAATAAGTTAGTTAGTCAGGTCAGAGTCAGAGTGAGCTTAATAGCTCGTCTAGTCACGTGAGTCTTCCAGTAAAATGGGTGGAATTTTACTGAAAGTTCGGAGGAGTTTTGGAGGGGGCACCAAAATTCATATTTCAGCACCATATCACTTGCCTACATCTGTGCACATTCAAAAACACTTAACACGCAATATTCCACCATTATTACACGCTAACAATCAAATTTTACACGATTATTAAGCAAAAGACGTGGAGCTAATGATATGATCAAGGCTTGCCGCCAAAACTCTCACGTGTAATTTTGTTACACTAACACTGACGTACGTATGACATACGTACGTAACTTTGAAGACCTTCCCATGTGGCAAATAAGTGTTGTTTTGATGATTAACGCAACAGGTGGTTCACCACTGCGTGCCCGCCTATGCGACAGCAATAGTTTCTCCTAATGTTGTTCACTACGGCTTTTACAGCCCAAAACTGCACATCCTACCATTTCACTACCACTATGAGTACACATAAACCATTAATTATTCCCTGAAAGCACTTAAAATCTTAAAAATAAAAGATAATTCGATGGTATGTTTGTCACAGGGAAGTCGTTTGAACCATAGTTTGAACTTGTGACAAACAACGCAACCGGCCACGCTGAAAGGGACGGAAGAAAAATAGGTTCTCCTTTTTCTTCACATAGAATTTTCCCTATTGCCGTCACACTCACACATAATATGGCTACTTCTAGTTGTATTAGTTCTGTGTAACGCAATTTATTTATTTGACACATTCAAATGAAATTGGAATATTAAAAAAAACAGTAATAATAAACACAGTTTTTTTTAAAATTAATCAATAACTATACAGGGAATCAAATTTACATTGTCATTTTTTAAAAAATAATAAAATAAAAATCTGTACCAATAGGAACTTCTTTTATTGGTTTTATTAATTAGTAGAGACGGTTTTAAATGAAAAAAAATCACACTTGCCATAAATCATAAGATAAAGTACTTTTTCAAAAACCCTGTATTTACTTATATTCATCACCCGGTAAAGTGTTTGGCAGATTTCTTAAGCCAAGATTCTGTAATTTCTTTGTCAGTGGCATTATTCACTTGAACACACTATATTTTAGATGTAAACGGCATAAAATGCGAATTTAGCCGCTTACGGTTTATTTAATTAGGCGAAAAATATAATGAAATATATTCAAAAAAGTTACACTAACACTGACGTACGTACCACATACGTCGGGTAGTCAACTTTATCTAAACAGGAAAATGGCAGATGTCCGCTATCCATCCCCTGATACTCGTCACAAGTGACTAGGAAACTACTAAAAAGGACGCTCAGAAATTCCTGCGGAAACAAGTTTTGAACGGAAAACCATTTGGGTGACGTACCACGTACGTACGTCAGTGATTAAGGGTTAAAACATGGTGCCTGAGGGCCTATTGGCTATAGCTTGCACTTGTCCTATTTTATTTTGCTATACCAGTTGATCCCTTTTTAAAGTTGGTTAAAATATGTCTTTTTTAGAGCAAGATATCCTCTGCGAGTTATCAAAAGAGAAACTGTTAGCTGCTGAAGGCGACAAAAAGGCTCCGCATACAGTAAGTTTAATTTTTTAAAAGCTTTTATTTACTTTCACCTGTCTGTTGTCTATCTGTCTGTAATCAAATTGGGCAAGTTTAATTTGATCCACTTCCTAGTTTCCGATTGAGCTGAAATTTCGCATGCATGTGTAAATCGGATGACAATGCAATATTATTATGATATCAAGCTGGAAGGTGGCCATAGCAACTCCGTAAATAAACGACACAACCCCAAGTTTGGGCTCATTTGATTCGTCTTGACGAGTACTTTGGTGCTAGATGGTAATAATAATAAATGCTTGTTTTTAAAAAGAATTTTTTATTTCACTTCATCATCATCATCATCATCTCAGCCATAGGACGTCCACTGCTGAACATAGGCCTCCCCTTTGGACTTCCATATGTACCGGTTGGAAGCGACCTGCATCCAGCGTCTTCCGGCGACCTTTATAAGGTCGTCTGTCCACTTTGTGGGTGGACGTCCTACGCTTCGTTTATTTCACTTGTTCTAATTGAAATATGTTTTTCATATAGGACACCCATGCGCGTAATATAGCTCAAGAGTTTAGCAGGATAGTTTACGAAGCAGCGAATTCCAGCCAAGACAAATTAAAAGCAAATGATGTACCAAAAAGTACTGTTTCCCCCATCACAAGTTCAAATCAACCTGAAAATACAATAAAAAACATTAACTCTATTAATAATAATGTAAAAAGTGAATTAATAGTAAATAATAATAGTCATATTATGCCCAATATGAGTGTGAATGATAAAACAATGCAAAACAGTGGAGAAATGTGTATAAATCAACCTGAAAATCCAATGAACTCTAATAATAGTGGATCTGATTTAATAATAGATAATAATAGTGATACCAAAATGAGTGTGAACGTAAAAACAATGCAAACTTTTGAAGAAACGAGCACAAATAATAATGAAATAACTATAAACATCAGTAATTCCATTACTAATAATGAAAAATCTGATTTAACAATAGATAATAATAGTGACATTATAGTGCCAAAGAATGTTAAACCAATGGAAAGTGAAGACACGAACCGTATTATTAATTCAAATAATAAAGAACAAATTATTAATAATAGTGCCAGTACAGTGATTCAAAACAGTGAAAAAAATAAATCTGTGGACTCAAAACAAAACAGTGGAACAGAGAATAGTAAAAGCGTTAAAAAGGGAGATATAAAAATGGACGTCGCAAGTCCTGTAGCTAGCATTAACGTGCGTAGTCTAGCTATTCCAACCTTGATGCCGCAATCAGCCGCTGTGATGCCTCAATCGACCGATTCGATGCCTCAATCGACCGATTCGATGCCTCAATCGACCGATTCGATGCCTCAACCAACCGATTCGATGCCTCAATCGGCCGCTGTACCTGTAACAAAGGCAGTGATCCGTCAACCGCCCGCAGTGATGCCTGTATCGATCGCAGCGATGCCGATCGATTCGATACCTCTACCGTCTGTTTCGATGCCTCAAATGACAGATTCGATGCGTCAATCGACCGTTTTGAAGCATCAATCTGCAGTGATTCCTCAACCGACCACAGTTATGTCTGTACCTGCGGCTGTCATGCCTGTATCTGCAGCTGTGATGCCTCAACCGGACATTTCGATGCCTAAACTGACCGTTTCGATGCGTCAATCGGCAGCTGTCATACCACAAAAAGCTGTAGTGCCTCAGTCGAGCACTTTGATGCCTGTACCGATCGCAGTGATGCCTGTACCGTCCGATTCGATGCCTCAATTGACCGATTCGATGCGTCAATCGGCAGCTGTCACTCCTCAAACGGACAAATCGACAACTTCAAATGTGTTGGCCTCATCTCAGCCTCAAAGATATGGACGGGAATCGGAAGAAAAGAAAGTCAAAGAGGTTGCTAAGGAAAAGGAATTTCCACCACCAACTACCAAACAATATAGCTCGGTGCTTTTAGGTAAGCATACATATTTATATATTACTAGCTGCGCCCAGCGGTTTTACCCGCTTTTCTATAGCCTATGTGTTATTCTAGTGTCTAAGCTATCTGTATATAGTATAAGATTTGGTGGATACTGAAAATGTCACGAAGTAAGGGTAAATAATTTTTGCATACTAAAAGTTCCTTCATTTTGTAAGACTAACATGGATACATCTCTTTGTAGTTGACTGTACAAGCATTATTGTGTTCCGAACTGAAGGGTAATATTACCAGCGAAATTACTGGGTATGACGAGATTGAAGAACTGATATCTCAAGGTTAAAAGGCGCAGTGCAGTGCCACGCAGAGTTTTGAATTTAAATACATTATATAAATATTATTATTAAAACATTGTTTTACCGGGGGTAGACATCCTTTGCAGGTCGTCTAGGTGGGTACACTAACAGTGCCAGTTATTCTACCGCCTGAGCAGTGATGTGCAAACATTACTATGCTCCGGTAGGAGGGCACTGTAGCTAGTGAAATAACTGGGCTAAAGAGTCTTATCAGCTTATTATATGACTCTTGAGTAAGAAGCGTTGGTGCAGTGCTCCTGGAATTTCACATCATTGTGAAATCCTAAGTAGCACTGTACTTATTATGGGCAGTGTTATCTCTTAACATCAGGAGAGCGTCTCGTCTTCTACTTCATCACATAAAAAAAAATTGTGTCTGGTGTAGGTAAATATTAGTTTGTGGTACTGACTTATAAAAACAGTGTAGTGTCCTCTTTTGTCTACAATTTAAAATAATGCAGTTCAATTGGTCCGCCCGTTGACCTGTTATGACAGAGTAACAAACATATGCATACATTCTTACAAACTTTCACGTTTATAATATTAGTAAGTTTTAACCCAAATTTATCTTTATATTAGGTCCTGACCCATCTAACGAAAGCACATCTATAGTTCCTAAGACGGAAGATGCAAAGGTATATACTAATTCGAATTACAAAACGGTCAAGAAGAAAAACAGGAGAAAAGCTGCCAAAATGGCTTCAAACAAAGCCAAGGAACTGACAAGTCAGGATGGTATAGATGAGGCTGACAAAGTTGAGAATAAAACAGTCAATGCTACCAAACAAGAGTTAGGTCAGAGTAAAGATAAGACTGATTTAGAAGATTTGAATAAGATCGACAAAAATGTCAATAAAGAAGCAGTAAGCAAAGTGACTAAGCTAGAGTCTGATCAGAATGAAATAGAGTCTGACAAAGTCATAACTATTGGTCAGAATGAAGTTAAAAATGACCAGAATAGCAACAAAAGAGAAGTAAGCAAAAGTCAAAATAGAAAAGATGAGACTGATCAATTTATAAACATTAATAAGAGTAACAAAGACAAAAATGGTAACAAAAACGTAATAAACAATGCTACCAAAGAATCAGAGTCAGGTCAGAATAGAAATAAGACTGATAAATTAATAGAAGATATTAATAAGAGTAAAGAAACTAAAAACAAGTCTAAAACTGCTATAAATAATGAAGTTACCATGGAAACAGAGTTTAATCAGGATTTAAAAGATGAGATTAAAGTCACAGAAGAATATAATAAAAATATCAAGAATTGTAACGAAAATGCAGTAAATAGTGTTAACAAAGAACTTGAATCTCAGAGAAAAGATGCAACAATAGATTTTAATAAGAAAGACAAAGTAAAAAATAGAAACAGAAATAAGATAACTGCTAAAACAACTGCAGTAAGCAAAGACGTTACAAATGAGTCAAGTCAAAATCAAAAAATTGAAACTGAAAATAATCAAATAATAAATAAAGTAATTACTGAAAACATTGCTAAAGATGGACAGGAAAGTTTAAATAGAAATGATAAAATAATACAAGAATTTGAAGCAAAAAGTATTAAAAAAGACGATGACGTCACAATACAGGAAAAGCATACAAATCAAGAAGATTTGGAAAATAATAAAAATACAGCTAAAATACCTAAAGTAATTTTTGATGTTACCAACATACCGTTTAAAATAAATCTAAAACAGGAGACACATAAAAACAATGCAGTTTTGATAAATGATGAATTAAAAGCGAATATTAATAGTAAAGTCGATGACGTCACACCAGAAGACAATAAAAAATCAGTCAATTCTGAGTCAGAATCAAGTCAGGAAAAGGATGAAAACAAAACTGTTGAAATGCAAATAAGCAATGATTTTTACAAGACATTGTCTATACAAAATCTAAAATATGATAAAAATAAAGTAATAATACAAGAAAATGTTGGTCATGACGAATCAAGTCTCAGAAAAGATGAAGTTATAGTAAAAGTGAAAGATAATATTAATGTTGATACACAGATAGAAACAGTTGATAAATCTGTTGATGAATCTGTTGATAAACCTGTTGATGACACTCCAACATCTGCGCTGAAGTATAAATATAATGATGGTAAGTTTTCCTATCTATACACTTATTTTTATTTATTAGCTACGCCCAGCGGTTTTACCCGCAGTAATTATGTAGCCTATGTGTTATTCCAGGGTCTAAGCTATCTCTATACAAATTTTCAGCTCAATCGGTCCATCTGTTTAGGCGTGAAAGAGTAACAAATACACATCCAGACATCCATTCTTACAAACTTTCACGTTTATAATATCAGTAACATAGGTATACCTTTCATCACGAACCCGTGTGATTTTAAGTATATGTCACCGGAAAATAACAAGATTGGTAAGTTCTGGCGCTTCGCCGGCCGCTGCCGCGGCGGTTTTGGTCATGGCCACTTTAAAACTTTCGTAGCTCTATGGTAAATTTCACACTTGTAATTTTACGAGTGAGTTCGGTAAGTTTATCAATTTGCGATAATATGAGCGTAAAATAATATCTCTCGTTTGGAATCCTACGAAAGTTTATAAATTTCCTAGAAAATCTTACGAATATTGTTATTTTCCGGTGACATTATATAAAGTTAAGTAATAAATCCTTCCCCTCAATTTAGGGCTAAGTGCAAGTTTCATCAAAATCGGTTCAGTAGTGTTTAAGATAATCTTATGTCTCTTTAGTAAGAAGCGTTGGTATACTGCACCTAGAATTTTACCGGGGGTAGACTTCCTTTGCAGGTCGACTAGGTGTGTACCCCAACAGTGCCAGTTATTCTACCGCCTGAGCGATGTGCAAACATTACTGTGCACAGGTAGGAGGGCACTGTAGCTAGTGGAATTACTGGGCTGAAGAGTCTTAACATCTTATGACTCTTGAGTATGAAGCGTTGGCGCAGTGCACTGGGTAGCACTGTACTGATTATGGGCAGCGTTATCTCTTATCATCAGGAGAGCGTCTTGCTCGTCTTCTTACATCTTTCGATTCCCGCATGGGACAAATGTTTGTGTGATCCACAGATATTTGTTTCTGGTCTGCGTGGTTTTTCAATATCTGTAATAAGTATGTATTTACAAAAGAAAGATATATAAGTATTATATCCGTTATCCTAATCACCATAACACAAGCATTAAGTTGATTAGCTTGGGGTTAGGTGGCGCTGTGTGAAATGTCCTGAAATATTTATTTACATATCTTTACAAAAATGTATGTAAGTTTAATACTTTTATTTCTATGTTTCTTTCAGACCAATGGTCTCCATTGAACAGAAATGGCAAGATGTACTACGATTTGAGGCTGCTCATGCAAATCAAGGAAGACCCCATGTCAAAGCGCAAACCCAATGTACCCATACATATGGAAACTTGCTTCGTTATGAGAGTAAGATATCTTTCCCACTAAATACCCCGATATTCCGATATTTCTGATATTGTTATTTTAAAGCCGGTTCTCCAGCTCTTATTTTGTCTACACAATCAACAAAAACACGACAGCACGCAGCAAAATTCCCCTACACAAAAAAAAATGTCTATGCTTCAAGCTTCAACAAATGTTTTTGCTTTATTTATTCATTTATTTATTTACTAGCTGAGCCCGGCGGTAAGCTCCAACAAATATTTTTGCTTTAAATAGCCGATGCAAAGCAAAAACATTTGTTGACGCTTGAAGCATAGACATTTTTTTTTTGTGTAGGGGAATTTTGCTGCGTGCTGTCGTGTTTTTGTTGACTGTGTAGACAAAATAAGAGCTGGAGACCCGGCTTAAGAGCACATATTAGAATTTAAATTATTCGACTTTATGAATGTTTTCATAAAACTGCATTTGATTCCGATGTGTTTGAAGATTGTATCGATTCATTACCTTTAATCGAAACAAACAAGCAATGTCCCAACACTACTTGGCTATGACTGACAGCTGTCAAATGTGGCCTTTTAAGTTGGCCCTACTATAAGAGCGTATATATCGAGTAACGCTCTCTCGCTCGCACAATTTGACGAATTTAAAAATATAAATTCATAGAATAAATTTATTGAAAATTCCTCTATATACCAGCCCTTCATAATATTATTGCACACATTTTAAATGTGTTTTCAGTGAGATATATATAAAAAAATGGCATAATGAGATTTTTTGAAAAAATTTTTTTTTCAATATTGCTCCTCATCCCATTTTTTAATATATCAAACTGAAAACAGTCTTAAAATGTATGCAATAATATTATGCAGGGCTGGTATTGTGGAATTTTCAATTAATTGATTCCATAAATTTATATTTCAAAATTCGTCAAGTTGTGCGAGCGATAGAGCGTCATTCGATATATACGCTCTTAATAACTTTTTGTCCTGGCTGCTTACAAATTTTCACATTAATTATGTTAGTAAAATACAAGTAGTAATCTTACTTAATATTATAACGTGAACTTTTGTAAGAATGAATGTCAGGATGTTTGTTACTCTTTCACGTCTAAACGGGTGGACTGATTGAGCTGAAATGTTGTATAGAAATAGCTTAGACCGCTGGGCGCAGCTAGTATTCAGGCCCGGATTTAGCCAAAATGCCGCCCTGGGCAGTGAGAAAATGCCGCCCCCCTCCGCCGAAATATTATTTATTGGCGATGTCATCGGCTAGACTTATGAATATTTATAAATGTATTTAAAGTGCGCAATTAGCTCGCATTTCTCGTTTTCAAATTTGCCGCCCCCAGTTAAGTTAATTTGCCGCCCCCTGAAAATTTGCCGCCCTGGGCACTCGCCCCGAATGCCCCTAGTTTAAATCCAGGGCTGCTAGTATTACTAAAAACGTTATGATTGCAGACTACACCAATGCCAGAAATTCTACCATTTACTCCATATCTTAGACCTATGGAAGACTCTTTTATGCCACAGTTCGGGAAAAGTGCTGTTGGCATGTCTTGGAATTTAAATACTCGAGATATGAAGAGAGATGGAAGAATGGCGTCAGGTAATCAACATTTTTATAGAACTCTCAACTCAAAATTAATTTATTCAAATAGGCTACAATGGAGCACTTTTGCAAGTCAATTTTACATTTTATTTTAATATTCTACCACTCATTCACAACCCCTATGAGAAGAACGACCAAGAAACTTTTAGGGAATGCTTTTTAGGGTTCCGTAGCCAAATGGCAAAAAACGGAACCCTTATGGATTCGTCATGTCTGTCCGACACAACCACTTTTTCCGAAACTATAAGAACTATACTGTTGAAACTTGGTAAGTAGATGTATTCGGTGAACCGCATTACGATTTTCACACAAAATTAGAAAAAAAAAGAATAAATTTTTGAGGCTCCCCATACTTAGAACTGAAACTCAATTTTTTTTTAATACGGCTTTTGAATTTTCCTTCTGTGAGCCCCGTTATTTCTTTAGGGATTTTATTATAAAAACGTACACAATTCCCTAAAAATGATTTATGGCTCAACAATTTCTACTACCTATCACATTTCAACTTGGAACCATTATTATAAGGTTATTAAGTTTCGCTTTGTCCGTTTGCCTGTCTGTCTGTCCGCGAACTTTATTAATAGGTATATAAGTACTCAATATCCCGCCTCATAAGGCATGCAAAATATTACAATAGTTGTTTTTGGTATCATCATCATCTCAGCCGTAGGACGTCCACTGCTGAACATAGGCCTCCCCTTTGGACTTCCATACATACCGGTTGGAAGCGACCTGCATCCAGCGTCTTCCGGCGACCTTTATAAGGTCGTCTGTCCACCTTGTGGGTGGACGTCCTACGCTGCGTTTGCTAGTCCGTGGTCTCCACTCGACCACTTTTCGACCCCATCGGCCATCCGCTCTGCGCGCTATGTGGCCTGCCTATTGCCACTTCTGCTTGCTAATCCGTTTTTGGTGTAGAACCCTAAATGGTCATTTTTTTTTATACAACGAAGTAAGTAGACGAGCAAGACGCTCTCCTAATATTAAGAGATAACGCTGCCCATAATCAGTACAGTGCTACCCAGAATTTCACAAATTCTAGGTGCACTGCGCCAACGCTTCTTACTCAAAAGTCATAAGATGTTAACTCTTTAGCCCGGTAATTTCGCTAGCTACAGTGCCCTCCTACCGAAGCACAGTAATGTTTGCACACTACTGCTCTCTCCTAGTTAACTTCCTGCACAGGAAGTCTACCCCTGCAGGGCTATGATGCGCACGTCGACATAATGTCGCGTGAAATTTGATTTAATATGAATAATACTCTATGTGGCTGTCATAAAGTCGAAAATTACACACCAGTAAGATCATTTTGACATAGAATTTTAACGACAAAATCATTTCACTGGTGCGTAAATCTCGACTTTATGACAGCCACATAGAGTATTATTCACATTAAATCAAATTTCACGCGACATTATGTCGACGTGCGCATCATAGCCCCGCTGGTTTTGCTAATCCATTTTTGGTATCATCATCATCATCATCATCTCAGCCATTGGACGTCCACTGCTGAACATAGGCCTCCCCTTTGGACTTCCATATGTACCGGTTGGAAGCGATCTGCATCCAGCGTCTTCCGGCGACCTTTATAAGGTCGTCTGTCCACCTTGTGGGTGGACGTCCTACGCTTCGTTTGCTAGTCCGTGGTCTCCACTCGAGCACTTTTCGACCCCATCGGTCATCCGCTCTGCGCGCTATGTGGCCTGTCCATTGCCACATCAGCTTGCTAATCCGCCGGGCTATGTCGGTGACTTTAGTTCGTCTACGGATTTCTTCATTTCTGATTCGATCTCGTAGAGAAACCCCGAGCATAGCCCTTTCCATAGCACGCTGGGCGACTTTGAGCTTCGAGCTGCTTGGTATAGAACTCCAAAAAGTCATTTTACCTCTATATATACTTATTTACAGGTAAAGGCAGTATGAAACTGCCCCCAAGTACTCACAAACCAGTGATCCACGTATCTTTATCATTACGTAACGAAGTCAAACTGAATGAGACTGAATCCGCCTGGAAACCGACACGATTCACGAAGGAGGAATTACCTGAGGAGGAACTGAAAACTCAGGTAAATTAGTTTGAAATAGGGATGTTGATAAAGACAAAAAAAAAGAAGTGAAATTAAAAAACTTAAAAACAAGCTATGATTAATACTACCATCTAGCACCAAAGTACTCGTCAAGACGAATCAAATGAGTCCAAACTCGATGGGGTTGCGTCGTTTAATTACGATTCTTATGGCCACCTTCCTGCTCCATCATCAGATCAGCTCCATGTCATGATATTGCATTGTCATCCGATTTATACATGCATGCCAAATTTCAGCTCTATCAGAAATCGGGAAGTGGATCAAATTAAACTTCCAAGATTTGATTATTAACTAAAATTATTTTATCTATTCACAGGAGCTCTACAAAAAATTTAGGGGCATTCTGAACAAGCTGACGCCGCAGAAATTCGACACTTTACTGGAGAAAGTAAAGGCACTGAGTATAGACAATGAGAAACGTCTGCAAGGGGTTATCGACTTGATATTCGAGAAGGCTATCGAGGAGCCGAACTTCTCTGAAGCTTATGCGGCGATGTGCAGCAAATTGTCTATGATTAAGGTAACAAGTCAATGTAATTAGTATTATATCCGCTATCCTAACCACCATTACACAAGCGTTAAGTTGCTTAGCTTGGGGTTAGGTGGCGCTGTGTGAAATGTCCTGAAATATTTATTTAAATTAAAATTTAAGAAAACCCCTCAATGTTTTCAAAATATGTAAATCGCCATTTTGTGGTGGCAGCTTGCTTGGATTTGAAATTTATCATAGTTTAACTTCTACTAGTCAATATATCCGTGGCCCAGTGGACATACGTCCGGCTTTTAATCCGGAGACCCTGGGTTCAAATCTCAGTGCGTGGCAAAAAGTTCGCCTGGACGCTACCGTGTTTCGACGGTTTATTCCCTCTACGTCGAGTCCCGTTACGTCGAGCGACAAACCGAGTCTCGCTTTAATTCCCTCTACGTCGAGCCTACTGTTTTTCTCCCGCTTCTATTCCCTTTACGTCGAGTGCTAAAAATTTGTAAAAGTACAGTTAGCAAGAAAACTGAAATACCAAAGCTGCAAAAACAGCGCTAAGAAAGAGAAATTGTTATTGTATGGCTGTACAAATTTTTAATCATTTACCTGATCAGATAAAAGTTCTGCCTTGTAAAAAATTCAAAACGAAATTAATGTCATTATTAATAGAAAAATGTTTTTATGGAGTAAATGAATATTTTGAGAATAAGCTGAAACTACCATTAATTTGATTTGATAAATTGAATTGTATTATTTTATGATATTTAGAATTATTATTATTGACTAGAATGACATTGACTACTATTTTAAAATGACTATTGTTTATGGTGTAAATTATTGTTTTAACTATTATTATTATTTTATAAAATTAGATTTGCCGCAGTGTCAACAATAACAAAAAGTATTATGTTTCGAGTATAATTATTATTGTTTAATTAATCCCTATGGGTGTTGCACGTCGAGTAGTTTCGGCGGAACGTGTGAAACTTATTATTTATATATTTAAGATCCACCTGTACCACGTTTCATGCAATAAAGATTCATTTCATTTCAATTTCATTTCAATTTCATTTCAATTTCATTTCAAATTTTATTATATTCGTTTATTCATGTTTACTTTATATTAGTGGTTAGTATCTGGTACATATCTTGATTATTTAACCTAATAATTACTTATTTTAGCTTATGCGGTACTGGGCGCCCAGGAACGTCTATTAAAAAAAACATCTCTAGACGTTCCTGGGCGCCTAGTACCACATAAGCTAAAATTAGTAATTATTAGGTTATATAATCAAGATACGAGATACCAACCACTAATACATATAAAGTTCCTAAACATGAATGAACGAAGTAAGAGATAGCCATATAATATAATAAGTACCTCTCTTCTATATTAAAAAAAACATCTCTTGACGTTCCTGGGCGTCTAGTAGCAGATAAGCTAAAATTAGTCATTAAAGGTTAAATAATTAAGATACCAGGTACCAACCACTAATATAAAGGAAACATGAATTAACGAAGTAAGAGATAGCAATATAATAAGTACCTCTCTCTTCTCTTCTTCTTCTTTAGCCTCTTGTGGTGCATTTCTGCACATAGGCCTCTCCCAGTAAACTCCAAGCCGCTCTGTCTGCTGCTTTGGCCATCCAGTCACGTCCCGCATGTCCCCGGATGTCGTCGACCCACCGTTTTGGTGGGCGCCCTCGTGGTCTGGTGTTCGACCACGGCCTCCATTCCAGGACTCTCCGTGCCCACCTTTCGGTGCTCATTCGGGCCACATGACCAGCCCATGTCCACTTCTGTTTCGTAATGGTTTCCACCACATCTCTCACCCGCGTTTTCCGCCTAATCCATTCATTTCTCTTGCGGTCGCGCAAAGATATTCCAAGCATAGCTCTTTCCATCGCCCTTTGCGCGACCCTGAACTTTTCAGCTGATCTCTCTGTGAGAGACATGGTTTCGGTGCCATACGTGAACACAGGCATGATACATTCCTCGAACACTTTAACCTTCAATTTAAGTGGCAGTTTTCCACGCATTATGTGCGAGTTCGCTCCAAATGCTGCCCATGCCTGAGATATTCTTCTACCTCTCTACTATTAATAAAAAACATCTCTTGACGTTCCTGGGCGCCTAGTACCAAGTACCATATAAGATAAATCAGTAATTTTATCAAAATAAGCTAAATATACTGTCAATCTACTATTTCTTACTACACTAAAATCATAATATAATGAAGTAAGAGATAGTAGCATATTATGCCCTGGTGCTGCAGCGCGTCAAGCATGTTTGCAGAAGCGAGGGTTCCAGACTTCTATGCAGTCGTAAGGTCGAGGGTAGCATCGTTCTGGAATAGACTTCAGACGTCAAGGAACGGCATTTTGAGGGCTGTTTATGACGATATGTCGAACGGCATATATTCCAGTTGGATATCCGTTCACATGAGCGGTAACAAGAAATAGTGTTAAGAAATGTATATTTTATTAGACGTCGCAGATAAGACCTGCCAAATAGCTGTGGTATTTTTAAATTACTATTTGTACTTTATGGGTTTATTGCCTGAATTAAATCAAATTTATTTATTATATTTATTTATTTATTATTATAATACTTATTATAATGAGTACCATCTATTTTTCCTTAAAAATATCTCTTAATGTTACTGGGCGCCTAGTACCTCAACGGCAAAAACGATCTAAAGGATTTTTTTGTTTCTGACTGTACTTTGCGAAATTCGACGTAGAGGGAATAGAAAGCGTAAAAAGCCATATCTTCGGAGAACAATAGGCTCGAAAACTCGACGTAACGGGACTCGACGTAGAGGGAATAAACCGTTTCGACGCGGCACGGAAAACTGTGTCCCAGCTGTTTCCTACAAGATATGTAGGAGGCAGTCGTCAGCTCATGTTGCAGGTGTAGTCATCTCGGCGACCTGAAACTGCAACATATAGGTTGGCCACACAACCTATACATTGTGATTTGACTCTGACAGTGTAAGTAGGATAATCTGTTCTGTTGGAGTATAAACCCCAATTAATTAATTAATTTCCAGGTGCCCGCAGAAAACGCTACCAATCCAGAGCATAGCGCGAACTTCAGAGCTCTCATTATAACCAAATGCCAACACCAGTTCCAAACTAACAGGACTGACGAACAAATCCTTAAACTGGAAAAAGAAATTGAAGCTTGCACTGATCCCGTAAGTATAACCGGATATATAAAAAAGTGAATAAAATTAAAAATTTAAATAAAATCCCCAATTCTAAAAAATGTTGCCATTTTGTGGTGGCAGCCATCTTGATTTTGAAATGTATCATAGTGCATTGTATTCTACTAGTCAAGCCCTTTTATTTGATACCCATATCGAGGGAGTTCTAATAAAATATGTAATCCATTTTGTTATGGCGGCCATCTTGACCCATTTCAACCAAACGGGGGTGCAGACAGGCAAAAAAGCTAACTTTTCTGACCATTAAAGTTACTCGAGAAAATATTCTTACTAATAAGTTTGCAAGCAGCTTCTTATTTTTAAGAAATTGCGAAACTCAACAATCCTGATGAGATCCCTCAGTTCTTTTTCCCTCCCTCAATTCAGTGAAGCCAGGTTTATCTCGCTTTCTAGGTTGAGGCTGCTACCATCTATGGCTGCATTGTTAACATCAGGCGAGGTCGTGATCAAAGACTAATCTATGATAAATAAAGAACCGCGTTATTCTACCGCCTGAGCAGTGATGTGCAAACATTACTGGTGCTCCGGTAGGAGGGCACTGTAGCTAGTGAAATTACTGGGCTAAAGAGTCTTAACATCTTATGACTCTTGAGTGAGAAGCGTTGGTGCAGTGCACCTAGAATTTCACATTATTGTGAAATCCTAAGTAGTACTATACTGATTATGGGCAGCGTTATCTCTTAACATCAGGAGAGCGTCTTGCGCGTCTTCTACTTCATCACATAAAAAAAAAAAAAAAAAGAACCTTGTTTAAATGTTTGTTTTTCTTAATTGCAGACCAAAATGAAAGAACTTCAGTTGATGCTGCAAGAAGAGAACAGACGAGTGAGAATGAGATCTGTGGGGAACGTTCGATTTATTGGTAAGCTGTTTTAGATACGAATGAAAAAAACTTTACTATGGCTTAACTGAGATGTTTTCAACAATATTACGGCGAAGGTTTGGAACTCTCTGCCAGCATCAGTTTTTCCTGTAAATTACAACTTAGGAGTCTTCAAATCGAGGGTTAATAGGTATTTACTAGGTCTGTGTGTAACATCTTCGACCGCGTCATCACTTACCAACAGGTGAGACTGTGGTCAAACGCAGCCCTATTCACTATAAAAAAAAAACGAAAGTTGTGCCGTTTTGTGGTTTTAGTTATACACGAAACTTTGCTGACCTTCCGATGCGCCCATCTTATCTTACTAAACGTGAAAGTTTGTAAGAATGGATGTCTGGATGTTTGTTACTCTTTCACGCCTAAATGAGTGGACCGATTGAGCTGAAATTTAGTATAGCTTAGACCCTAGAATAACACAGGTTACATAAGTACTGCGGGTAAAACTGTTGCGCGCAGCTAGTATTTAAATATTTTCTTTAATTTGTAGGTGAGCTGTACAAACTAAAAATGCTAACACTAAAAATAATGCTGTACTGCACAAACTACCTCATCGAGAATCACGAAGAAGACAAACTCGAATGCCTCTGTAAACTGCTCACCACAATCGGCCAACAAATCGAGAACGAGGGACCTTCCCAACTGGATCTCATCTTCAAGAAGATGCTGGAAATCACTAAAGTGGCTAAAATATCCAGTCGAGTGAGGTTTATGATCTTGGATGTGATAGAATTGAGGAAAAGACGATGGGTAAAGAAGGGTGTCGTGGATTTGCAGCCGAAAACGATGGATCAGATTCAGAAGGAAGCGGAGTTACAGCATAGGCATATTGAGGTTGGTTTTTACAAGCTTTAATTATTTTCCCGTTGCCTGTCATAGGTGGATTAAGGGAAGAAGCCAGGGGGTCATCCCCCCCCCCAGAATCATCGTGGAGTTACCGAATTTTGCACATATTTCATGGTCAAGTCTAGAAGTCATTTATTTTATTTATTTATACTTAGATAGTACGGTTTACACCAATATTTAGAGTCCGACCGAAACTGGTTTTCCGGCCGAAACCGAAACCGAATGTTCGGCCGTGGCTTCAGTTTCGGCCGAAACCGAAACCGAAACTCACGTGGTCAAATATAAAAATCTTTAAAATACTGAAACAATTGCATTTTTCCCATTATTCTGCATTAATTAGGACATGAAATAGAAACACAGCATAATATTTAGTTTGTTTTTCAAAAATATATCGATGATATTATTATTATTTTTAGGCTTCCGTGGTCAGCAAGGTAGTTTCGCTTTGTCTGTCCGTCCGTCCGTCTGTCCGCGGCTTTACGGAGAAATTATGAGTCCTAGAAACCTGTAATATTGCACAGAGCTGGGCAATGATTAGGGAAGGAAGGAGGAAAATGCCGCCCCTTTCACCGAAATATTATTTATTGGCGGTCATCGGCTAGACATTTTACTAAGAAATTTGTTGTCAAGTACATAGGTACGTAATTGTGTAATATACAAAATGTTATACATCTGACTAACTATATAGCTCGCTTTGATTGCCAATGTTATTTTGACTAAAAAGAGCGCGAGCAGCTCGCTGCGAGCGCCGAGAAAATTTTGTATTTCTGACTGCAATAAGTGGGTGCATAGATCGTTTTGAGTGCCAAAATAAAATAAAAGATCGAGAGCAACTAACTGCGAGCGCCGAGGAAATTGTAAAATTCAGATTGCTAAAGGTGCTCCATATACACAGTGACTGGTAAATCACTTAAAAGCTTCAAGGATATGATAAATTATATAATCACATTATGTTTACAATTAACAAACAAAGACAATACTAATACATTTAAGAGAAAATCTTATTTGAATTAATTCGCCATGTCCCAAACAAAATGGTAAAACTACTGGCGAACAGCTGACGCAGGTAGGTAAGTAAAGCTACATACAAAGTAGGTATCGACAACACCGACAAAGGACGCGATCTGTGACGCGACATAGCTACGCGATGCTACACACTCACGTGATGTTAAGCGATGATGCGGCCGCATGTGGTAGCAGACTATACCTAGAAGGCGGGATAAATCCTTCCCTGGCTTCACTGAGCTTATTTTCCTTTGCTGGTTATCAATACAAGCCGCAATAGAAATCCGCAGTAAAATTAAACCCGCGAAATAACAAATTGAATTTTAAGACTAAAATACTCATCGATGAAAGGAAATACCTTAAAAGCGTCTAAACGCGCGCGCTCTGGATAAATAAATTAGGCTTAGTAACTAAATAATAACTAAGTAGGTAGGTATGATCCGTTTTTCCTTCATACTTTACCTGGCTTAGGACAGGCAAAAATACCAAGGTAAGTGGACAATGACATATCAAAGAAATCCATATTAATCGTTCAGATATTAGATACATTATTACCTATTTATTATCGATACCTACCAGCTGACCGAATATGCCGCCACAGTTTGGATTGTACCTACGCACCTACGATTTGTGCAGATACCTACCGCATCGCAAAAGATTTTGAAATGTGAATAAATAATAATGATTTTGTAATATGAATTATGTTCTTATTTGATATTTTTTGTCAAAATTAGATAGGTAGGTTAGGGTGTCCCGAAAAAGTATTTTTTGGATTTTGAAAACGCAACACCTCTCGAAAGTTGCGTAATTTTACGCAGATTAAGAAAATATATATTTTTTAATTTTGAAAAATAATTTTCAGGGCTCTACCGATCGTTAAAGTTTTGAAAATTTTAAATTTTTTCATATTTTTTTCCCGACATTGAAACAATAAAATATCATGATTTTTCTAGTTCTAGATATAGTAGATATCCGATATTATAATTTGAAAGCAAATTAATCTTCATAAAATTCGTGTTTTATTTACTGAAAAAGTCCGCAAGTACCCTCAAATTTCAACTTGTTTTTGGTACTTCCTCTCATTGACAGTTGGGCCTTTATTTACACACTTAAATATTTTTTGTTATATGTATTAATGACTATAATATGTTATTAGAAGAAATATAGCGATTTTTGCAGTGTAAACGACTTTTTGGTTATATAAAGCTCCAGACGAAGTTAAGTACATGTGCTGTATTGTGACCAAAACTAAAATTCCATGATCGGCTACAAACTATTAATGACTTCATTAATTGTATTTTATTTATTGAAGATCCACGTAAAATTTAAGTGGGTATGATATTACTACATTTCAGACCCTTAAAATTCAGGAATATATGCGATTTCTTATGTTTTTTTACATTTTGACCACAATACGAGGAAATCTTTACAATAGGGTGCTTCATTTGCCTTATTTAGTGTTTTCATTAATTATTTTGTGCCTTGATGTTGTATTTCAGGTCCTATGTGATTGTTAATCTGGTAATAAGTGCCCACGAGATGGTTATCTTCTGCTAATCGTACTCTTAATCTAACAGAAAATTGACAATTTCTGTCAAGTACGTGGTTCAAGTATACGTCCTATAAGCCTCCGATTTGGTTTCTTATCAAGCAAAATACAGTTTATGAAGACAAAATGAAGACGACTAATCATCACATTTATTATTGTGGTTAGTTACTCTCAATTTTAACCTGAAAAAAATGTTATTAGTTGTCGAAAGAAACGCTCTCAAGAAACCTTCTCGTCAATATGTTATGTATCAATAGGGACTACTTTCAGGATCTGGCCTTTTGAAAAGGAGTGAGAAATTGAAAGAAGTATATTTAAGACACTTAATATAAACGTCTTTGCCAGAGAAATTTCAAAATTATTATAAAGAATGAATGCTAAGCTAGAGCATCGTCGGTTCTGCGTCATCTTTCTATTGATGGCCTTTAAACCATGATTAAATAAAAAATCTGGGCAAAATTGAGTTACCGAAACATACACTATCTGTGTGTATATGTATATTTAGCTGAAATTTAATTCCCGACAAAGTGTAACAACAGTAATTCTAGCGGCTATTTTTTTAGAATCAAGTTGTAATCTGGAGCAAAAATTATAATTTTTTGACACAAAATCATGTTCAAATTCTCAATGATAATAAACTTATAATGGAATTTGTTATATGCAGTTTGTTTATTTGTAGTTTATTTTATACATTTTAATAAAAAAATATCATTCAACATTGATTTTGACTGAATTTGAAACATACAGATCAGGACCATAAAAATCGGCAATTTTCTAAACTTCAAAGCGAGGTAGAGCCCTCAAGATGGCCAAAAAATACATATTTTTTAGATTATTCATAATATGTGTTTAATTTCGCAACTTTCGACACCTATTGCGTTAGCGTAGCTCCAAAAAAAATTTTCCCCATACATCGACGGGACACCCTAAGGTAGGTACCTATTTTTACGAATCGTGGACTGGGTACTCTGTTTCAAGGTTCTAAGTTTTAAATGCACGTCAAATTAAAACCGCAATAGAAAGCCACGCTAGTCGTGGCTTTCTGTAGTTTTCTGTAGCTTCTGTACAAGATAGCCGGTCGGCTGGTAGATTTCGATAAAGTACCTACGTAAGAGGGCTACAAACCTATTAGGTACCGACTATGACGGTGATTTTTACGTATACCTATTGTTTCCGCCGGGAGGTCTGCGTTATACAAAATTACAATCGGAAATCATGAACAACGGAACAGAACCTACTTACCGGACGGAGAGCCGCCGACCGCTCGTGTCCACCTCAGGGAGGCAGGTGGTAGGACCACTTCCACGATAATTGTACAAGAAACCACTGGCTCAGAGGTGCCGGCACACAGTACACACTTAGGGGCACACCCACGAGACGCGTTAAAATTATACGACGCAGCGTGCTTCTCGCTCGGTAACGTTCGGACGACTGACGTTCGCGGCGGCGATGCGGGCGCGGGTGCGCAGAGACGCTTGTGGCGGTGTGGCGCGGGCGCGGGTCGGCGTGCCACAAAGGGATGACGGAGTACGACTCGACTCCGTGGTACGGCTTCGCAGGGACCGTATCCGCAGTACATCAATTCCGACTATTTGGCGCAAACACCTATTTTATTAATACAAATTACACATACCTAATTTCCTTCTCCTGTGTATCCAATTAAAGTATCACCACGCACTTATCAAAAACCTTCACAATTATTTACTATTAGTGAACACCAGACCACTTTTAACATCACACCACTAATAAACCTAGTTATTTGAGAACGTCACACGATACCTACAACATTAGTGACTGAGCGACTGAGCGGGGTGGCGCGCGGGCGGGCGCCGGTGCGGAGTAGCGGGGGATAGGCGCGTGTGAATCGGGCCGTTTAGATTACAAATACTTTATAGAACACATAGGATATTTTACCCAAAATTTAAGTACCTATTTTTATATTTTTTTTAGAATGAGAATCGTTAACTGAGTTCCCTGTTTTAGGCTTCTAAGTGATTTACCAGTCACCGTGTATATGTACATTTTCAAGTTGAAGATGATTCCAAAACAATTTTTAATTCAAAGTCGGAAATATTTATGGATAGATTTTTTTTTCTCGTTTCGAAATTGGCCGCCCCTAGTAAATTTGCCGCCCTGGGCCCGAATGCTCTTAGTGTAAATCCAGAGCTGGTGGCTGGTACCTCCCAATCATGTAAGACGGGGATGATATTTTTTTCTGGCTGATGCCATCATGGGGAGTATCGTTTAATAGGGTTTTAAGAAGGACATGTTCCTAAGAAACTTTTTAGATTTAATGATCAATTTGATGAATATTCATGTTAAAAAATTTTTTGGGCGTCCCAGCTCTCTTCTTCTGATCTAAATACTGGTTTTCAAACACTGAAAAAAAATCACGAATATAGTTTCAACCATGAACTATCCAGAAAAACTATAGCGGTTAAGATAGCTTTATTAGTTTTAAAGATATCGTTGATGAAAGTTAAGGCAGTAATATTCGATTTGCCAGTACTAAGGAAGCCTATATTGCGCGTAGTCTGAACAGCGGTTGGCCTATTAATTAAATTCAGTTCTCATTGCAAAATGTTTATCAGTTATCAATTATTATCAAATCACTAATTGTATTTTGAAATCTAACTAATTAATACTTTGGTTTGTACCTATTTGTACTTAATAGAATTATCAATCTCTTTTAGGTACCTCTATTGAAAGTAATAATTGCTATTACACTCTTAGTTCCAGTCGCAACAACGATAGTAATCAAATCACACATTTAGAATTAACAAAGATACCTAGATCACAATTAGTCGACCGCCAAAGCGTTGCCGAGAGAAACGAAGCTAGGCGAGTGTGCACGACAACTTCCAAAATGAGTTTCGGTTTCGGCAAAAGTTTCGGCCAGTTTTGGCCGAAACCGAAACTACAGCCGAAACTTGATTTTTGGCCGAAACTCGGCCGAAACCGAAACTGAAAGTTCGGTCGGACACTACCAATATTGTAATTATGTATTATTCATACGTCTGGAAAAGACAGGTTTCGGCAGAACAATGCATTACATTAAGATCTGATATTATGTACCTGAAATCTATGAATATACAAATTCTTATTCAAGATTATAACTTTTTTCTCGGGGCTAGCCGCAAGCTGCTCATACACTTATTATTAAGATTATCTGAATTTTCTAACTGTTCAGAACGAGCTAAACACACGTTTCGTAGTAAAAAGTATGAAATGTTTGCCCATCTGCACCAATATTATTATGACGGAGATGATCTGATGATGGAGCTGGAAGGTGGCCATAGTTAAACGACGAAACTCCATCGAGTTTGGGCTCCTTTGATTCAATCTGACGAGTACTTTGGTGCTAGATGGTAAAATAAAAGCATTAAAGCTTTTTTTTTTTTTTTCTTTTTAATAATATGGCAACATGTGCATTTTGCCAGTGTCGAGTAAAATTCGTGAATGTTCACGGGATATTAAATTATGGTCTCCACTTTCGTGTTTTGCCAGTGTCAAGTCAAATGTTATTTTTTAAGTAATAAGTCAGTCAGTCAGGTCAGAGTCAGAGTGAGCTTAACAGCTCGTCCAGTCACGTGAGTCTTCCAGTAAAATGGGTGGAATTTTACTGAAAGTTCGGAGGAGTTTTGGAGGGGGCACCAAAATTCATATATCAGCACCATATCACCTGCCTACATCTGTGCACATTCAAAAACACTTAACACGCAATATTCCACCATTATTACACGCTAACAATCAAATTCTACACGATTATTAAGCAAAAGACGTGGAGCTAATGATATGATCAAGGCTTGCCGCCAAAACTCCGCATTAAAGCATGTTTTTAAAAAAAAGTTATTTTTTATTACTTCACTTGTTTATTAACGTTGGCAACATAATAATGTTAATACCGGGATTCCCGTGAAGTCTTCTAACGTATCATCGTTTTATCAAACATCATGTCTCTTTTCCACCAAGTAATTTTTGGTATTGTTGTCTCGTTCTACACGGGTACTTGATACTTAATCTATCTTTGATAATTGATAACATTAAGTTGATAAATAATCGTTTCACAAATTCATAACATTAAATCATATTAAAATTTTAGTGCAGTGTGCATTTATAGTTATTCGTTAACGAATATTAAAAATACTGTGCAGCGACCCAAACTGAGTCTTGGCCTCCGATACAAAATCTCGCCATTCTTCCCGATTCTTTGGCCACTATTAAAAATAATAATCGGCCAAATATTATAAATATTTCATATTTTTCAGTCGCGTGTTTTGAGATTTTAAATAAAAAGTGTTAAATTTGTCATATTATTTAATAAGTTTGTTCTTGAGTGCGAATTTACAGAGAATTTTTGACAAAAGTGAATACTACATCTATACCGTGAGAAGGACTCAAGAATTTGACATTAAGATTCTTGAGGACTATACATAATTTAAAAAAAATATATATGGTGTGAACGAAAGAGTCCTAAAAGAATAGAAACCACACCCGTAAGGCGTACGCAGTGACGCATTTATTCAAAATGGCAAAATGCACTTGCAATTTAATTATAAACGAACTCCTAACGTACGTTCAAAATAAGATTGACGTAATGGACGAACAGAGCTTGGTTCTGATTTGTATCCATAGTTACAACGCGTCAGAAATTCAAGCAGCAAAGGTTTTGCTGATGGAGAGCTATAAACCTATCAGTATGAGAATGTACCTATATGCTGACAATCAGCAAAATATGGAAGACATTATTCGATTGATGAAAACTGCTGATCCGGATGACATCCCCATCTTCGTAGCTCGAGAAATCAGCAAGCTACCACCGGTAACGTTTAAACAACCCCCCCCCCTGTATTTGTAAACTTATGTAAATAAATATTTAACTATTTACTAGCGGACACTTCGTAGCTTATAACAGTTAATTAATATTATTCTATAATTTCCCGGGAATCCCACACCCTTTTAGACCCTTTTTTGACCCACGAAAAATGTGTTACGCATCATCACCCCACATCGGAGGGCGCGGGGCGGTTTAGGGGTACATTGAAAACCAGCGCTGGATGAATATCTAAATTATAGCTATTCATTCAGCACATGCTGAATGTACCCCTATTGCCTAAGCAAAAAGTAGATTTAAGATTTTTGTATTTTTGGTTTCTTGGCAATAAATGGCCTTTTTTTATTATGTGGGACTCCCCCGCCGAAGATGTGCGCGGCGGGGATACCCACAAAAAAACCTGGGGGTGTTCCTGCGGGACGACATAATGCCGGGACAACGGGTACGCCGAAGCACTCATCCGCGGCAGTGTGTATTCCCCTAGTCTAATGCCTCCACTTCACTATCGCCGATGCTCGTTATTCGTGTGTTCGTCTATATACGGCACGTACATCGTGCAAGCATCCACATTATCGGTGGTAAACGTGAGGGTATCACTTTGTTGATCGTCCACCGTACAAGATGGAGTGGAGTGTGTTGCTGCTGCGACAATTTATTAATTCTGAGTTATTGGGCGAGTCTTTTGGAGAATTTGAAAACTTTATACGCATGTCATCAAGCGATTTTACCTATTTGGTGCGAAAAATATCCCCATTAGTATCAAAACAAGACACGATTTTCAGGGACTCCATATCCATATCCAGTTAAAATACGACTTGCCATCACTTTAAGATTTTTGGCTACTGCTGGGGTGGGGATTTTGGGGGCTGGGGATAGTTATAGAAGCTTGCACTATTTGTTTAAACACGAGTGCAACTAGGGATTGCAATCCGGTGTCATTTTCAATCCGGCCGGATCCGGCCGGATTTCCGTCAATCCGGCCGGATCCGACCGGATCCGGCCGGATTGATCAAATCAGGATGATTTTTGCTTTTTACTACAATAAGTGATTTAATCAAGTCACTACTCTCATATTACGTAATACTAGCTGCGCCCAGCGGTTTCACTCGCTGTACTGTAACCTATGTGTTGTTCCAGGGTCTAAGCTATATCAAATTTCAGACCAATCGGTCCACTCATTTAGACGTAAATGAGTAACAAACATACATCCAGACACCCATTCTTACAAACTTTCACGTTTATAATATTAGTAAGATGAAGGTAGTTAAAATCGACTTTATTACCTAACCAATGTTAAGACCGTTAAGACAAATAGATAAAAACATATTTTCATTCAGAACAATTAAAATTTAGTAGGTAGTGTAGAATTAGACGACATTCTGAATTAGTCACGTCGAATTCCTCAGTGTCTGAAAACCAGGCTTTACAACCAGAGGGCCTATTGGCTAATTCTCACCCACTACGATTGATGACAACTTCAATATACATTGAGGAGGTTTAAGCAAATAATGTGTTTTACATATCGTTTGACGATAGCCTTCAGTGCATCCTGCCCACCATGACATACGCCGCCGAGACATGGACGCTAACACATGAGGCTGTCTACCGCATCAAGGTAGCACAGAGAGCCATGGAGCGCGCCATGCTTGACATCAAACTTCAAGATCAAGTTCCAAACATCGAAATTAGGCGAAGAACAAAAGTTCAAGATGCCGGAACGAGAGTAATGGGACTCAAATGGAGTTGGGCAGGTCACCTGGCTAGGCGAGGTGACGACAGGTGGAGTAAGATGTTGACTGAATGGTGACCAAGGACAGGCAAACGCAGTGTCGGTCGTCCAGCAGCCAGATGGATGGACGATTTGGTAGAATTGGCGGGTCGCACATGGACTAGATTGGCACAGGACAGGGTTGACTGGCATAACCTGAGGAAGGTCTATTCCCAGTAGTGGGATGTAGAGGGCGGTGGATGATGATGACGAATTAGAGTAGGTAATACTTATAATTTTACGAAGCAACGAGTAACTCAGTCTTTCTAGATTTCACTTTCACAGATTTATTTATAAGTAGGTAACAATATTAATTATTATGTAGTATTTAATAGATACAATAGTTATACCTTACTCTCGGTGACGAAAAACTCGCACGCATGAATACCACACGCATTAAAAGTACCTACGCATGCAACAGCTATATTATTTTGCCACAAACTACTAGCACCGGATCCGGTCTCCGGATCCGGTATATTTGTACCGGATCCGGTAACCGTTAAATGTGCCGGATCCGGCCGGATTACCGGATCCGTTTTCCGGATTGCAATCCCTAAGTGCAACGCGTCACTGTCCGACGGCGAATGAATGATCGGCGATAGTATGGGCACCTCAACGCAACCATCCGGCGATTCCCTTTGATGCGTGCTCGAAAAACCGACAATTCACGGATCAGAGGCGGACATAGACAAACCCCGGCGGATAGAGCCGAATATGCCCTCTACATTATCGTATCCGCGTGTATTGCTGTATCCGGCGATAGTTAAGTGGAGCCATAACCGGAGGGCCCAGGCTAATCTAAAAATAATAATATACAAAAATCTTTATTTGCGAATATAGGTACGATCAAGATAGTAAAATACATGAAAAATGTTCAGCTATAATCTGCCATATTTAGACATGCATGCTAGTGAAATTACTGGGCTGAAGAGTCTTAACATATTATGACTCTCAAGTAAGAAGCGTTGGAGCAGTGCACTGGGTAGCACTGTACTAATTATGGGCAGCATTATCTCTTATCATCAGAAGAGCGTCTTGCTCGCCTTCTAACTTCGTTGTATAAATTTCGTAACTTGAGATCAAAGATAAATAAAAAGAAAACTTGGATTACAAATTTAAATATTGTAATAATATATTGTTTTAGATAATGAATACGGGTCCATCAGGTGGATCCCATCGGGAAGATGGCCGAGGCAAGAGGGATAATCGCAGGCAGAATTACTTGGACAATAATTGGAAGCCGACCAAAACTACCAACTTTCCTGTCGACACGTCCAAACTGAAGGCTGTTAGCCAAAAGGTACGTATTTTTTGAGTTTCTTACCTCTTAAGAGCGTATATGTCACGGCTAAAGTCCGAAGTGCGGCTACACCTAGGTTTAGCCGGTTAAACCTAGGCGTAGCCGACCGCAGTCGGTTAAAGTAAGGTGTGAACAAAATAATTGTAAAAAAAACTTGTTTTTACAAGCTTTTATTTACTTTCCCTTGTCTGTTGTCTGTCTGTAATCAAATCTTGCAAGTTAAATTTGATCCACTTCCCGGTTTCCGATTGAGCTGAAACTTTGCTTACATGCATAAATCGGATGACAATGCAATATCATTATGACATGCAGCTGATCTGATGATGTAGCTGAAAGGTGGCCATAGGAATTCCGCAATTAAACGACGCAACCCCATCGAGTTTGGGCTCATTTGATTCGTCTTGATGTAAACTTTATGGTGCTAAATGATAATAATAATAAAAGCTTTTTAAAAAGTTTTTTTTAATTTTACTTGTTTATTACGAAGTTCAGGGCAGACCGACATGAGTTGGTTAGGTTCGGTTTGAACAGTGATTACAACGGCGAGTCGGCGAAGTCTTGGGTGTCAATGTTAATAGGTATTTGCTAGGCCGGTGAGACTGAGGTCAAACGCACTCCTCTTCTCATCTTGTCAGGATCGCCATATAGAGATCGGCGTGAAGAGAAATGAAACGAGTGAATGCTGTTTAAACACTGACTGATATATTGTTATTCAATAGTATATATACTTACTACACTATATAAGAAAAAACCCGTCTATTTGTTTTCAGAACTTGATCAATATAAAGCTAGCGCCGCACCAATCGGCTTGGAACCACGGTTCCGGGACAAAAACTCAACCGCCATGTCATGTCGTGGTCAAACCGGCGAGCAACACTCTGATGGGCCTCAATAAAAACATGTACAGTGTATTAGACCAAGCGCAAACAGAACCGAGTGTGGGAAGAGGTGAGTTATATCGTCTCTAGCGTCCGTGGCCCAGTGGTCATACGTCCGACTTGTAAGCCAGAGGTCCTGGGTTCAAATCTCAGTATAGCAAAGATTTTCGCCTGGACGCTACCGTGTTTCGGCGCGGCACGTGGCACTGTGTGTCGACTGTTTCCTATAAGATATGTAGGAGGCAGGAGGCAGCTCATGTTGCAGGTGTAGTCATCTCGGCGACCTGAAACTGCAACATATAGGTTGGCCGCACAACCTATAATTTGTGATTTGACTCTGACAGTGTAAGTAGGGTATCCTGTTCTGTTGGAGTATAAACCCCAATTATTATTATCATTATGATCATCTGACGACGTATGTGGCGCGGTGGGCTAATACCCACTTGCAACGCAGAAGGTTGCAGGTTCGATTCCCGCATGGGACAAATGTTTGTGTGATCCACACGTATTTGTTTCTGGTCTGGGTGGTTTTCAATATCTTTTATAAGTATGTATTTACAAAAGAAAAGTATATAAGTATAGTATCCGTTATTCGTTATCCTAACCACCATAACACAAGCATTAAGTTGCTTAGCTTGTGTGTCTGTCTGTGGCATCGTAGCTACCGAACGGATGAACGGATTTTGGTTTAGTTTTTTTTTTGTTTGAAAGTAGAGTTAGTCGAGAGTGTTCTTAGCCATGTTTGATGGAAATCGGTCCAAGATGGCCGCCGCTACAAAATGGCGGATTACCTTTTTCTCCACGACCCTGTCAATATGGGTATCAAATATCAAATGAAAGGGCTTTTAACTAGTAGAATACAACGCACCATGATAAATTTAAAATCCAAGATGGCCGCCACCACAAAATGGTTACATATTGCGTTGGGGGTTTTTAATTTTTTTATGATTGATGTAAAGCTACAATGCGCTCGTAGATGGCAGCAGACTATACCTAGAAAGCGGGATATTTTAATTTACTTTTTCTGTCACTGGTGCAACTGATCATCACACTTAGTAATATTATTTATTTAATTTGCAGACAATCGTAATATGACTCAATCTTACAATATGGCACCTAAGGGGGCTTCAATTGAAAGATCTACGTTCCATTCAAGAGACATCAGTAAGTAATAATGTTATTATATCGTTGCAAGCTTATGCTCGCGGCTTTGCTCGTGTGGCAAAATCCTTTAGCGGAAGTCTACGTCATAAAAACTATCTGTATTCCAAATTTCAACCGAATCCGTCCAGTGGTTTGGGCTGTGTGTTGATAGATCAGTCAGTCACTCTTTTCTTTTGTATATTTTAGAAAAAGATTCCAAAATAATAGAATAGAATAACACTTTAGTTACAAAAACTAGTTTCTAAAAACAATCTTAAAAACTAAAGGTAATCAATTGGCGGTCTTATGGCATAAAGCAATATCTTACAGACAACTGGATTGAAAGAAATGTTGAAATGATTTCAAATTCTAGATGTACTGCACCTAACTTTCTTGAGTAAGTCAAGAGTCATAAGGTGTTAAAACTAATTCGTCCAGTAATTTCACTAGCTACAGTGTCCTATCGAAGCACACTGCTCAGGCGGTAGAATAACTGGCACTGTTGGGGTACCCACCTAGTCGACTTCCTGCAAAAGAAGTCTACCCGGTAAACTCAGTCATGCCTTGACATAATGTTTTTCTTTCACCTGTCTGTTGTCTGTCTGTAATCAAACCTTGCAAGTTTAATTTGACTTCGAGCTGAACTGATGATGGAGCTGGAAGGTGGCCATAGGAACTCCGTAATTAAACGACGCAACCCCATCGAGTTTGGGCTCATTTGATTCGTCTTGACGAGTACTTTATGGTGCTAGATGGTAATAATAATAAAAGCTTGTTTTTAAAAAGTTTTTTTAATTCCACTTGTTTCCTATAAATCTTTATAACTCTGCTATTAGGCCATCGCTGTTAGCGATAAGATCGCCAATTGTAACACTTTTTAAATCAAATGTAAATTGATTGCAATTATGATGTACAGTCAACTACAAAGAGATGTATCCATGTTAGGCTTACAAAATGAAGTAAATTTTCATTTGCCACAATGAACTACCCTTGGTTCGTGACATTTCTAGTAGCAATCAAACTTTATATTATCATCGACTCGTTTAATATGCAACAATGATGTATCCCACTACTTTTCCTTAGGTGATACATAATAATGGCATTTAAAATGAATCGAATATAGTATAAGATTTGGTGGATACTGAAAATGTCACGAAGGGTAAATAATTTTTGCATACTAAAAGTTCCTTGATTTTGTAAGACTAACATGGATACATCTCTTTGTAGTTGACTGTACCTACAATGTTCAATCATCTATTTCAGACATGGCCCAGCCCAGCTCAGGGTCTAAAAGTCAACATCGCACTAAACTGACCGCGCCCGAGCCTTTACCCTTTAAAATAAGATACACTGAAGAAAAGGAGTCCAAAAGAGGTCAATCACCATTAGAAGTTCCCCGTACAGTACTTGAAGAACCATTGACTGGTAAGATTAAAGCGTTGTGAAAGGGCTAGACGGAAAAAAAATCTTACGAAAAGTTGTCACGACACTTTTTGCTATAGTAAGCTATTGTAAGCTGTGCGGCGTGCGCATGTTTCTCTCTCTCTCTCTGTCTCTCTCTCTCTCTCTCTCTCTCTCTCTCTCTCTCTCTCTCTCTCTCTCTCTCTGTCTCTCTCTCTCTCTCTTATAGAAAGCAAGCCAGATATTTTCATTAATCGAACTTCGTTCCATCCTGGTGTCCCTTGACACCTCTCAAGTTTTTTTACATAGAATAGGACTGCATTTGACCACAGTCTCACCTGTTGGTAAATGAAGACTGGTATGGTTACACATAGGCCTAGCAAAAACCTAAACCTAATCCAGAAAAAATAAATCCTAAATTATCCTAAATTAATCCTCGACTTAAAGACACCCAAGTTGTAATTTTCGGTTGTAACTCTGAAATATTAAACGGTATTTCATAGTTATATTGAAAATGAAATGAAACAATTTTTATTTCTCTAAAAGATTTTTTTTTTTTTTTTTTTTTTTTATGTGTAGAAGTAGAAGACGAGCAAGACGCTCTCCTGATGTTAAGAGATAACGGCTGCCCATAATCAGTACAGCGCTACCTAGGATTTCACAATTATGTGAAATTCTAGGAGCACTGCACCAACGCTTCTTACTCAAGAGTCATAAGATGTTAAGACTCTTTAGCCCAGTAATTTCACTAGCTACAGTGCCCTTCTACCGGAGCACAGTAATGTTTGCACATCACTGCTCAGGCGGTAGAATAACTGGCACTGTTGGGGTACCCACCTAGACGACCTCCTGCAAAGGAAGTCTACCCCCGGTTAAAAATAAAGATATACATAATGGAAGTGAAGTTTTACATTATTGAGTCTTTATGCCTAAGATTATCTGGGGGCACGGTAGTGCCCCCGCCAAGTCGAGCGCGAAGCAAGCACTGCCGTACCATCCTTTACAGGAACCATTTCGCCGCATTTTCAGGCCCCTATTTGAGAACCTCTGGATAAGACCAGAACACAGAAATTTTCGTCATCCAGTAAGCTATAACTACATACTTAAAATCCAAAATTTCAAGTCTGTAGGTCATTAAGTTCTAAAGTTAAGCGAAAGCAAAGTTTCGCATTTTCGACACTCACTCACTCACTCACTCACTCATGATCATCAAAATAGAACTAGTACTTCCCATAAACTCAGAGAGCTGAAATTTTGTATATACTTAGAATTTATTGTATAAGCCATAGGAAAACTAAAAAAACATGCAATTTCGGTCTCGTTTTCGAGATAATTCATCTGCATAACTAACTTTGTAATCTCATATAAATGTATAGGATTACAAAGTTACATTTGCAGTCAATGGTTAAAATTGTATAAAGCTTTTATTTACTTTCGCCTGTCTGCCTGTCGGCCTTATAGTAACCTTATAATATAGCGTTTCTACAAAAAGAAGTGAAATCCCACCAAAAACATTCTGTAAAAAACTAGCCAAGTCTCGATGGAGCTGCTTGTTTATCTCTAAAAAATAATGAAATCTAGACAAAGTCGTGCCAAGTCTAAGATTTCTTACTGCGATTTCTTTATTATTATAGTTAATGTTGTGTGACTTGGCCGTTGAAGGGTACACAAGGGTACAAAACCAGATGCTTCATGACACTTGGATCGCCTAAACATAAGTATTATTGAAATACGCAGCTTTATCAAGCCTACAATTGACTGGTTATTCAATCAACGTTTTCCAAGTGGCAATTTTCTATCATGAATGGTTAGCGGACAGATTGGTGCAATGGTGTCATGGAGCACCTGGTATAATAAATACCCTTGTCTACCTTTCAACGGCCAAGTCACACAACATTAACTATAATAATAAAGAAATCGCAGTAAGAAATCTTAGACTTGGCACGACTTTGTCTAGATTTCATTATTTTTTAGAGATAAACAAGCAGCTCCATCGAGACTTGGCTAGTTTTTTACAGAATGTTTTTGGTGGGATTTTCTTTCCAAGAAAGTATTTGCCGCGGCCCCACACTAGGCTCAAGGCCCGTGTCGTGGAGACCTGTTTTTAACCCCCGACGCAAAAACGACGGGGTGTTATAAGTTTGACGTGTCTGTCTGTCTGTCTGTCTGTCTGTGTCTGTGTGTGTGTGTGTGTGTGTGTGTGTGTGTGTATGTGTCTGTCTGTGGCATCGTAGCGCCCAAACGGATGAACGGATTTTGATTTAGTTTTTTTTGTTTGAAAGTAGAGTTAGTCGAGAGTGTTCTTAGCCATGTTTGGTGAAAATCGGTCCAAGATGGCCGCCGCTACAAAATGGCGGATTACTTTTTTCTTCCACGACCCCCTCAATATGGGTATCAAATGAAAGGGCTTAACGAGTAGATTACAGCCCACTATATAAAATTTAAAATCCAAGATGGCCGCCATCAAAAAATGGTGAATTACGTATTGCGTTGGGGGTTTTTTTAAATTTTTAATTTAATTCACTTGTATATATTTAACAAGACCCGACTTGAGGTAGTTAGGGTGGTTATGTGTCACGCGGACAGTACGGATTTTGAAAATTCCTCAAGAGGGCCGCTACACAATATTATTGCACACATTACAAAAGTGTTTTCAGTTTGATATACCTATTTAAAAAAAATGTTTGATTATTATTTCGTTATCCTAACCACCATAACACAAGCATTAAGTTGCTTAGTTTGGGGTTAGGTGGCGCTGTGTGTAATGTCCTAAAATATATTTATTTTATTAATAAATGGAATGGGGAGCAATATTAAACATCAAAAAATCTCATCTATCAAAGTTTCATCATCATCATCTCAGCCGTAAGACGTCCACTGCTGAACATAGGCCTCCCCTTTGTACTTCCATATGTACAGGTTGGAAGCGACCTGCATCCAGCGTCTTCCGGCGACCTTTATAAGGTCGTCTGTCCACCTTGTGGGTGGACGTCCTACGCTTCGTTTGCTAGTCCGTGGTCTCAAAGTTTAAAATGTTATAAAATTCTTGTTTTCAGTGCCTCAAGAACCATTGACAGAAAAGATGGAAAACTCCGTGAAATGTGCGATAGATCAGTACATCATGAGTGATGACGTAGAAGAGTTGTGCGCTGACGTCACTCAGATGTACCACCCACGCTTTCACTCCGCTGTCATCGCGCTGATTGTTGATATAACTGGCAACAAGTAAGCTCAATATTATCCTTGTTAGGCTTACTATAGCTGCTTCAAATGTCATTATCATATTCCTTCCTTTCGCGCGGAAAAGCGGTGGCAATGCCTATATTTTAAGCATGCAAATATTGCAAGTTAAATTTGATCCACTTCCCGGTTTCCGATTGAGCTGAAATTGTGCATGCATGTATAAAACGGATGACAATGCAATATTATTATGACATAGAAATGATCTGATGATGGAGCTGGAAGGTGGCCATAGGTACTTCGTAATTAAACGACGCAACCCCATTGAGTTTGGGCTCATTTGATTCGTCTTGACGAGTATCTTCTTTGGTCATAGTTGGTAACCAGAGTTGGATGATGGGACTGGAAGGTGGCCATAGGAACTCAGTACATAATTATAAAAGCTTGTTAAAAACGCATTTTTATGTTAGAATAAGAATTTGTTTATTCATAGTTTTCAGGTAAATAATATCAGCAGATCTTAATGTAATGCATTGTTCTGCTAAAACCTGTCTTTTCCAGACATATGAATAATACATAAATACAACAAGTGAAATTTTAAAAATACTTTTTAAAAACAAGCTTTATTTATTATTAATCATCTTGCATCATAAAGTACTCGTCAAGACAAATCAAATGAGCCCAAACTCGATGGGGTTGCGTTGTTTTATGATGGAGTTCCTATAGCCACCTTCCAGCTCCATCATCAGATCAGCTCGATGTCATAAAAATATTGCATTGTCATCCGATTTACACACGCATGCAAATTTTCAGCTCAATTGGAAACCGGGAAGTGGGTCAAATTAAACTTGCAAGATTTGATTACAGACAGACAGACAGACAGACAGACAGACAGACAACAGACAGGTGAAAGTAATATAAAGCTTGTAAAAATGACTAGCTCAGAATAATAATGCCTTTAGTTACATTGTATGGAGTATGCATGATTATTTATATTTTGTATTAAGAAATTCACTTGTTTACCATATATTTTTTGCAGGAACCCAAAAGAAGTCGGAATCATTTCAAAGGCGCTGTTACATCTAGTCGCGACAAACACAATTTCTGTTGATAATTTGTTATCCGGATTGAAAGATACGTTTGAATTTGCTCCCGATATATACATCGATGTACCAATGTTGTATTGCTATTTGGGGATGATTGTCGCTCCACATATTGAGAAAAAGGTAAAGAATATTAATATTATTAATCATATGATTTTTGTGTTTTTATACCCCTTTTATAAGTAACTAGCTTATGCTTGCGGCGTTGCCCGCGTGGCCAAATCCTTAGCGGAGGTCTACATCATAAAACCTATCTGTATTCCAAATTTCAACCCTATCGGTTCAGCGGTTTAGGCTGTGCGTTGATAGATCAGTCAGTCAATCAGTCACTCTTTCCTTTTATATATTTAGATTTTCCTCTATTTATACCTCTTCCAATTCCCCCCCTTACCCGCCCCTTTTCTCATTATAATGCCTCATCCTAAGTATACGATTTTCCCTTTTAACCCCCTTTCCTTTTCATACCCTCCTCCATTAAATATTTACCTCCCCGAACATTATAATACAATCTCTTCCCTTTTATATCCCATTCCTTTTTCTTACCCCTTCTTTTATACAAGTCCTCTTTTGATATTTCTTCCTTTCATACCCCCTAATTCTTATTTGTTATCCGGACTGAAAGATACGTTTGAATTCACTCCCGACATATACATCGATGTGCCGATGTTGTATTGCTATTTGGGGATCATTGTAGCACTACATATTGAGAAGAAGGTAAAGAATATTAATATTATTAATTTGTTTCCCCACTTCCCCCTCCTTCACTAGTTATACCCCCTTACATATTTTTAAGTATGTAGAGTGCTTTTCACGAAAGGAGTCCTTTTTGCGGGGCGCCACTATCGCACATTTTAAAAGTTAAAATATCTATAACTTTTTAACTCATTATAATTACACATATATAATTTCTTAATGAACTAAGTATTTATTTTATCTATCAAATAAAAAATATTAAAGATATGAAGTCCAGTAATAATCGAGAAAATTAAATATTTAATTTTCTCGATTATTACTAGTATAGTTCCGTTAAATTCCGCAGGACCCCTTTCGTGAAAAGGATTCTTCTAAATATTATATCTGTTATCCTAACCACCATAACACAAGCATTAAGTTGCTTAGCTTGAGGTTAGGTGCACTGTTTGTAATGTCTTGAAATATTTATTTTTATTTCATATACCCCCTTTTCTCTTAAAATCACTCCCCTCCTCCAAGTGTACCTTTTCCCCTTTTTAAGTAATACAAGCTGTAGTCTTAAAATGTAACGAAATAAAAAAAAAACGAAATCGATCTTTGTAAGTTTTTTCCATGCAGTTTCTATCTTTTTTTTTAATTTCACTTGTTGCAGCACATCACATTCTCACAAATATTCAATCTTAGTAAGAATATAATCAGCGAAAACCAAGGGAACCTGTTACTCAAAGCTATCATTTCAAATATGTATGAAAACATGGGAGCAACTTTCGTTACAACTAAATGGTTGGAATCTGGTATGGAATTGAAACAATGGATGGAGGAAAATCAGGTAATTTTAACTCATTTATTATATATCGCTCTAAGCGATAAGACCGCCAATTGTTGTAATAAATCACAAGCACCCCAACGGGGTTGTAAGTAGCACTTAAGAATTATTGTGTCCAAAAAAATTTTTTTTTTCTCCTGTTTATTTATGTCTGCAATAGGCTCTGTAGCCTTTATCAGATGCGTTCTCGGGAGATAGTGGAGAAGTTTGAGGCTAATCAGCAATAGCGTCAATATGCCTGTTGACGCTATTGCTTTAAATTCTTTAAATCTTTAAATATTTCAGGACGTTTCACACAGCGCCACCTAACCCCAAACTAAGCAACTTAATGCTTGTTATTATGGTGGTTAGGATAACGGATATAATACTTATATACTTTTCTTTTGTAAATACATACTTATAATATATATTGAAAACCACCCAGACCAGAAACAAATACCTGTGGATCACACAAACATTTGTTCCCATGCGGGAATCGAACCCGCAACCTTCTGCGTTGCAGGCGGGTATTAGCCCACCGCACCACAGAGGTCGTCAAAATAATACACAAAGTTATATTATTATTATCACGGTAAAGAGATATACAGTAGTTCGACTCCATAGAAAAAGTCGGAATGTGGGAGTAGGTAGATGTCGGTAGATGTGGGTAGAAGTGGGTATATAATCCAGAAGCGGGTGCCACGCAGCGACGGGCGGACGGCGCGATAGTTTTTTGCAAGTATTTAGTGTAATTTACGTTATTTACTTTTGACGTATGTATACATAATATAATAAATTATATAAAATGGCAAAAAAATAGCATGCGATATTATGCTGTTTTTGAGGTAAGTTAGTAAGAAGTTATTTTTTTTATTTTTAAAAGTATTCTGCTGAAGTAAGAGTGCGAGTAAGAGACCGAGTAAGAGTCCAAGTAAGAGTCCAAGTAAGAGTCCGATAAGAGTCCGAGTAAGAGTGCAAGTGAGAAACTGAGTAAGAATTCGAGTAAGACTGCGTGTAAGTGTCCGAGTAAGAGTGCGAGTAATAGTCCGAGTAAGAGTGCGATTAAGATTCCGAGTAAGAGTCCGAGTAAGAGTGCGAGTAAGAGACCGAGTAAGAGTGCGAGTAAGAATCTGAGTAAGAATTCGAGTAAGACTGCGAGTAAGAGTCCGAGTAAGAGTGCGAGTAAGAGCCCGAGTAAGAGTTTGAGTAAGAGTGCGAGTAAGAGATCGAGTAAAAGTCCGAGTAAGAGTGCAAGTGAGAGACCGAGGAAGTGTGTGAGTAAGAGTCCAAGTCTTGTCTCTTGTCTTGTCTCTTGTCTTGTCTCTTGTCTTGTCTCTTGTCTTGTCTCTTGTCTTGTCTCTTGTCTTGTCTCTTGTCTTGTCTCTTGTCTTGTCTCTTGTCTTGTCTCTTGTCTTGTCTCTTGTCTTGTCTCTTGTCTTGTCTCTTGTCTTGTCTCTTGTCTTGTCTCTTGTCTTGTCTCTTGTCTTGTCTCTTGTCTTGTCTCTTGTCTTGTCTCTTGTCTTGTCTCTTGTCTTGTCTCTTCTCTTGTCTCTTGTCTTGTCTCTTGTCTTGTCTCTTGTCTTGTCTCTTGTCTTGTCTTGTCTCTTGTCTTGTCTCTTGTCTTGTCTCTTGCCTTGTCTCTTGCCTTGTCTCTTGTCTTGTCTCTTGTCTTGTCTCTTGTCTTGTCTCTTGTCTTGTCTCTTGTCTTGTCTCTTGTCTTGTCTCTTGTCTTGTCTCTTGTCGTGTCTCTTATCTTGTCTTGTCTTTTGTCTTGTTTTGTCTCTTGTCTTGGGTTTCAATATACGCCGCCACGACATGATAGGTAAGTAGATAGGTATCCCTACTATGCTGGAATAAAACCTATTGTAGTTCCCAGATTAGGCTTCTTAATTATGAACCAACTTTAGTTTTAATCTACCTGTTATTATGTACCTACTTTTTATTGAATTGAAGAGTGATCAATCGTATTTATTTTTAACTCCCGACGCAAAGACGAAAGGGTGTGATAAGTTTGACGTGTCTGTCTCATAGATTCGATTTAGATTTTGTTTGAAAAGTAAGTTAGGCGGAAGTGTTCTTAGGTATTTTTAGTCATAGCCGCAAAAAACGCGGGATAAAGGGTGTACTAAGTTTGATACAATACATTTTCAAATCTCATTCGACTGTTGCATTTTTGTAACGGACATTCAGTGGTTCCTAAGCGGACGTAGTAAGGTACATATAGGTAGGTAATATGAAAATGAAATAAAAACTTGTAATAAAATATCAATAAATGTACAAAAATAATATAATTAATTTATAATATCTCATCTAGATATTAGCTCAAGTAAGTAGATGATATGAAATAGGTAGGTACCTACTGTATGCGGGCAGCGGCAGCCCGGCAGCCCTATGACTTGCGCATGTACCGCGAGACTGTAGGTATTTATGTTCAAAAATCACGCTCAGTCAAACTACTGTATATCTCTTTACCGTGTTATTATCTACAAAGAAAAATTTCTTTCCCAGCCCATTAGTAGTACATATATAAATGTTACAACTCAGCTATTTTTACAAGCTTTTATATTTACACATAAAAAACACATATTTTATTATATTATATTTTAACATTCACTTATACATATATATAAGAACTATTAATTACACTTATAAATAAGAGCGTATATATCGAGTGACGCCCTCTCGCTCGCACAATCTGACAAATTTTGAAATATAAATTCATGGAATTAATTGATTGAAAATACCTCTATACCAGCCCTGCATAATATTATTGCACACATTTTAAAAGTGTTTTCAGTTTGATATATTAAAAAATGGGATGGGGATCAATATTGAAAAAAAAAAAAAGGTAGCACTCCGGGAGTGCCGGCAGAAGTGAAAACTTCAATATTAACGTTGTGTTTAATTATAAGTATAAAAGTACTATCATTTATGAGGTAGAATACAATGTTTATTTATTGCGCTATCGTACACAAATATGACAATTTATATGTTGTTATTTATAATATTATATCGTTATTTATATATTACATTAAATTTTATCTCTCAGAAAAATCAACTTCCATCCATAATTTCGACGACTTTTACACCATCAACAGAGCAGCACACTCAGGCACGGTAGAAAGAGTGGGAGATACTAGTTCCTCTCCCTTCCCCTCGATCTTACGCTTTTTCGATCAGCATCACGTGACCCTGACGCGAGTTTTAAAGTTTTTACCCATACAAAAAAAAGTGCTCAGCGCCGCTAAAGAAGTTTTCACTTCAAAAATTTTTTCATAAAATCCCATTATGCCATTATATTTCAAAATTTATCAAATTGTGCGAGCGAGAGGGCGTCACTTGATATATACGCTTTTAAGAAGACTAGCAAGATGCATTCCATAATAAGTACAGTGCCACCCAGGATTTTACAATGGTGTAAAATTCTAGATGCACTGCACCAACACTCAACACCTCTTACTTAACAAGTCACTATACTAGAGTCATTTTACATTATTCAGGTGTCGAAATGGATAGAAGAGAACAAATTCCACTTCCTAGAGGGTCACAATGCTGGCGCAGATGAAACTAAAGGCAAACTAACTCCGCAAGAAACTCGCACCAAGTTGCTCCAGCTTATGAGAGCTGATGAAGACTGCAAATGCATTCAAGGATGGATACAGGTCAGTAACGCAGCGTAGGACGTCCACCCACAAGGTGGACAGATGACCTTATAGTAATGTAGCGATACATATAGGTGCACACACATCGGGTTCTGCTGATGTAACGGAACATAATGTGTGGGCACAGATCATAAAGCTAGAGATGGAAGCTAAAATGAGGTAACAGTCGCCAAGTCATATGCCTGAATCAACATAAGCTCGTAGCTCCGCCTCTTTTTCGTGTTCATTCCACGGCCGACATTGACAGCGTGACATTCACATACTTAATGAAAAATAATTAATAAAAATGCCGTATTGTTCAATAAAAAGGCGCGGAAAGCGCTACATTCAGTTACGCAAAGGACGAAATCTTATTACACAGGCAAGTTATTATTCCGATAATAATCATTGAAAAATGTTTAACATAAAATGCAATATAAAAATGGCCAAGTTTCTTTTCGTCTCATTCTTTCTTGGTAAATTTGTATAACATTATCTCGTTCTCTCTTACGCCCGGATAAACTAGTGATAAGACACAAATTTAAATTTACACCACAAATTTTATCGACAAAAATGTTATTGAAATTTTTGAAGTAGGTAGGTATTAGGTATATTAAGGTACCAAAATTATCGGGGTTTAATATTATACAGGGTTACTGGTATTTAATTCATGAATGGTTATTATGAAGCTTATAATAAGAGAAGTGTAACGAAGCTTTTAAAATACATAATGTTAATTTTGTCACTAATTTAAAAACAAATAATTCGCTATCTAACATTTATTGTTTATTCTTATAGGGTGCGTATTCGCCATGGCCTTTTCACTCCATACAAACTAGCTATTTGTTCCTGAGAGAAATGTTTTAGGCACCGTTCAAGAGAGGGCGCACTAAAAATAATTTTCTTAAAAACTGCTATCATTTTTATTGTTTTTCAATATTGCAATACAAAAAAGTTGTTCCATTTTACGCATATACTTTGAAAAGGAGAAAATAATATATATATTAATATTATTGTTAAAAATTCCACCATTCGTCAATAAAATGATTATAATGTAATTTAATTTAATATATACAAGTATATCGTGATTTATAGTAAGCAGAAATAATACCTTAATGATATGATTTATATTATAAATTGTCAAGTAATATTGGGGATACGGAACGAACAATTTGCACGCCATTTTTTGTTTGTTTTGCCGGATGTTGTGTTTGTTTTGGTGAACACCTTCCTGCGCTTTTTCCCGGTTTCAGTGATATATATACGACAACTGCTTTGTGTTTTGGACTCCGTTTATTCTTCTTTCTCTGTTAGACTACTGCTTTTCCATCTGGACTTCGATTTGCATTGTGATTTCGATCGAGTATAAAGTACCTTAAAAATGTAAAGTACCTTATTACTAAATACACACGATCCAGTGTGTATTTAGTAATAAGGTACTTTATAAATAAATAATTATTTATTTCTATTCCTGTTTTTTTATTTAAATACACACACATATGTATATTATGTAATTCTAAATATGTAGGTAGTAGGTACATACTGTAAGGTACGTCACGTTTATAGGTATATATAGCGTCCTAATGTTGTGGACACAAAACGATAGAGGCGCTGCATACGTTTTCCTAGACTGACAACTCTATTCCAGTATATTCATAGTACTCTGTGGTATTCGCACGCATATTTTTTTTTAAATTAGGACTAAAAATTTTATGCGAGCGATGGACCTATTTATATTTTAGTGAAACCATATAAAATGTTTATTCGGGTACTTTGGGAGGTAATAGAGATGAGAAAACATTTAAGCTATAATAAAACAATAATTGAAGTTATATTAAAATATCTCTCGTATACAATACAACGAACTTTCTCATTAAACTTAAGAATAACAGTAACTTATATTTTCTTATCGATACGATATAGCGACTTTACCACATCACTAGAAAGTCATGTTATGCCTCTAACTATTACCTAATCTGTGGCGTAACTGTGACGTCACCTTGAACGAGCTAATCAAATCTAGCCACCCATCCCCCGCACCCCACCATGTTTTGGTGACTTTGTTTTCAAACGAAAAATGACCTAAGCGCGGTATATATCTCTCTTGTATATGTGTGTGGGGTACCGATGTTCGATTGCATGAGTCGTCATCCATCAGTGCCGGTATACACACGTCTAGACATTTGTAATTAGGACTGTTTAATTAAGACTCTTAATAATAATGTGGTACTTCAGTGTGAGTGAACAAACTAAACTTTTTTGTGAATAAAATTTTCCGTTTAAACAGTGGTTTAATTCAATAATTTTAGTGCACCTTTCCACGTTAAATAAACTAGTACAATTAAATACCTAAAGTAACGTAAGACGTAGAAGTAGGATGTAACTACAATTTTCGCACCTAGCACATGCTAACGTCGACTTCCATAGTCGTCTAGGCTGGTCCATCAGACGGGTGCCACATCAAATTGGGGACATATTCCCCGACCAACTCATGTTGTGTCGGGTTATACTCTCACATACACATACCTAGGGCTATGCTCGGGGTTTCTCTACGAGATCGAATCAGAAATGAAGAAATCCGTAGACGAACTAAAGTCACCGACATAGCCCGGCGGATTAGCAAGCTGATGTGGCAATGGGCAGGCCACATAGCGCGGAGAGCGGATGACCGATGGGGTCGAAAAGTGCTCGAGTGGAGACCACGGACTAGCAAACGAAGCGTAGGACGTCCACCCACAAGGTGGACAGACGACCTTATAAAGGTCGCCGGAAGACGCTGGATGCAGGTCGCTTCCAACCGGTACATACGGAAGTCCAAAATGGAGGCCTATGTTCAGCAGTGGACGTCCTACGGCTGAGATGATGTCTATAAGAAATTGCTTTATGCGATAACACCGCCGATTGTTTATCTCTAGCTTTAAGTTGTCATATTATGTTCATAACCGTATCCGGGTTGACTTCCTTTGCAGGAGGTCGACTAGGTGGGTGCCCCAACAGTGTCAGTTATTCTACCGCCTGAGCAGTGATGTGCAAACGTTACTGTGCTCCGGTAGGAGGGCACTGTAGCTAGTGAAATTACTGGGCTGAAGAGTCTTAACATCTTATGACTCTTGAGTAAGAAGCGTTAGTGCAGTGCTCCTAGAATTTCACATCATTGTGAAATCCTAAGTCCCATTGTACTGATTATGGGCAGCGTTATCTCTTAACATCAGGAGAGCGTCTTTCTCGTCTTCTTACTTCTTCACATAAAAAATAACTATTTCTTGTATTTTGGTATGCAATAAAGATTTATTCTATTCTATGATGATGATAATTTAGTATTATTCTCGAATTTCAGGACAAACTCGGCTCAACTGCAAATCAAAACTGGTTCTTAATCGAACTGATTCAAGCAATCATAGAGAACGCGTATATCAATAAACGACTCAACCAAGAACGTATGAATAAGTACATTGGACTTTTGGAGGAATTTGGTGAAAAAACGAGGGAAGACAATTGCTTGGTCGGTGCTCAGAGATTGGTTCATAGATTGGAGCACCCACAAGGTAAGATTTTTTTCTTTTTTATACGAGATAGGCCTACGTTTGACCACATCCCACCTGATGGAAAGTGAAAATGCGGTCGACGATGGATCACGTAAGATGCCTAGAAAGGTACCTATTCACTCGTGCCTTGAAGATACCCAAGTTGTACCGCTCGGGAAACACGGATGACGGCAAAGTGTTCCAGACGCGACCAGTTCTCATTAAGAACGACGAAGCGTCACGCTTGGTGCGGGCTGTTGGTAACGCCACTAAGTAAGGATGCCGCTTTGCCGTCTGTCGCGACGTCGGTCAGATGTCACACTAATAATATTATAAAGGTTTTTTTTAACCCCCGACGCAAAAACAACGGGGTGTTATAAGTTTGACGTGTATGTCTCTCTGTGTGTTTGTGGCATCGTAGCTCCCGAACGGATGAAAGGATTTTGATTTTTTTGTTTGAAAGTAGAGTTAGTCGAGTTTTCTTAGCCATGTTTGGTGAAAATCGGTTCAAGATGGCTGCCGCTGCTCAACTCAACTCAAAATTCATTTATTCAAATAGGCTACAATGGAGCATTTTTGCAAGTCAATTTCACATTTTATTTTAATATTCTACCGCTCATTCGCAAGGCACCTCTAAGAGAAGAACGAGCAAGAAACTCCTAAGGATTACTTTTTTAAAGATGTGTTTTCTATGTTTATCTTGTAAACACATATTTAAAAAATATAAAGGTTTTTTTATACAACGAAGTAAGAAGACGAGCAAGACGCTCTCCTGATGGTAAGAGATAACGCTGCCTATAATTAGAAAAGTGCTACCCAGGATTTTACAATATTATTGCGCGGATTGTTACGGTTTATTGTAGCCTATGTGTTAACAGGGTCTAAGTTATCTCTATATACCAAATTTCATCTCAATCGGTCCACCCGTTTAGGCGTGAAAGAGTAACAAACATACATCCAGACATCCATACAAATTTTCGCATTTATAATACAAGTTGGAAGTTAAATTAGTCTTTGACAACGATCTCGCATGATGGTAAGCGATGACGCTGCCGTAGATGGTAGCAGGCTTAACTAAGAAGGCGGGATAAATCCCTTCAAGCTACACCGGGCAGTTATAACTGCTAAAGAGCCTATGTCTTATATGTATTTTATTGTATTCCTTACAAAAAAATCAGCAAAAAGTCGGGGGCCAAGTCAACCATCTAAATATGTACGCCCATAACATTGCTTACCTTCGATGATTGTTATTAATTTTATGACGTACTTTAAATATATACATTATTTATTTTAATTATCTACACACAATGAACATTTATATTTTATATCGCTGCCTAACATTTTGATTAATCTTACTATATTATAAACTATAAACGTAAAAGTTTGTAAGAATGGATGTCTGGATGTCAGGATGTCTGAATGTGTTTTTGTTACAGATTGATTTTGACAGATTGAGCTGAAATTTGATAATACAGATAGCTTAGACCCTAAAATAACACATAAGCTATAGAAAAGTGAGTAGAACCGCTGGGCGTAGCTATTATGTGTATTTTAATCAAAATATTAGCTCAAGCTAAATAAGAGGTTTATATTATTGTTGTTTTTTTTTCAGGGCTAACACTAGAAATATTCCAGTATTTAAATGAAAACTACATAATTTCGTTGGATGGATTTTTATCATGGGAGAAATCTGATAAGGAGCCTGAGGGCAAAGGTACGTTTTAAATCATAGATTAACCATAGACAAACTGTCTGTACGGGAGCGACCCTGTAGTGGTTCAAGCGGAGCCCGTACTGTGAGAGGACGGTACGTCTACTCTCATAGACATTGCGAGGACAAGAAAAAAAAAAAAGTCCACTGCGAGTGGTCGCAGTGTGCTGGGTGAGACGAATCAAAACCACACCGTGTGGATGATATTTGATGTCTAACTTTATTATCATAAAACTTGACCTTATATATTAGTTATCTCTATGTACAGTCAACTACAAAGAGATGTATCCATGTTAGTCTTACAAAATGAAGGAACTTTTAGTATGCAAAAAATATTTACCCTTACTTCGTGACATTTTCAGTATCCACCAAATCTTATACTATATTCGATTCATTTTAAATGCTATTATTATGTATCACCTAAGGAAAAGTAGTGGGATACATCATTGTTGCATATTAAACGAGTCGATGATAATATATAGTTTGATTGCTACTAGAAATGTCACGAACCAAGGGTAGTTCATTGTGGCAAATGAAAATTTACTTCATTTTGTAAGCCTAACATGGATACATCTCTTTGTAGTTGACTGTACACATTTACAGTTTAGTTAGTTGTGTGCGTCCGTATTAGACTGACGCAGCAGTCTGTTTAAAACGTGCTTCTCCATTATCTTGGAGATCTGCATCTTATCAGGCTCAGTTGACGTGAAGGAATCTTCACGTCGCTGGTTTATGATCAATCTAGGATTGAACACTCATTCCAAAAACGCCCGGACCAATTTTGATTTGTCAATTAGCACAATGGGGATGTGGGGATGTTGTTGACTAAAAAAATGTGTTTTGTCTATTATGTGGATTATTATTAGAGATGCGCCGAGTAACACTTCTGGAGTACCGAGTTTTACTCGGTTCAATTTTTCAACCGAGTAGCTCAGCCGAGTAATCAGTTCAACAACCTTGAATTCAACCGCTTCTAGGGAGTCACATTACTGTATCTCTTTACCGTGTATGTAGTGACAATAATAATTGGGGTTTATACTCCAACAGAACAGGTTACCCTACTTACACTGTCAGAGTCAAATCACAATTTATAGGTTGTGTGGCGAACCTATATGTTGCAGTGTCAGGTCGCCGTGATTACTACAGGGCCTGCAACATGACCTGACGACTGCCTCCTACATATCTTATAGGAAACAGCCGGGACACACAGTTTTACGTGCCGCGCCGAAACACGGTAGCGTCCAGGCGAAAATCTTTGCCAAATTGAGATTTGAACCCAGAGGGCCTTGTTGGCTATCGCTAAACGACATGTAAAGCACTAGAATCCATAGACAAAATTGCGTACATTACTTGCTTAAACCGCCTCATTAATATGAGTAAAATAACAAACGCAGCAATGTAGTCAACTACAAAGAGATGTATCCATGTTAGGCTTACAAAATGAAGTAAATTTTCATTTGCCACAATGAACTACCCTTGGTTCGTGACATTTCTAGTAGCAATCAAACTTTATATTATCATCGACTCGTTTAATATGCAACAATGAAGTATCCCACTACTTTTCCTTAGGTGATACATAATAATAGCATTTGAAATGAATCGAATATAGTATAAGATTTGGTGGATACTGAAAATGTCACGAAGGGTAAATAATTTTTGCATACTAAAAGTTCCTTCATTTTGTAAGACTAACATGGATACATCTCTTTGTAGTTGACTGTACATCGAAGTTGTCATCAATCGCAGTGGGTGTGAATTAGCCAATAGGCGCTCTGGACCTCCGGAATTAAATCTTGAAAATCGAGATAACAATATTATTGTTGTTTCCAGGTGTAATGTTGGTGGCGCTAACATCGTTTTTCAACAGCATCAAAGAAGAAAATGAAGATGATTCCTGCAGCGAAGATTAATGATGATCACTGTTCCATATATAGATATCAATCAATAAATAATAATAATAATTTAATTGTTTTATTTTTAATCCATACTAATTTTTGAAGCGGTGGCCAAGGGGCTATGTGGTGCAAATCTGCGCCACCGAGTCCGAATCCTGGCCCCGCACTAAATACTAATTACAAGCTTTATATTACTTTCAACTGTCTGTTGTCTGTCTGTCTGTCTGTCTGTCTGTCTGTAATCAAATCTTGCAAGTTTAATTTGACCCACTTCCCGGTTTCCAATCGAGCTGAAAATTTGCATGCGTGTGTAAATCGGATGACAATGCAATATTTTTATGACATCGAGCTGATCTGATGATGGGGCTGGAAGGTGGCCATAGGAACTCTGTCATAAAACAACGCAACCCCATCGAGTTTGGGCTCATTTGATTCGTCTTGACGAGTACTTTATGATGCAAGATTATAACAATAATTAAAGCTTGTTTTTAAAAAGTATTTTTAAATTTCACTTGTTATATATATTCCACTCGCTATACTGGTGGTATGCTTCGGCCGTGGCTAGTTACCACCCACGACAAAACCGTGTCGCCAAGCGGGCATTGTGACCGTGTTCCGGCATGATGTTCAGTGAAGCCAGGGAGGGATTTATCCCGCCTTCTAGGTATAGTCTGCTGCCATCTACGGCTGCATCGTCGCTTAAAATCACGCGAGATCGTGGTTAAAGGCTAACCTATAATGAATTTAAAAAATCAAATGTTGCAAGCAATGAGTGCTTTTCACGAAAGGAGTCCTTTTTGCGGAACGCCACTATCGCAAATTTTAAAAGTTAGCATATTTATAACTTTTTAACGCCTCATAATTTCTTATATTTAATTTTTTTATTAATGATGTATTTATTTTATCTAACAAATAAAAATTATTTAGGATATGAAGTCCAGTAATTATCGAAAAAATTTAATTTAGTTCCGCAAAATTCCGCGGGACATTTTCGTGAAAAGGACTAATCTTGATTTTGATCCACTTTTGGATTGAGCTGAAATTTTGCATGCATGCATGTTAATTTGATGATAATGCAACATTATTATGACATAAAGCTGATCTGATGATGGAGCTGGAAGAAATGCAGCTAGCTGCGAGCGCTGAGAAAAAATATGATCTTGACTATTAACCGATTCGTTGCGTATGGCACGTTTCAGTGCCATCACTTTTTTTGAAATTACTACAAATTTTGAAAATACTGTTTTCTTTTCCGCATGCCAGAAGACACATGCGTATCATCTAATCGTATGGCGCTGGGCACTGAACAGTGTCACGTTATTTTTGTTCGACGCCACATTTAAAAGTTAGACGTCGCAACGAATCGGTTAAGTAAAAAAAATATAAAATCCTCAAAACCCATTCTACCCACGGAGTCACGGCAATGCGGCATCCTTACTTAGTGGCGCTACCAACTGCCCGCACCAAGCGTTTTGCTTCGTCGTTTTTATGAGAGAAAACACTTTGCCGTCATCCGTGTTTCCCGAGCGGCACAACTTGGGTATCTTTAAAGCCACCAGTGTTGCCAGTGCCCTATCTTCAAAAGTAACGCAGACAGGTTCGAAAAGTAACGCATTTACAATAAACGTAACGCTTTTCAAAAAAAAAAAAAATTAATCACAGAAGTAATATAACTAGAAGTAGCCATTTTATGTGTGAGTGTGATGGCAATAGAGAAAATTCTGTGTGAAGAAAAAGGAGTAGCTATTTTTTTTCCGTCCCTTTCAGCGTGGCCGGTTTATGTTGTTTGTCAAACTGCTTCACTTTGACAATAATACTTGTGTTTCGTTTTTTTCCAAAATTTTAAAGCAATTTGAGACAATAAAATGTTATTCAACTAGTTTATGACCTAAAATATCAATATATCGCGTATTTTCATAAAATAATGAAAATCCGTAAGCTGTTTTTTGTCTCACAGGTGGCCACGATGATGTGACCCCTGTTTTTAATACAATTTATATAAAATGTAATATACTTACTCAATTTAAATATGGTACTTATACATTATTATTCATAGATTTCAGTAGGTAATTATTAGAGTCCGACCGAAACTAGTTTTCCCGCCGAAACCGAAACCGAATGTTCGGCCGTGGCTTCAGTTTCGGCCGAAACCGAAACCGAAACCGAAACTCACGTGGTCAAATATAAAATTCTTTAAAATACTGAAATTTGGTGCATTTTACCCATTATTCTGCATTAATTAGGACATGATATGGAAACACAGCATACTTATTTTGTTGTAATCATAAAGTTTGTTTTATCAGTTGAATAATATTTTTATTATTTATTTTAGGCTTCCGTGGTCAACAAGAAAGCCTTATAGTTTCGCTTTGTCTGTCCGTCCATCCGCCCATCTGTCCGCGGCTTTACGGAAAAACTTTAAGTCCTAGAATGCTGTAATTTTGTACAGAGCAGGGCAATGAATAGGGTAAGATAACGGTAACAAAAAATAATTTAAATCAATTAATTAAGGGTACCTACCAAACTTGTAAATTGGGTTAGTTTTTTTTTCTGGCTGATCCCGTTATATGGGATATCGTTTAACAGGTATTTTGGGTAATGTTTAACGTGACCATACGTCCCGCTTTCACACTATCTGTCCCGCTGTCCCCAGGAAGAGCAAAAATGTACCGCTTTAGCCTCCATTCGTTTACTGTTGGTAGTCAGTATTATAAATTATGTTGATAGCTCAAAATAAGCTGATTGCACATTATTTTTAGCTAAGAAGACAAAAAAATTCTCGGCGCTTGCAGCTTGCTGCTCGCTCACTCATTAGTATGAAATATTCAAATTTAAGCGCACAATCTTCGAAGTTAGAAATATAAAAATCTTGACGCTCCAATCAAGCTGTTCCTATGCTCGCACACTAATTTATTGGTAACAATATTTAATTTAATGGCGTTTAGATCTAAAAATGAGGTTCTCACGTAACTTTAATGCTCAGATTATAAAAAATTCTTCGCGCTCGCAACAGGCTGCTCGCGGATCTTTTGAGTATTCAAAATTGTGAGAAATTCACAATCTCAATGTTAAAAAGTGCCAACAAAAAAAGTTTTCTTTAAAAAAAAGTCGTATGAAATATGGGGCGCTCCTTAAAATAAAAATGTGGATTCGTTCATGATCATCGGTAGGGCGGCAGTTTCTTCAGTATCCAGGGAAGCAAAGGGTAAAATCCGGCCCTGTTCTTACTTGAAAACGAGACCCCTCCCACTTTGACGAAAATTATAAATTCATCGTCACGTTAGTAAGTTAGGACATGTTTCTGTGTTCAGGTGTGTACCTATTTGTAGCTAAATGAATCATAAATCTCTTTTAGGTACCTCTATTGAAAATAATAATTAATACTAAAATTGCTATTACACTTTTAGTTCCAGTCTCCACAAAGAAAATAATCAAATCACACTACATATAGAATTAATAAAGATCATAATTAGAGAACGAACCTAGATCATAATTAGTTGTCCGCCAAAGCGTTTCTGAGAGAAACAAAGCTAAGCGAGCGTGCACGACAGCTTCCGAAATGAGTTTCGGTTTCGGCAAAAGTTTCGGCCAATTTTGGCCGAAACCGAAACTCCAGCCGAAACTTGATTTTTGGCCGAAACTCGGCCGAAACCGAAACCGAAACCGAAATTTCGGTCGGACACAGTAATTATATTGGTCCTATGGCTCGTCCACATATACCGGCCAATGATTTGCTGAGTGTGTGTTTTGTCTATGGATGAACAGTTTTTGTCTATAAACGAATGTCTTCGGATATTTACGGTTTTTTCCGGTAAATTTCTGGTATACATTTTGGGCTCCATAGCTGACGACTTTAATTCTATTTTGAATATTAATCAATCATGGACCATTTGAAGCCATTTTGTGTGAATAATTACGACTTGCTGAGTCATTGCCCGGCATATGTGGACGAGCCATGACATTGACATTTTATTTACTTTTTTTAAATTTTTGTTTTCCGTTTCAATCGCGTTCCGATTCACTAAGTTATTATTTTATATTCTTCCATTGTTAGTTCATTTAAAAAAATCATTACCCCGAAAAGTAACGCAAAAGTAACATTTTAGGACAAGTAACGTAAAAGTAACGCAAAGGGTCAAAAAGTAACGCAAAATGTTACAAAAGTAACGCACTGGCAACGCTGAAAGCCACGTCTCCAGCTCTTATTTTGGTCTACACAATTCACAAAAACACGACAACACACAACAAAATTCCCATACACAAAAAAAAAAGTCTATACTTCAAGCTTCAACCGTGCGTGTTTTGTGTGCGTGCTTTCCATCGGGCATGGAAAGCAAAAACATTTGTTGAAGCTTGAAGCATAGATTTTTTTTTTGTGTATGGGAATTTTGTTGTGTGTTGTCGTGTTTTTGTTGATTGTGTAGACCAAAATAAGAGCTGGAGACGCGGCTTAAGACTTAACGGCACGAGTGAATAGGTACCATCCATCAGATGGGATATGGTCAAACATAAGCCTGTTTAATAAAATATGGAACTTTGCAATGAATCCTGCCGCCTGCCCATCCTGTCACCTGTCTCGAACTGTCTCGATCTCGCCTATTCTTCGCATTTTCACTGTTGATATTATTATTATTGGAATTAGATCAAGGGGTTTTTGTCGCTTCGACCATTGCTGATCTATTGTGACGCCCTCTTGAGCTATAGTTCACTCCCTAAACCCGTAGCTTCTAAGAACTTCCATATCTTCAAGGAGGTGATTTGTTGTATCTCATCGGGGAGCATCATTTGTCGTCCTACATGGATACTTCTGTTGAATACCTTCATTAAGTTTAATTTATCTGAGGTTGAATATGAGTGGTCCGCAGCTACACCTTTGTACATCCTTATGACTTACGACAACACGCGGGATCTTATAAATGTGGAAGTACCTTAATAATATGGCAGTCGATATAGCATTTAGGGGACTCCCCGCATTCAGGACAACGACAAATGAAATATATAGAATGCTTGTCACGAAAGCGGAACCACAGACTAGAATACCGGAACTAAATTTAATCGATTTTATAATTACTGTACCTACCTAATTTTTTAGGGTTCCGTAGCCAAATGGCAAAAACGGAACCCTTATGGATTCGTCATGTCTGTCCGTCCGTCTGTATGTCACAGCCACTTTTTTCCGAAACTATAAGAACTATACTATTAAAACTTGGGAAGTAGAAGTATCTATTCGGTGAACCGCACTAAGATTTTCACACAAAAATAGAAAAAAAAACAAAAATATTTTGGGGTTCCTTAAATAATACACTTTATGCATTGAAACTCTTTTCTTTTTTTTTCATCAAACCCATACGTGTACGATATCTATGGAAGGTCTTAAAATTAGAGTCCTTTTCACGAAAGAGGTCCCGCGGAATTTTGCGGAACTAAATTTAATTATTTCGATAATTACTGGACTTCATATCCTAAATATTTTTTATTTGTTAGACAAAATAAATACATATTTAATTAAGAAATTAAATTTGAGAAATTATGAGGCGTTAAAAAGTTATAATTATGCTAACTTTTAAAAGTTGCGATAGTGGCGCCCCGCAAAAAGGACTCCTTTCGTGAAAAGCACACTATATTGAGGTTTTTTCTAATATATTTTTTTTCTAAACTGCATAGTTTGTGTGAGAAACGCTTCCAAAGGGGAAAAATGCATGACCCCCCCCCTGTAACTTCTAAAATAAGTGAATGATAAATATCAAAATAATATATGATGTACACTGTACATTACCATGCAATTTTTTTAATACGTTATAAATCTTAAACCGCAATTTAAGTTACAACGAACAGAAACTTTATAATATAATAATAAGATGTGACTTGCTGTTACGGAACCCTTCATGGGTGAGTTCGCCTCGCACTTGGCCGCTTTTATTTATTAATGTTGGCAACATAATTATAAATGTTAATACGGGGATTCCCGTGAAGTCCTCTCCTCTAATATATCAAACATCGTTCCATCTCTTTTCCACTAAGTAATTTTTGGTATTGTCGTCTCGTTCTACACGGGTACTTTGAAATTTTTCGTCCCACAAATTCAAATTATGTATGTACATTAAATAGTCACATTATAATTTCAGTGTGGAGTGGTGTGGAGTGCAGAGTGCAGTGTGCATTTATTGTTAAAAATAATTAATTTTTGTTCTCAGTCGCGTGTCTCAGGCGTACGTAGTGACGCATTTATTCAAAATGGCAAAATGCACGTGCAATTTAATGATAAACGAACTCCTAACGTACGTTCAAAATAAGATTGATGTAATGGACAAACAGAGCTTGGTTCTGATTTGTATCCATAGTTACAACTCATCGGAAATTCAAGCGGCAAAGGACTTGCTGATGAAGACTCTCAGCTACAAACCAATCAATACGAGAAGCGATGGGAATCAGCGGAATATGGAGGACATTATCCAAATGATGAAAACTGCTTTTCCGGGTGATGTTCCCACCTTCGTAGCTCGAGATCTAAGCAAGCTACCACCGGTAATGTTTAAAATACCCCAACAGTTATTCTACCGCCTGAGCAGTGATGTGCAATGCAAACATTATTCATTACTGTGCTTCAGGAGGGTAGTTTTTTTTAGTTATAGTAGATAACACTTTATTAAAACTAAAAAAATAAATATTAGCTATTATTTAATATTTAGTGTTAATTCCGCTCTAAATATGTGTCTAACTAAGTTTTAAGAGATGGCGAGGAATTTAAACGATACCAAAATAGTATTTAGTATTAATTCCACCACCGAGTGCACCACCCGCCCTCCCCTTAATGCATGCATATGCGGGAGGGCGGGTGGTGGGCCAGGGCTGGCAATGCCGCCAGCATTCTGGCTACCTTTCCCTCCACCAAAAGTTTATTAGATTTATTTTACTGATGAACCCGCCCACACTTTTTAAGTGAAGAAGAGCAAAACACTCTCTTGATGTTAAGAGATAGCTGCCCATAATCAGTACAGTGCTACCTAGGATAATATATAGTAATAATATAGTATATTGTTTTAGATAATCAATACCGGTCCAGCAGGCGAATCCCATCGGGAAGACGGTCGCGATATCTGGGATATTCTAGAGCAGACATGCTTGGAGAATAATTGGGTCAAATGCCCTGAAGACACGTCCAAACTGAAGGCTGTTGGTCTAAAGGTATCTATTTTTTTTGTGGCAAATTTAGAAAATTTTACCAGGGGTAGACTTCCTTTGCAGGAGGTCGACTAGGTGTGTACCCCAACAGTGCCAGTTATTCTACCGCATGAGCGATGTGCAAACATTACTGTGCTTCGGTAGAAGGGCACTGTAGCTAGTGACATTACTGGGCTGAAGAGTCTTAATGACTCTCAAGTGAGAAGCGTTGATGCAGTGCACCTATAGATGTGAGGCCGGTATATAACCAATCTTACCTATCGGTTAGTTACCAAAAAACCCATTTAATACCCAAAAACACCGTAAAACACCATTTAAAACCTTTGGAATTAAAAAACATTTTTTTTGTAATTATAACTACATTTCTTGATTTTTTCGAGACGCAATAGGTGTCTTATGTCCATATTAGCTGCCCCCAGCGGTTTTACCCGCTGTTCTATATAATATTATAGTCTATGTGTTCTAAGCTATCTCTATACGAAATTTCAGCTCAATCAGTCCACCAAGAGCAGAGATTACCTAATGTATTTATAAAAACAAAGGAGTAATAAGTTTAAAAGCTCCTTCTTTGAAAAAAATAATATTATCATAAAGAAAATTATAAAACCCTTTAATAAAAACAATCTATTATTACTCCTACTCTTTCAGACAAATCAAATGAACCCAAACTCGTTTGAGCTGCGTCAGCAAGTGGCAAGGTGCAAAAATATTATAATGTTTGCTACGAGAAGTGTGAGTTGAGCTCGCTCTGAACAGTTAAAAAATTCCAATATCCTTAATAACATAAGAGCGAGAAGCTTGCTGAGACTGCAAAAAAAAATTGCAAAATTCATAACTCTAATGTCAAATAAAAGCTTGTAATAATTTAATTCGATTACTAACCAATCTAACAAAATTCACACACTCACATTCTCACCTAAACTACACTCACACAAACGAAAAAGATTTGATTACAGATAGACAGACAACAGATCCTACACCTATCAGTTGTCTGTCAAATAATAGCTTGTAATAATTTAATTCGGTTTCTAACTTACAATAAAATAATAATGAAATTCACACACATAAAAATAAAAATTCACACATTCTCACCTCGCACACACACAAACGTTAAAAATTTGATTAAAGATAGACAACAGACCTTTCACCTGTCTGTTGTCTGTCAAATAAAAGCTTGTTATAATTTTGTTCGATTTCTAACTAACAATTTTTTTCAATATACTACGAAGTAAGAAGACGAGCAAGACGCTCTCCTGATGGTAAGAGATAACGCTGCCCATTATTAATACAGTGCTACTCAGTATTTTACAAAGGTACGATTCTGGGTGCACTGCGCCAACGCTTCTTACTTGGGAGTCATAAGATGATAAGACTCCTCAGCCCAGTAATTTCATTAGCTACAGTGCCCTTCTACCGAAGCACAGTAATGTTTGCACATCACTGCTCAGGCGGTAGAATAACCGGCACTGTTGGGGTACCCACCTAGTCGACCTCCTGCAAAGGAAGTTTACCCCGGTAAAAGTAATAATAATATTCACACACTCACCAAAGCTACACGCACACACACAAACGTTTAAGATTTGATTACAGATAGACAGACAACAGACCATTCACCTGTCTGTTGTCAGTCAAATAAAAGCTTGTTATAATTTAATTCGGTTTGTAACTTAACCAATCTAACCAAATTCACACATTCGCAATCTACCTATACTACGTACACTCACACACATACATAAAGAGCAGTGCGGGCGCGGCACAATACGGCAACGTCGCATTACATACACACTCGGAATCTACCTTTACTACGTACACTCACACACATACATAAAGAGCAGTGCAGACGCCGCACAATACGGCAACGTCGCACGACTAGGGCGGATCCAGGATTGGGCCCTGGGGGGGAAGGTGCAAAAATATTATTATAACGTTAACTACAAAATGTGTGAGTTTTGCTCGCTCTGAACAGTTAAAAAGTTCATACATTCGTAAAAGAAATATGCAAAATCCGTAACTAAAATAAAAGCATGTAATAATTTAATTCAATTTCTAACTAACGATAAAATAATAATAATAATATTCACACACTCTCACCTCAACTACACACACATACATAAAAGATTTGATTACAGATAGACAGACAACAGACCCTTCACCTGTCTGTAGTTAACATTATAATAATATTTTGCACATTCCCCACAGGGCCCAATCCTGGATCCGCCCTTGTCTTAAGTGCGACGTTGCCGCTTGATGCGGCACCGGCACTGCTCTTTATGTATGTGTGAGTGTACGTAGTTACAGGTAGATTGCGAGTGTGTGAAAATGCGACGTTGCCGTTTGGTGCTGCGCCCGCACTGCTCTTTATGTATGTGTGTGAGTGTACGTAGTATAGGATGATTGCGAATGTGTGCATTTGGTTAGATTGGTTAAGTTCACAGATCATAAAGCTAGAGATGGAAGCTAAAATGAGGTAACAGTCGCCAAGTCATATGCCTGAATCAACATAAGCTCGTAGCTCCGCCTCTTTTTCGTGTTCATTCCACGGCCGACATTGACAGCGTGACATTCACATACTTAATGAAAAATAATTAATAAAAATGCCGTATTGTTCAATAAAAAGGCGCGGAAAGACTAGCGCTACATTCAGTTACGCAAAAGACGAAATCTTATTACACAGGCAAGTTATTATTCCGATAATAATCATTGAAAAATGTTTAACATAAAATGCAATATAAAAATGGCTAAGTTTCTTTTCGTCTCATTCTTTCTTGGTAAATTTGTATAACATTATCTCGTTCTCTCTTATGTACGGATGAACTAGTGATGAGACACAAATTTAAATTTACACCGCAAATTTTATCGACAAAAATGTTATTGAGATTTTTGAAGTAGGTATATTAAGGTACCAAAATTATCGGGGTTTAATATTATACAGGGTTACTGGTATTTAATTCATGAATGGTTATTATGAAGCTTATAATAAGAGAAGTGTAACGAAGCTTTTAAAATACATAATGTTATATTTGTCACTAATTTAAAAACAAATATAATTCGCTATCTAACACGCATTCGCACGCATAATTTATTAAAATTAGGACTAAAAATTGTATGCGAGCGATGGACCTATTTATATTTTAGTGAAACCATATAAAATGTTTATTCGGGTACTTTGGGAGGTAATAGAGATGAGAAAACATTTAAGCTATAATAAAACAATAATTGAAGTTATATTAAAATATCTCTCGTATACAATACAACAAACTTTCTCATTAAACTTAAGAATAACAGTAACTTATATTTTCTTATCGATACGATATAGTAACTTTACCACATCACTAGAAAGTCATGTTATGCCTCTAACTATTACCTAATCTGTGGCATCCCCCGCACCCCACCATGTTTTGGTGACTTTGTTTTCATACAAAAAATGACCTAAGCGCGGTATATATCTCTCTTGTATATGGTTAAGTTACAAACCGAATTAAATTAAAACAAGCTTTTATTTGACAGAAAACAGACAGATGAAGGGTCTGTTGTCTATCTGTAATCAAATTTTTTACGTATGTGTGTGTAGTTGAGGTGAGAGTGTGTGAATATTTTTTTTTTTTATTGTTAGTTAGAAATTGAATTAAATTATTACAAGCATTTATTTGAGTTACGAATTTTGCATATTTCTTTTATGAATATTTGAACTTTTTAACTGTTCAGAGCGAGCAAAACTCACACATTTTGTAGTTAACGTTATAATAATATTTTTGCACCTTCCCCCCCAGGGCCCAATCCTGGATCCGCCCTAGTCGTGCGACGTTGCCGTATTGTGCGGCGTCTGCACTGCTCTTTATGTATGTGTGTGAGTGTACGTAGTATAGGTAGATTCCGAGTGTGTATGTAATGCGACGTTGCCGTATTGTGCCGCGCCCGCACTGCTCTTTATGTATGTGTGTGAGTGTACGTAGTATAGGTAGATTGCGAATGTGTGAATTTGGTTAGATTGGTTAAGTTACAAACCGAATTAAATTATAACAATCTTTTATTTGACTGACAACAGACTGGTGAATGGTCTGTTGTCTGTCTATCTGTAATCAAATCTTAAACGTTTGTTTGTGTGCGTGTAGCTTTGGTGAGTGTGTGAATATTATTATTACTTTTACCGGGGTAAACTTCCTTTGCAGGAGGTCGACTAGGTGGGTACCCCAACAGTGCCGGTTATTCTACCGCCTGAGCAGTGATGTGCAAACATTACTGTGCTTCGGTAGAAGGGCACTGTAGCTAATGAAATTACTGGGCTGAGGAGTCTTATCATCTTATGACTCTCAAGTAAGAAGCGTTGGCGCAGTGCACCCAGAATCGTACGTTTGTAAAATACTGAGTAGCACTGTACTAATAATGGGCAGCGTTATCTCTTACCAACAGGAGAGCGTCTTGCTCGTCTTCTTACTTCGTAGTATATTAAAAAAAATTGTTAGAAATCGAACAAAATTATAACAAGCTTTTATTTGACAGACAACAGACAGGTGAAAGGTCTGTTGTCTATCTATTTGTAATCATATCTTTTACGTATGTGTGTGTAGTTGAGGTGAGAGTGTGTGAATATTATAATTATTTTATCGTTAGTTAGAAATTGAATTAAATTATTACAAGCCTTAATTTGAGTTACGAATTTTGCATATATCTTTTAAGAATATTTGAATTTTTTAACTGTTCAGAGCGAGCAAAACTCACACATTTTGTAGTTAACGTTATAATAATATTTTTGCACCTTCCCCCCCAGGGCCCAATCCTGGATCCGCCCTAGTCGTGCGACGTTGCCGTATTGTGCGGCGTCTGCACTGCTCTTTATGTATGTGTGTGAGTGTACGTAGTATAGGTAGATTGCGATTGTGTGAATTTTGTTAGATTGGTTTAGTTACAAACTGAATTAAATTATAACAAGCTATTATTTGACAGAAAAGACAGGTGAAGGGTCTGTTGTCTGTCTATCTGTAATCAAATCTTTTACGTATGTGTGTGTAGTTGACGTGAGTGTGTGAATATTATTATTATTTTATTGTTAGTTAGAAATTGAATTAAATTATTACAAGCTTTAATTTGAGTTACGAATTTTGCATATATCTTTTATGAATATTTGAATTTTTTAACTGTTCAGAGCGAGCAAAACTCACACATTTTGTAGTTAACGTTATAATTATATTTTTGCACCTTCCCCCCCAGGGCCCAATCCTGGATCCGCCCTAGTCGTGCGACGTTGCCGTATTGTGCGGCGTCTGCACTGCTCTTTATGTATGTGTGTGAGTGTACGTAGTATAGGTAGATTCCGAGTGTGTATGTAATGCGACGTTGCCGTATTGTGCGGGCCCGCACTGCTCTTTATGTATGTGTGTGAGTGTACGTAGTATAGGTAGATTGCGAATGTGTGAATTTGGTTAGATTGGTTAAGTTACAAACCGAATTAAATTATAACAAGCTTTTATTTGACTGACAACAGACAGGTGAATGGTTTGTTGTCTGTCTATCTGTAATCAAATCTTAAACGTTTGTTTGTGTGCGTGTAGCTTTGGTGAGTGTGTGAATATTATTATTACTTTTACCGGGGTAAACTTCCTTTGCAGGAGGTCGACTAGGTGGGTACCCCAACAGTGCCGGTTATTCTACCGCCTGAGCAGTGATGTGCAAACATTACTGTGCTTCGGTAGAAGGGCACTGTAGCTAATGAAATTACTGGGCTGAGGAGTCTTATCATCTTATGACTCTCAAGTAAGAAGCGTTGGCGCAGTGCACCCAGAATCGTACCTTTGTAAAATACTGAGTAGCACTGTATTAATAATGGGCAGCGTTATCTCTTACCATCAGGAGAGCGTCTTGCTCGTCTTCTTACTTCGTAGTATATTAAAAAAAATTGTTAGTTAGAAATCGAACAAAATTATAACAAGCTTTTATTTGACAGACAACAGACAGGTGAAAGGTCTGTTGTCTATCTATTTGTAATCATATCTTTTACGTATGTGTGTGTAGTTGAGGTGAGAGTGTGTGAATATTATAATTATTTTATCGTTAGTTAGAAATTGAATTAAATTATTACAAGCCTTAATTTAAGTTACGAATTTTGCATATATCTTTTAAGAATATTTGAATTTTTTAACTGTTCAGAGCGAGCAAAACTCACACATTTTGTAGTTAACGTTATAATAATATTTTTGCACCTTCCCCCCCAGGGCCCAATCCTGGATCCGCCCTAGTCGTGCGACGTTGCCGTATTGTGCGGCGTCTGCACTGCTCTTTATGTATGTGTGTGAGTGTACGTAGTATAGGTAGATTGCGATTGTGTGAATTTTGTTAGATTGGTTTAGTTACAAACTGAATTAAATTATAACAAGCTATTATTTGACAGAAAAGACAGGTGAAGGGTCTGTTGTCTGTCTATCTGTAATCAAATCTTTTACGTATGTGTGTGTAGTTGACGTGAGTGTGTGAATATTATTATTATTTTATTGTTAGTTAGAAATTGAATTAAATTATTACAAGCTTTAATTTGAGTTACGAATTTTGCATATATCTTTTATGAATATTTGAATTTTTTAACTGTTCAGAGCGAGCAAAACTCACACATTTTGTAGTTAACGTTATAATTATATTTTTGCACCTTCCCCCCCAGGGCCCAATCCTGGATCCGCCCTAGTCGTGCGACGTTGCCGTATTGTGCGGCGTCTGCACTGCTCTTTATGTATGTGTGTGAGTGTACGTAGTATAGGTAGATTCCGAGTGTGTATGTAATGCGACGTTGCCGTATTGTGCGGCGTCTGCACTGCTCTTTATGTATGTGTGTGAGTGTACGTAGTATAGGTAGATTGCGAATGTGTGAATTTGGTTAGATTGGTTAAGTTACAAACCGAATTAAATTATAACAAGCTTTTATTTGACTGACAACAGACAGGTGAATGGTATGTTGTCTGTCTATCTGTAATCAAATCTTAAACGTTTGTTTGTGTGCGTGTAGCTTTGGTGAGTGTGTGAATATTATTATTACTTTTACCGGGGTAAACTTCCTTTGCAGGAGGTCGACTAGGTGGGTACCCCAACAGTGCCGGTTATTCTACCGCCTGAGCAGTGATGTGCAAACATTACTGTGCTTCGGTAGAAGGGCACTGTAGCTAATGAAATTACTGGGCTGAGGAGTCTTATCATCTTATGACTCTCAAGTAAGAAGCGTTGGCGCAGTGCACCCAGAATCGTACCTTTGTAAAATACTGAGTAGCACTGTATTAATTAATGGGCAGCGTTATCTCTTACCATCAGGAGAGCGTCTTGCTCGTCTTCTTACTTCGTAGTATATTAAAAAAAATTGTTAGTTAGAAATCGAACAAAATTATAACAAGCTTTTATTTGACAGACAACAGACAGGTGAAAGGTCTGTTGTCTATCTATTTGTAATCATATCTTTTACGTATGTGTGTGTAGTTGAGGTGAGAGTGTGTGAATTGTGAATATTATTATTATTTTATCGTTAGTTAGAAATTGAATTAAATTATTACAAGCTTTAATTTGAGTTACGAATTTTGCATATATCTTTTAAGAATATTTGAATTTTTTAACTGTTCAGAGCGAGCAAAACTCACACATTTTGTAGTTAACGTTATAATAATATTTTTGCACCTTCCCCCCCAGGGCCCAATCCTGGATCCGCCCTAGTCGTGCGACGTTGCCGTATTGTGCGGGCCCGCACTGCTCTTTATGTATGTGTGTGAGTGTACGTAGTATAGGTAGATTGCGAATGTGTGAATTTTGTTAGATTGGTTTAGTTACAAACTGAATTAAATTATAACAAGCTATTATAATTTGACAGAACAGACAGGTGAAGGGTCTGTTGTCTGTCTATCTGTAATCAAATCTTTTACGTATGTGTGTGTAGTTGACGTGAGTGTGTGAATATTATTATTATTTTATTGTTAGTTAGAAATTGAATTAAATTATTACAAGCTTTAATTTGAGTTACGAATTTTGCATATATCTTTTATGAATATTTGAATTTTTTAACTGTTCAGAGCGAGCAAAACTCACACATTTTGTAGTTAACGTTATAATTATATTTTTGCACCTTCCCCCCCAGGGCCCAATCCTGGATCCGCCCTAGTCGTGCGACGTTGCCGTATTGTGCGGCGTCTGCACTGCTCTTTATGTATGTGTGTGAGTGTACGTAGTATAGGTAGATTCCGAGTGTGTATGTAATGCGACGTTGCCGTATTGTGCGGCGTCTGCACTGCTCTTTATGTATGTGTGTGAGTGTACGTAGTATAGGTAGATTGCGAATGTGTGAATTTGGTTAGATTGGTTAAGTTACAAACCGAATTAAATTATAACAAGCTTTTATTTGACTGACAACAGACAGGTGAATGGTATGTTGTCTGTCTATCTGTAATCAAATCTTAAACGTTTGTTTGTGTGCGTGTAGCTTTGGTGAGTGTGTGAATATTATTATTACTTTTACCGGGGTAAACTTCCTTTGCAGGAGGTCGACTAGGTGGGTACCCCAACAGTGCCGGTTATTCTACCGCCTGAGCAGTGATGTGCAAACATTACTGTGCTTCGGTAGAAGGGCACTGTAGCTAATGAAATTACTGGGCTGAGGAGTCTTATCATCTTATGACTCTCAAGTAAGAAGCGTTGGCGCAGTGCACCCAGAATCGTACCTTTGTAAAATACTGAGTAGCACTGTATTAATTAATGGGCAGCGTTATCTCTTACCATCAGGAGAGCGTCTTGCTCGTCTTCTTACTTCGTAGTATATTAAAAAAAATTGTTAGTTAGAAATCGAACAAAATTATAACAAGCTTTTATTTGACAGACAACAGACAGGTGAAAGGTCTGTTGTCTATCTATTTGTAATCATATCTTTTACGTATGTGTGTGTAGTTGAGGTGAGAGTGTGTGAATTGTGAATATTATTATTATTTTATCGTTAGTTAGAAATTGAATTAAATTATTACAAGCTTTAATTTGAGTTACGAATTTTGCATATATCTTTTAAGAATATTTGAATTTTTTAACTGTTCAGAGCGAGCAAAACTCACACATTTTGTAGTTAACGTTATAATAATATTTTTGCACCTTCCCCCCCAGGGCCCAATCCTGGATCCGCCCTAGTCGTGCGACGTTGCCGTATTGTGCGGGCCCGCACTGCTCTTTATGTATGTGTGTGAGTGTACGTAGTATAGGTAGATTGCGAATGTGTGAATTTTGTTAGATTGGTTTAGTTACAAACTGAATTAAATTATAACAAGCTATTATAATTTGACAGAACAGACAGGTGAAGGGTCTGTTGTCTGTCTATCTGTAATCAAATCTTTTACGTATGTGTGTGTAGTTGACGTGAGTGTGTGAATATTATTATTATTTTATTGTTAGTTAGAAATTGAATTAAATTATTACAAGCTTTAATTTGAGTTACGAATTTTGCATATATCTTTTAACCCTTTGACGACCACGGGTACACCCGTGTCCCAAACACAAAATTGTAAATATCTAAATAAATACTAAGCCAATTTCAAATATTTTTTTGTTTTCTAATATTTCAATGTCCATTTTAACCATTCATAGCAAGCAGCCCCATAAAAGTAGAACTATATTGTGACTATAATCTATAAAAGATGACATATCGTCTGGTGCGAAAATGAAAAAGTTTTCACAAGATTAACAAGATGTTAAAGTGAGAATCATAAATTAATTTTATGAAAAAACTATAGCCTGATTAATGGTTTATTTATATAAATTACTATACTATTAGATAATCTGACCCTAATAAAGCTATAAAGTCATAAATAAAAAGGGACAGTACTGTCCCTATGGTCGTGAAGGGATACATTTTTCGGACGACGATATGAACAAAATATTATGATAGTTATTAAAAAACCGAATAGTTACCAAGCAATATCAATAAAAGAAAAATAACCGATTTCAATAAAGTCATAAACCTTTAAAAATATCGTGTAATGAATATAAACAGCCAACTGTAAAACGATATAGATTCTTAGGATAGCCTGAAGATAAGAAGTAGTCGTCATAAAATGCATTCTTGTATCATATAAAAAATCCGTGTGAATTCGGGTGAACTTTCTACCTGGGTGATTAACGGTACCTACACCGTTAGAGCCGTATATTCTACCCATGTGCAAAGCTTCTCTTACTGTCCCGTTAGGACAGGGTCACTGTTTGGCTAGACTGGAGGGTAAGAGTGGTTGCATAAAAGTGCACCAAGTGTTGATCAATCATGTCATTTCAATAATTCAAGCTGGCTACCAGCCAAGCTTCCAGCTGATTACCATGGTAAAGTCGTAACGCCCGATTAGGTACGATTTTTTACTAAATATGTTTCGTATCACACTACAATAAAAATATGGGTGGCATTGGTCTAATGGATCAACGAAATATAACACACGAGCTTGATCGCAGGTCAAAGTCAAAATAAGAAGATAGATTATAATATATTATCTTATTCTTCTACGACCTTTTTGATATAACAGTGAACAACGCATATACCATGTACACAGAGAAGCACGGAATAGATTAATTGGTTGTTTGTAGATCAGGCAAGTCTCTGTGGCTTCCTGAAAAAATGAGTAAGTATCTAACATATTATGCAAAGCTATAAAACGATCTACCCTATTACAAATCATCGATAAAACGATAAACAGAAAACGATGCGCGTATTGTGCACGTTCCAAAAGATAATCGCACTAACAACACCTGTATAATATGCAAGTTCACCTGTAATATACGACCAATTGAATTGTTTTATTCTGCACCTTGACTCATTTCTTATAAATTAATAATTATAGGTAGTAAATTTGCGTTTTTAATAAGTTTTTAGATCCTACATATTCCTCTAGCCTTGAAACAAAACACTAAATAATTTCGAATAAAATTTACCGTTAACGACCATAGGGACATCCATGTACCATAAAATTCCAAAAAAACTAAAATAGGTTTTTACTTTTTGACTTTAAAATATGTTTTATAGACATCAAAAAGATCATATTATACAGAAATAACCATAACATTACCTCTCCTAGTCTTATGGTCCTGAAAGGGTTAAGAATATTTGAATTTTTTAACTGTTCAGAGCGAGCAAAACTCACACATTTTGTAGTTAACGTTATAATAATATTTTTGCACCTTCCCCCCCAGGGCCCAATCCTGGATCCGCCCTAGTCGTGCGACGTTGCCGTATTGTGCGGCGTCTGCACTGCTCTTTATGTATGTGTGTGAGTGTACGTAGTATAGGTAGATTCCGAGTGTGTATGTAATGCGACGTTGCCGTATTGTGCGGGCCCGCACTGCTCTTTATGTATGTGTGTGAGTGTACGTAGTATAGGTAGATTGCGAATGTGTGCATTTGGTTAGATTGGTTAAGTTACAAACCGAATTAAATTATAACAAGCTTTTATTTGACAGAAAACAGACAGGTGAAGGGTCTGTTGTCTGTCTATCTGTAATCAAATCATTTGCGTATGTGTGTGTAGTTGAGGTGAGAGTGTGTGAATATTTTTTTTTTATTGTTAGTTAAAAATTGAATTAAATTATTATACAAGCTTTTATTTGAGTTACGAATTTTGCATATATAAAAAAATAAATACAAAAAAATAAAATTTCCGTGGGACACATCTCCGCCATACAGATTATTGGTATGTACTTATTTGTCATATTTTCCTGAACACGAAAAGTGCGGTAGTCACTTCCTAAGTGTATAGAGGGACTTAGTTATGACGTCACAAAGATGGCCGCCAGCCTATTTTATTGTGCGGGTTATTTCAATATCTACTAAACCGATTTACTTAAGTAGGGTGTCAAATGAAAGGTTATTAAATAAGCATCATTTTATTTCTAAGAACTATTAATGTGAAGTAAGTAAGAAAGGAAATAATTCCAAAAAACATAATTTCTAAAAAAAAAATTTCTTCTTATGTATATAACTTGGTAACCGTTAGGATAATGCAAATATAGGTTTTTTTTTTTTTTTTTTTTTAAATAATGCAAATATAGGTTATTATAAAATATTTAGTTTCTTTCATCAGCTTTCTAAAAAACCATTAATCATTAAAATAAAGCTATATACACGGAACTGCAGCCGTTTGAATGAGCATCGGTAGCGCTGAACTCATAGCGGTAGCTACGCGATTAGACGGATTTTCTATAGAATGATCATAGAATTTTGAATAAAAAGCATGTGCGATAGTAATGAAAATATATAATAAAATTTAAGTAAGCTGGTACGTATTCATAAGTTGTATTTACAAGTTTTTTTCTGATGTGATCAGCATAATAATAGGTAGGTGTATGTGTTGTACTAAACTTACTGATAAAATTATTAAAAAAAAAACTTATTTTTATCTAATTAATGTCCTCAACGTAATCTGTATGTTCTGAATAATTATACTGGTTGTAACATTTGTTACCGACATGATGTATCCCTTCTAAGCACTTTTGTTTTTTGTCATTACATCCACAACGGGATGAACACTTTCTTCACATTTTCACCTAATTCACACATTCTCACCTAAGCTACACGCGCGCAAACAAACGTTTAGGATTTGAATACAGATAGACAGACAACAGACCATTCACCTGTCTGTTTTCTGTCAAATAAAAGCTTGTTATAATTTAATTCGGTTTGTAACTTAACCAATCTAACCAAATGCACACATTCGCAATCTACCTATACTACGTACACTCACACACATACATAAAGAGCAGTGCGGGCGCAGCACCAAACGGCAACGTCGCATTTTCACACACTCGCAATCTACCTATAACTACGTACACTCACACACATACATAAAGAGCAGTGCCGGCGCCGCACCACGGTAAAGAGATACTCTTTACCGTGTATGTAGAGTTGAAAGCTGGCAACGTCGCATCGAGATTGAGTACTTACTGATATTAAATATAGGCGTTACAAGTAGGTACCGTAAGTTCAGTTAGTTTGGTCCGTCCGACCAAGTGGAGAGATAGGAATTAGTTATAAAAACTACATTGATACGGTGAAAGCTCTGTGTTCGTAATAAAAAACTATAGGTTGAATAGAATTAAAAACTTTTTTGATAACCACATAATAAATATACCTACTTTAGGTATACCTAATAATTTTAATTCGGTTTTAACTAAACTCACACTCTTGCCTCGTTACGATATCGTAATCAGTTGTAGGTATCTCGACAATATTGTAGGAAATAGGTACTTACTCTCTATTGATATTCTATAAACTTTTATTAAAATTCTATTAACTAATATATTTTGCTATTGTTGTTTTGAGGGTGATTTATTATATTAGTTTTGCTTCTTTTTTATTAATGTTGTATAATATTTTTACTATAGGTAGGTTTACTTACCTACTTATTGCAGGGGTATAGGATTTTTTTACTTTGGCGACATGGCATTGCTGTAATGTTAACGTAGTAGGTTTTAACACAATAATTGCTCAAAATAACGAAGAATAAAATATTTTTTTTTTTATTTGTAGGAGAGTTTTAAACTGTTTGAAATTGTGTATTTGGAGTATTATACCACAAGATTTGGAATATAACGTTTTAAATCGGTGTATTTACATCTGTAACTGTGCACCCTGAATTTTACCTTTGTAAAATCCTGGGTAGCACTGTACTAATTATGGGCAGCGTTATCTCTTACCATCAGGAGAGCGTCTTGCTCGTATTCTTACTTTATTGTAAAAAAAACTATCAAAAGGTACTACAGCAGTAAAGAACACTTTTATTAAACACAGATCGGCCACAAGCCAATCTACAGAGAATCCAAGTGCTCCAAACCACATTGTTACAAGCTTTAATTTACTTTCATCTGTCCTTTTTCTGTCTGTCTGTCTGTTTGTAATCAATCTTGCGAGTTTAATTTGATCCACTTCCCGGTTTCCGATTGAGCTGAAATCTTGCATGTAGGTACATATATATATGTTACGGCTAATGTCCGAAGTGAGGCTACACCTAGGTTTAGCCTGTTAAGCCTAGGTGTAGCCGACCGCAGTCGGTTAAAGTTATGTGTAGAAGATTTAATTTCGGCCTCACATGTTTGAAACGTGACACGAGTTATCAACATGTTTAATTGTTGTATGGTGATCGTCATAAAATTAGCATTAAGTGTTCCTTACTGATGAATTGAGAACTCTGCGAATAAGGACAAGTCGGATCTGGTGCTTCGCCGGCTGCTACCGCAGCACGCTCGCTCGGCACGCACGTTGTAATCACTGTTCAAACCAAACCTAACCAGCTGGTGACGGTCTGCCCTGAACTTCTTACCGGGGGTAGACTTCCTTTGCAGGAGGTCGTCTAGGTGGGTACCCCAACAGTGCCAGTTATTCTACCGCCTGAGCAGTAATGTGCAAAAATATTACTGTGCTAGTGAAATTACTGGGCTAAAGAGTCTTAACGTCTTATGACTCTTGAGTAAGAAGCGTTGGTGTAGTGCACCTAGAATAGCACATCATTGTGAAATTCTGGGTAGCACTGTACTGATTATGGGCAGCGTTATCTCTTAACATCAGGAGAGCGTCTTGTCTAGAAGACAAGTCTTCTTACTTCTCCACATAAAAAAAAAACTTATAAAAACAAGTTTTATTTTACAAGCATTTTATTCACAATTCACACCTAACTTTAACCGGTTTAACCGGCTAAACCTAGGTGTAGCCGCACTTCGGATATTAGCCGTAACATATACATAAATTAGATGTCAAATAGTGGTTGCGGGAGAGCGTCATCTCTTCTCTCTTAACCTAAGTTACTTCTTCTTCTTCTTTTCGAGTCGATCGGCTATAAGTTGTAATATTATGTGAACCCTACAGCTGCTTTGACCAATGCGTCGCGATAACCAAAGTTACTTGTTTTCAGAATTTGATCAAGCAAACAGAACCGGGTATGGGAAGAGGTGAGTTATGTCATCATCATCATCTCAGCCATAGGAATAATATTATGTATTTTAGTTTATTTAGCCCGTTAGTTTTTAGCCTAGGCTAAACTAGTACGTCCTACACGCGATTGGATAAATTAGTTTAGCCTAGGCTAAAATAGTTTGTCCTAAGCCCGATAGGATAAACCAGTTCAGGATATCCTAAAATAGTTGATCCTCATAATATAAATAAGTACACTTTGGGATAAACTGGTATGGCCTAGTCTGAACAATATAGTGTATCATCATAAATATAGTGAATTAAATACCTAGTCATCGCATATACGAGTCTTATCGTAGACTGTTCATTTTTAACCCCCGACGCAAAAACGACGGGGTGTTATAAGTTTGACGTGTCTGTCTGTCTGTCTGTTTGTCTGTCTGTGTGTGTGTGTGTGTATGTGTCTATCTGTGGCATCGTAGCTCCCAAACGGATGAACGGATTTTGATTTAGTTTTTTTTGTTTGAAAGTAGAGTTAGTCGAGAGTGTTCTTAGCCATGTTTGGTGGAAATCGGTCCAAGATGGCCGCCGCTACAAAATGGCGGATTACTTTTTTCTTCCACGACCCCCTCAATATGAGTATCAAAGAAAGGGCTTAACGAGTAGAATACAGTCCACTATATAAAATTTAAAATCCAAGATGGCCGCCATAAAAAAAATGGTGAATTACGTATTGCGTTGGGGGTTTTTTAAATTTTTAATTTAATTCACTTGTTTATGACAAATGAAATACTCTGAAACTCTTTTCCCGGCGCTTAGCCGGCCTGCCTAGCTGCCGCGGCATGCTCGCTTCGCTGACACCTTTTTTTAACCCCCGACGCAAAAACGACGGGGTGTTATAAGTTTGACGTGTCTGTCTGTCTGTCCGTCTGTCTGTCCGTCTGTCTGTCTGTCTGTCTGTCTGTCTGTCTGTCTGTCTGTCTGTGTGTGTCTGTCTGTGGCATCGTAGCTCCCAAACGGATGAACGGATTTTGATTTAGTTTTTTTTGTTTGAAAGTAGAGTTAGTCGAGAGTGTTCTTAGCCATGTTTGGTGGAAATCGGTCCAAGATGGCCGCCGCTACAAAATAGCGGATTACTTTTTTCTTCCACGACCCCCTCAATATGGGTATCAAATGAAAGGGCTTGACGAGAAGAATACCGCTGCGTTGTTGTTAAAGAAAACCTAACACTCCACCTCGCTTCACTCGTCGTCGTACGTATCTATAATATGACAATCATAATCAATTACAGAGTTTTATATTCAGTTTATCTATTTTATTTTGATTTTCTAGATATAATATAATATTTAGGTACCTACAATGTTTAGATTAAGCTATACCAGGTTATCCCAGAATGCACGTATTTACATCAGAATCAATTAGTTTTGTCTACGCTAAGCTAGTTCGTCATAAACGTAATAGGATAAACTAGTTTAGCCTAGGTCAAACTAGTATGTCCTGAAATCGGGTATGGCCGGTAACATATTGTGACGGCGCGGCGGTGACATAACCATGGAACATTTTCAATTCAAATCTCAGTATCGGAACTATAGAAGAATTTCGGCCAACAAAATAACATCACGAAAGCCTTGAAAACTTGCGGTATCGACTGCAGAGTCCGCAACCCATGGTTCAAATCCAGCCGAACAAAATTTATGGTAACCGGATTTTTGGTGGAAGATTCTAGAAGAGAAGGACAAGGACAGCTACTTTAAAGAAAGTTCTCGATAGATTTTTAATAAGAAGAGACGTACGAAAAGACGATCAAAATTGAACAAATGACATACGAAAAGAAGATCGTAATTCAACAAATGACTATCGAAATTACGGGTATAAAAAAGGCCACAGGAGCGGGAACGAGTCAGTTGTGTTTGGAGCTTCTGGAAATAAGGAAGAATAAGAAGAAGTAAAAGTGAGAAGAGTCAAGTGTTTGTAGTAGCCAGTGAACCGTTATTGGACATTGTAGGAATAGAGTGCAAAGTCAGTGCTGTGCCAGGGACCCCTGTTAGTTCGAATAAATCCCAAATTTCCGAAGCAGTTGGTATTCCTTACCTATCCCCGCTTCCCGTAACAATATCTAATTAAATTTTTGATTTCAGTGCCTCAAGAACCATTGACAGAAAAGATGGAAAACTCCGTGAAATATGCGATAGATCAGTACATCATGAATGGCGACTTAAAAGAGTTGTGCGCTGACGTCACTCAGATGTACCACCCACGCTTTCACTCCGCTGTCATCGCGCTGATTGTTGATATAACTGGCAACAAGTAAGCTCAATATTATCTATGTTAGGCTTACTATAGCACAGTGCGGCCCTAAGTGCTACTTTTGCGTGTAACTTTTGCGGTCAACCGCGGTCAATCAAATGTATGAAAAAGTCAAGATTGACAGCCGATGCACCAATGAATAACAAGGAAATAAATGAAAAATTGCCACGCTTGAGCTTATTTGATTCGTCTTGACGAGTACTTTGGTGCTAGGTGGTAATAATTATAAAAGCTCGTTTTTAAAAAGTTTCATAAAATGTTCACTCGTTTTATTATACATAGCATAAACAAACGTTTGACCGCAATCTCACCTGTTGGTAAGTGACGATTGACGATACAGTCTAAGTTGTAGCACGCTTGTTTAGTAAGAACTTATGCACTCTTGATTCGAACAGCTTCGCTTTCGTTCTCATAATAAAATATGAAGCAAATCGCTTTTTTTTTATACTACGTAGTAAGAAGACGAGCAAGACGCTCTCCTGATGGTAAGAGATAACGCTGCCCATAATCAGTACAGTGCTACCCAGTGCACTGCGCCAACGCTTCTTACTTGAGAGTCATAAGATGTTAAGACTCCTCAGCCCAGTAATTTCACTAGCTACAGTGCCCTTCTACCGAAGCACAGCAATGTTTGCACATCACTGCTCAGACGGTAGAATAACTGGCACTGTTGGGGTACCCACCTAGTCGACCTCCTGCAAAGGAAGTCTACCCCCGGTAAAGGTCGCTTAGTTTTGCACTGTTATAAGATCTCTGTTTTGTAATTTTTGTGTGTTAATAAAGTTGTTATATATCTATATATGTAATCGCTTCGTCGAAAAGTTATATCCACGAAAAGATTTTTTTTTTTTTAAATCTTTTCATGTCATTTTTAAATATTTTTAAACTGGAAACACTTTTAAAATGTGTGCAATAATATTATGGAGGGCTGTTCTTAAGGAATTTTCAATAAATTAATTCTATGAATATATATTTCAAAATTTGTCAAATAGTGCGAGCGAGAGAGCGTCATTCGATATAGCTCATAATTATGATTGGAATTTTGGCTCCGTCAACATACCTATTGTAATTTTTTTATTACTTTCAGAAACGCAAAAGAAGTACCAATCATTTCAAAGGCGCTGGTACATCTAGTGGCGACAAATATAATATCTATTGATAATTTCTTATCTGGACTGAAAGATTCGTTTGAACTCGCCCCCGTCATATACATCGATGTGCCGATGTTGTATTGCTATTTGGGAATGATTGTCGCACCACATATTGTGAAGAATGTAAGAGATACTCCATTAATCATTTGGTATACAAACTCTCCCTTTTATAGGTCTATTTATTTAGCCCCTTTTGTTAAACTATCTTATTTATACCCCTTTTATAATTCCTACCATATGTATACTTTCCCCTTCTCTTATAGTGGGGAAGGAGGTATACAATTTGGAAAATCTGTCCTATTTTAGACCCCGTTCTATATACCCTCTCCTCTTTTTATATCCCTTCTAATTTCCCCACCTATTTCTTTTATACCCATTCATATATAATTCTTCCCCTATGTAAAACCCATTTTTTGTAATTAATCCCTCTCTTCCCCACCTTTTTTTATACTTACATAGCCTTTTATAATAATACATCCCCTATTTATCCCCTCCTGCCTTTTTAGTAATTTTAGTGTTAGCGTTCATTTGAACTTTTTTAGTTCTGATAGAGAATAACACCAATAATTATTATTATAATAAGTAGTCTCATTTGGAACACTTTGCCGTCATCCGTGTTCTAATAGATACAATAACTTGAGTATCTTCAAGGCAAGAGTGAAATAAGTGAACCTTACGTGATCCATCGTCGACCGCATTTGCACTTTTCATCAGGTGGGATGTGGTCAAACGTAGGCCTATTTAGTATACATTTATTTTTTATTTCCAGCACATCACATTCTCACAAATATTCAATCTTAGTAAGAATATAATCAGCGAAAACCAAGGGAACCTATTACTCAAAGCCATCATTTCAAATATGTGTGACAATATGGGAACAACTTTCGTTAGAATTAAATGGCTGGAATCCGGTATGGAATTGAAACAATGGATGGAGGAAAACCAAGTAAGTTACCCTACTATAATATTATGATAAGAGCGTCAATAAGGATGTTGACCTATTTTTTTTTGTTAAACCAGTATGTCTGTGTGTGTGTGTGTGTGTGTGTGTGTGTGTGTGTGTGTGTGTGTGTGTGTGTGTGTGTGTGTGTGTGCGTGCGTGCGTGCGTGCGTGCGTGCGTGCGTGCGTGCGTGCGTGCGTGCGTGCGTGCGTGCGTGCGTGCGTGCGTGCGTGCGTGCGTGCGTGCGTGCGTGCGTGCGTGCGTGCGTGCGTGCGTGCGTGCGTGCGTGCGTGCGTGCGTGCGTGCGTGCGTGCGTGCGTGCGTGCGTGCGTGCGTGCGTGCGTGCGTGCGTGCGTGCGTGCGTGCGTGCGTGCGTGCGTGCGTGCGTGCGTGCGTGCGTGCGTGCGTGCGTGCGTGCGTGCGTGCGTGCGTGCGTGCGTGCGTGCGTGCGTGCGTGCGTGCGTGCGTGCGTGCGTGCGTGCGTGCGTGCGTGCGTGCGTGCGTGCGTGCGTGCGTGCGTGCGTGCGTGCGTGCGTGCGTGCGTGCGTGCGTGCGTGCGTGCGTGCGTGCGTGCGTGCGTGCGCGTGCGCGTGCGCGTGCGCGTGCGCGTGCGTGTGCGTGTGTGTGTGTGTGTGCGTGTGTGTGTGTGCGCGTGCGGGCGTGCGCGCGTGCGCGTGTGTGTGTCTGTCTGTCTGTCTGTGGCATCGTAGAGTGCTTTTCACGAAAGGAGTCCTTTTTGCGGGGCGCCACTATCGCACATTTTAAAAGTTAAAATATCTATTAACATTTTAACTCCTCATAAATCACTTATATTTAATTTCTTAATTTAATAGCTATTTGTTTTAATTAACAAAAAAAAAGACGTGTGGCACTCGGAGACTGCCGCGGTAAAGCTATTGCATAGCATTTTTTATCGACTTATGCAATTATAATTATTTATTTATTTTATAAATGCAGTATTTTTTTTACTTTGTTTTTTTTTCTTTGATATTAATTCAAGTTACACTTTGAGCGTGGTGACCGATAAAAAAAAGAAAAACTAAAAAGTATCACCGCTGTGCCGGTCGGAGTGGGGGGGTGTTAGGTTTTTTTCGTTACGGAATTTCTAGATTCGGTCCCCACGCTCAAGGACCGCGATAGAAGCTATGCAATAGCTTAAAATTTTTGGATATGAAGTCCAGTAATAATCGATAAAATTAAATTTAGTTCCGCTAAGAGCAGCGGGACCTCGTTCGTGAAAAGGACTCTAGCTCCCAAACGGATGAACGGATTTTGATTTAGTTTTTTTTGTTTGAAAGTTAGTCGAAAGTGTTCTTAGCCATGTTTGGTAAAAATCTGTCCAAGATATGGCGACCCCCTCAATATGGGTATCAAATGAAAGGTCTTGACTAGTGGAATACAACCCACTATATAAAATTTAAAATCCAACATAGCCGCCACCACAAAATGGTGAATTACGTATTGCGTTGGGGGTTTTTTAAATTATAAATTTAATTCACTTGTATAATATGTTTATGTACAAGTGAATTAAATTAAAAATTTAAAATACCCCCAACGTAATTCAAATTTTTTTGATGGCGGCCATCTTGAATTTTAAATTTTATATAGTGGGCTGTATTTTACTCGTTAAGCCTTTTCATATGATACCCATATTAATGGGGTCGTGAAAGAAAAAAGTAATCCGCCATTTTGTAGCGGCGGCCATCTTAGATAGATTTCCACCAAACAAAGCTAAGAACACTCTCGACTAACTCTACTTTCAAACAAAAGAAACTAAATCAAAATCCGTTCATCCGTTTGGGAGCTACGATGCCACAAACAGACACATACACACACACAGACAGACTGACAGACACGTCAAACTTATAACACCCCGTCGTTTTTGCGTCGGGGGTTAAAAACTCACATCAAAATACCTACGCGATAAGTCTGGATTCTGGATTAATAAAATTTTCACTTGTACTGTTTTTCATTATTCAGGTGTCGAAATGGATGGAAGATAACGAATTTCACTTCCTAGAGGGTCTTAATGCTGGCGCAGATAAAACTAAAGGCAAACTAACTCTGAGAGAACGCAGCAAGTTGCTCCTACTTATGAGAGCTGATGGAGACTGTAAATGCATTCAAGGATGGATAGAGGTGAGTCAGGTCAGGTCAGCCCTAGGGGCATTCAGTGACGAGCGCCATGGGCGGCAAATTTTCAGGGGGCAGCAAAATTCGAAACGAGAAAAAAGATCAATCCATTCAAACGCGTTTAATTGAAAATTTATATATTTCGAAATTTACCATTTTCTCGGCGTTCACAGCATGCTCTCGCGCATAATTCTTTCGACATATTTTTTTAGTGATTTGTACGTATTTTTCGTTATTAAAAATATCCAGTTTTCACGCCCCAGGATGTAAAATTTCGGTGGTGGGGCGGCATTTTCTTCGGTGCTCAGGGCGGCTCCAGGGCTAAATCCGGCCTGCACGCGTTCATGAGAAATGAATTAACACCTTCTTTATCCTCCTCTTGAATAGCCCCATGTTGAAGTGGGAAATACGTCGCTTGGAAGGCTATTCCACAACCTGCAAGTGTGTGTACTAAAATTATTTTATTTATTCTCAGGAACTCAGAGGTGTTCCGAACGAATTGACGCCGCAGAAATTCGACACATTACTGGAGAAAGTGGAGGCACTGAGTATAGACAATGAGAAACGTCTGCAAGGAGTGGTTGACTTGATATTCGAGAAGGCTATCGAGGAACCGAACTTCTCTGAAGCTTGTGCGGCGATGTGCAGCAAATTGTCTATGATTAAGGTAAAAAAGAATGTATTAAATAGAGTTACTATTGGTAGGCTTCGCCCGTGGCTAGTTAAAAGCTTATTACACCTGGCTAAATTTAGAAGCCTAAATTCAGTCACCACTGAATTAAGTCAAGTGTAATCACATTTAGCTTCCTAAATTTAGAAGAAAGTATCGTTCATCCTAATGTAGATTCTGAATTTAGTGACTAAATTCAGCCAAGTGTAATAAGGTTTTTACCACCTACTGAACAAAACCGCCTGATAGGTTTAATGGGATGCATCGTCGCGTCGTTTAAGAGCGTATATAAATAAAAAATTGGGGTTTAGGGATGAATTATATTAGACCGGTCCGTGTTCGGGGTGTACCGTGTACGTGGCCCGGACGGGGCACGGATTTGAAACGTTACATACATTTTATATGAACCGGTTTATATTACACAGTGCATGATCCGTGTCCCGTCCGGGCCCGGACGACGCTGGTGTAATATAAACTGGTTCATATAAAATGTATGTAACGTTTCAAATCCGTGCCCCGTCCGGGCCACGTACACGGTACGCCCCGGACACGGACCGGTCTAATATAATTCATCCCTTATACTCCAATAGAACATGTTACCCTACTTACACTATCAGAGTCAAATCACAATTTATAGGTTGTGTAATATCGAGTGACGCTCACTCGCTCGCACAATTTGACAAATTTTGAAATATAAATTCATTGAATTAATTTATTGAAAATTCCTCTATACCAGCCCTACATTATATTATTGCACACATTTAAAAAGTGTTTTCAGTGAGATATATATTAAAAATGGGATGAGGAGCAATTATGAAATAAAATTGTCCTTATGCCATTTTTTAATATATCTCACTGAAAACACTTTTACAATGTGTGCAATAATATTATGCATAGGGACGGTATAGAGGATATTTCAATAAAATAATTCCATGAATTTATATTTCAAAATTCGTCAAATTGTGCGAACGAGAGAGCGTCACTCGATATATACGCTCTTAGCTGGTTTTCAGTCTAGATTGAGTATAATTATTAATAGAGTATTTTTCCAGGTGCCTGCAAAAAACGCGACCTTTACAAAAAAAAGCGTTACTTTCAGAGCTCTCATTATAAGCAAATGCCAAGAACAGTTTGAAACTAAAAGGACTGACGAACGAGTGCTCAAACTGGAGAAAGAAATTGAAGCTTGCACTGATCCTGTAAGTATAACAGGATAGAATAGAAATATATCTTAGGCAAATTTTTAAAACAGTTCTCAATTGCATATTTTGTAAACTCGGTTATAGGGACCCCACGAGACAGGCTTGACCTAGTGTGGGGTCCATTAGAAATGCTTGTGTACTCTGTATTCTTATGGAAAATAAATATATTTGTATTTGTAGAAAACTCTTTATTGAAACTTTACAAACATACAGAAAACTTAAAACTATAACACAAAATCACGACATAAGTGTAACAATTGGCGGTCTTATCGGTAAAAGCGATCTCTTCCAGGCAACCTGGCAGGGACAGAAATAATTATATTTACATGGGTAGGTGGTGAGTAAAAACCGGAACCGGATATATTATAAACATGTGACCATTACAAATGATTTTTTAATTAATAAATAATTTAATTCAGGCAATACTGCCAACAATGACAATGTACCAGAGTAGACCCTAATCAAAATATGTACCTTATAGACTAACATTAGTCCAGTTAAAGAAGAAATGTGGATCGAAAAGTCGAAAGCAGAAAAACTAACTTAGTAACTTTGTTTGGACTAGTTAGGAGATAAACATACTAAAAGTCCCCATCCCTCCGAGGTGAGCCCGAGGGGGGGGAGGCCGAAGAAGGTCCCATTTTTAGGTTTTTTGCTTATATGTCAAAAACTGTGCGTTGTACGATATTTTGTTGTACTACATTATTAAACCTCATAAAATTTTCTACAACTTCGGCCTTGGCACTTTTTATCTATCTCCAATCGTTGTCCAGCTATGAGCTTCCAAACATGGTCTATTTTGAAGACGCTTAAATTAGTTTTCTATACAAAGTCGGTAAAAAAATCTTATAAATAAAATTTGACCAACTTCTGGTTGTCGTATCATAATGAAACTTTGCAAATGTCTAGAAATCTGATGACAGTTTAATAATCTGGTACCACTGAGCTGATCTGATGATGGAGCCAGGAGGTGTCTACTGAAACTCTTCAACGGCTATTAGTAAAACCGGCGAGTTTAGGCTCATTACATTCGAATTGATGAGACGTAGGCACCTCCTGGTCCATTATCAGACCCTCGACAGCAAGTGTTATGAAAAAGTCTCATCGATTCGAATGTAATGTGCCCAAACTCGACGGGTTTACTAATAGCCATTGAAGAGTTTCATTAGACACCTTCTGGCTCCATCATCAGATCAGTTCAGTGGTACCAGATTATTAAACTGTCATCAGATTTCTAGACATTTGCAAAGTTTCATTATGATACGACAACCAGAAGTTGGTCAAATTTTATTTGTAAGATTTTTTTACCGACTTTGTATGGAAAACTAATTTAAGCGTGTTCAAAATAAACCATGTTTGGAAGCTCATAGCTGGACAACGATTGGAGATAGATGAAAAGTGCCAAGGCCGAAGTTGTAGAAAATTTTATGAGGTTTAATAATGTAGTACAACAAAATATCGTACAACGCATCGTTTTTGACAATTAAGCAAAAAACCTAAAAATGGGACCTTCTTCGGCCTCCCCCCTCGGGCTCACCTCGGAGGGGTGGGGACTTTTAGTATGTTTATCTCCTAACTAGTCCAAACAAAGTTACTAAGTTAGTTTTTCTGCTTTCGACTTTTCGATCCACATAACCTTTTTGGGCACTCATTGACTGGGCTACATGCATAATACATTATATAAGAACTTAAAACTATACTCTGTCCAGCGAGTCGAGCTAATATGGCGCTCTCTCCCTTGAACAATTGTATGAAGTGATAAGGATGCACTATCGACTTAAAATGTCGTGATTGGTCAAGGGGTGGGACTAATTTATAACAAGTGAATTAAATTAAAAATTAAAAAAAACCCCCAACGCATTTTTTTTTCTATGACATAAAATATTGCATTGTCATTCGATTTATATGTACATGCAAGAAAATTTTTAGCTTGAGCGAAAAGGAGCAGCTTCTTATTTGTAAGAATAAGAAATTGCGCCTTGGTCTTAGCTCCCTCAGTTCTATGAAGTATTTATCGCGCTTTCTAGGTTGAATCTGCTACCATCTATGACCGCATCGTCGCTTAAGATCAGGCGAGGTCGTGGTCAACGATAAAAAAATATAATAAATAAGAAACCCCTAAATGTTTGTTTTTCATAATTTCAGGCCAAAAAGGAAGAACTTCAGTTGATGCTGCAAGAAGAGAACAGACGTGTGAGAATGAGATCTGTTGGGATTGTCCGATTTATTGGTAAGCTTCTGTTACACTGCTTTTAGAATTAACAGTTTGGGGTAGACTTCCTATGCACTCGGTCGACTAGGTGGGTACCCCAACAGTACCAGTTATTGTACCGCCTGAGCGATGTGTGAACATTACTGTGCACAGGTAGGAGGGCACTGTAGCTAGTGAAATTACTGGGCTGAAGAGTCTTAACATCTTGTATTTTCGTATTTTTATGTTTTTCTAGCTGCGTCCAGCGGTTTTTACCCGCTGTTATATATATATATATATATAGCCTATGCCATAAACATGTGATTAAAAATTCTCGGCGATTTTGATGAATATTTCTATCTCTATTCCAAATTGCAGCTCAATCGGTCCACCCGTTTAGGCGTGAAAGAGGAACAAACATATACATCTAGACATCCATACATTCTTACAAACTTTCACGTTTATAATAATAGTAAGACGTATTTCCATCTTATCTTTCCCTTTGTAGGTGAGCTATACAAACAACAAATTATGTCACAAACAATAATGCTGTACTGCATGAAGTACCTCATCAAGAATCACGAAGAAGACAAACTGCAATGCCTCTGTGAACTGCTCACCACAATCGGCCAACAAATCGAGAACAAAGAACCTTCCCAACTAGATCTCATCTTCAAGAAGATGCTGGAAATCACTGAAGTTGCTGAAATATCCAGTCGAATGAGGTTTATGATACTAGATGTGATGGAATTGAGGAAAAGAAGATGGGTAAAGAAGGGTGTGGTGGATTTGCAGCCGAAAACGATGGATCAGATTCAGAAAGAAGCGGAGTTACAGCATAAGAGGGTAAATCCTGAGATCGGGCGTATTTAAGTGATTTCCGTGGCAGATTTTAAATCAAAGTATTATTGCATTTTACATGTAAAACATCAAATTTCCCATAATTATAATTACATCAATCAAATAGGCATCATTATAACTTGTTTTGTTCAGAAGATATTTAAATTTAAATTTTTGGTGCCACGGGAATCAATAAAGTGTGGCATGGGAATCAAAATTAAACCTATTTTGTTTGAATTCTATGTTATTATTTAAATATTGACCTCTACATACTAATCATATAAAATAGAAATGATTAAAAACGGTGATCCAAACAGATATACACCAAACATAAAGTATTAAAAAGGTCTATATTGGCTCTCTATATAATAATCATGTAAACTAAATAAAATCAACGTATTGCAGTCTTAAACAATGTAAAAATATTACAGTCACAGTCACTGACAGGATTCACTCCAGAAGCTGTCATCAGATTGTACATTTATCATTAGTTAGGTTAATCTGGACTGAAAGTTGCAGTCAGTCCATAGTTTCGTTTTATTTTTTCATCATACATCATCTCAGCCATAAGACGTCTACTGCTGAACATAAACCTCCCCTTTAGACCTCCATATATAACACTGCTGTTGAAAGCGACCTGCTTCAAACGTCTTTCAGCGACCTAAATAAGGTCGTCTGCCACACTTGTGGGTAGACGTTCTACGCTGCGTTTGCTTGCCTGTAGTAGCCACTTGAACACTTTTCGACCCCATCAGCCATTCGCTCTACGTGCTATGTGGCCTGCCCATTACTACTTCAGCTTCCTGATCCGCGGAGATATGTCAGTGACTTTGGTTCATCTCCTCATTCCTGATTTGATCACGTAGAGAAACCCTGAGTATAGCCCTCTCCATAGCTCGCTGAGCGACTTTTTAATGTGGTCTGTCTACTATAGTACAATATAAAAAAATCTGATGTATACAATATAAAAAAAATATCTAAAATAATGAAATATACAAATATAAACTGTCAAAATCACTTCCATACCTGCGGCTTCGCTGTAGTTGGGTAAAAAGTGAAAGAATGCGCAAGAAAACTCAGGGGAAAATTGATCACCGTGGTAAAATACCATGAGAATCAATACCATGTAAATCAAAATTGTATAGTTTTTTGTCAATATTTTTAAATACCATAATTATAGACCAAAATTAATAAAATATATGATAAACAATACCCTTTTACTAACTGCACACCCTAGTCAAAAAATCGTAATGGATAAAAAAATATTTTTAAACATGGAAAAGGTAATCAATGATCTAGTGAACCAAAACCACGGTAATCAATTTCTCACCTTCGTAAATCCAGTTTATAACAACGAGAGGAGGAGCCTCTCTTCACTATGTTTAGAGCGCAATCGAAGTTAGCCAATAGCGTGCGTACAAGCTTCTAAGTATTGTGGTTTGTGAAATGTGGGTAGTTATGTCGCGCGCCATGGGAATCACTTTTTGTCCGGGGACAAACCTAAATTTGTTATTTTTTCTAAAACTACGCTGAGTACAGCCTTCGCGTATTTTTTTGATCATATAACAGTTCACCCTTTACAGCTTTGATCACAGGAATTAATTAAATTCCTTTTATAAATTAGTGTAAAAAATATATTTTGTTCCGAAAATGTGTAAGGGACAGCCCACGGTAATCAAATTTCAGGGCTTTTACATTTTTTTTTAGATACTTGCAGCTAAATATAACCTGATGTCTATCATGCATTAAGTAGATTGAACCTTAGACTAACAGGAAAAAAATACCTTTGGGTAGAATTTTTATGTTACGGGTAGTTTATTCCCCCAGACACGTAAAATTTTGACTCTCAGGAATCACCCAAGAATATTGAGGTAGGTTTTTAATAATAATATTTTTTTCATTTCAGGCAATAGTACACTGACCACAAAATCAATGTACCAGAGGCACATATCATATACCTTAAAGACTAAAGACACATAAAAACAAGGGCACTGCACTGAAGCTAGTGAAATTACTGGGCTAAAGCTAAATCTTCTTATGACTCTTGAGTAAGAAGTGTTAGTGCAGTGCAGTGCCGGCGTTAGGGTAGGGCGCGGTTGGGCGACCGCCCAGGGCGCCGGATAAAAGGGGCGCCACAGGCTCTATAATGGGGCGCCCGTGGCGCCCCATTCGTTCTGAAAAATTCAATATTTCTCGGTGCTCGTAGCGAGCTGCTCGCGCTTTTATAAGAACATTTAGTTTCTTTGCCACTCGAAGGAAGATAAACGCACATCATTCGTGCTGAAAGATTCAAAATTTTCTCGCCGCTCGCAGCGAGCTGCTCGCGCTTTTATAAATGAGAAAATTTACTTTCTTTGCCATTCGAAGCAAGCTAAACGCACACCATTCGTGCTGAAAAATTCAAAATATTCTCGGCGCTCGCAGCGAGTTACTCGCGCTTTTATAAATAAGGACATTTAGATTCTTTGCCACCCGAAGCAAGCTAAACGCACATCGTTCGTGCTGAACAAAATCTAAATTTTCTCGGCGCTCGCAACGAGCTGCTCGCGCTTTTATATATAAGAATTCTTATTTAGTTTCTTTGCCGCTCGGAGCAAGCTAAACGCACAACATTCGTGCTAAAAAATTCAAAATTTTCTCGGCGCTCGCAGCGAGTTACTCGCGCTTTTATAAATAAGGACATTTAGTTTCTTTGCCACTCGAAGTAAGCTAAACGCACATCATTCGTGTTAAAAAAATCTAAATTTTCGCGGCGCTCGCAGCGTGCTGCTCGCGCTTTTATAAATAAGAATACTTATTAAGTTGTAATTTGACTCTGACAGTGTAAGTAGGGTAACCTGTTCTGTTGGAGTAATAAACCCCAATTATTAGACATTAAATATTATAAATAATTAATAACAAGTGAAATTTAAAAAAACTTTTTAAAAACAAGCTTTTATTATTATTATACCACTTAGCACCATAAAGAACTCGTCAGACGAATCAAATGAACTCAAACTCGATGGGGTTACGTCGTTTTATTACGAAGTTCCTATGGCCACCTTGCAGCTTCATCATCAGATCAGCTCCATGTCAATATTAATTTCATTGTCATCCGATTTATACACGCATACAAAATTTCAGCTTAATCGGATCGGACACCGGGAAGTGGGTCAAATTAAACTTGCAAGATTTGATTACAGACAGACAGACAACAGACAGGTGAAAGTAAATTAAAGCTTGTATAAAATATATCATGTAGTAATAAGATATAATTGTTTTCAGGAGTAATATTGGTGGCGCTAACATCGTTTTTCAACAGCATCAAAGAGGGAAATGAAGATGATTCCTGCAGCGAAGATTAATGATGATCACTGTTCCATTTAATATAGATATCAATCAATAAATAATAATAATAATTTAATTGTTTTATTTTTAATCCATACTAATTTTTGAAGCGGTGGTTGGCCAAGGGGTTATGTGGTGCGGATGCAAATCTGGACCACCGAGTCGAATCCTGCGTACATTACTTGCTTAAACCTTTTTTAATATGAGATTAATGACAAACGCAGCAATGTACATCAAAGTTGTTATCAATCGTATTGAGTGAGAATTAGCCAATAGGCCCCGCACCAATGACTAATTATTTTCCACTCGCTATATTACTGGTGGTGATAGGCTTCCACTGGACAAAACCGTGGCGTATATTGAAACCCTACCTCTATTCAGCACTGCGACCGATCTGAGATGCGATCGCTTTCCTGACATAGGTACATCCATGTTGACAACTTCAAAGTACATTATTGCGTTTGTTATTTGACTCATATATATTAATGAGGAGGTTTAAGTACGCAATTATGTCATGAAATAGAAAACGAGCAGGACGCTGCCCATAATCACAGTACAGTGCTACTAGGATTTCACAATGATGTGAAATTCTAGCAGCACTGCATCAACGCTTCCTACTCGAGTCGTAAGATGTTAACTCTTTAGCCCAGTAATTTGTCGTTTGTGTTTGTCTATGGATTTTAGTGTTTTACAATGTCGTTGGGGATAGCTAATAGGCCCATATCGAATCATCATCAGCTTATGTTCGTCCACTGCTGGACATAGGCCTCCTCCATGGAACGCCACTCAACTCTGTCCTCCGTCCGAATGGAGGTTTATCCCCCAACCACTCTCAGTGGCCGTAGCATCAGCATGAGACACGGAATCTCGCTGAAATGTCAAATCAAATCAAAAGCATTTATTTGTCAGAGTATTACTGATTACCGCGAGTATTGTACATACATTAGTTGGTAATTAAATTTAGAAGTTTCAAATACTCTACCGGAGCTTCGGTGTACAAATATTAATTATATTAAATGGAAAAAAGATAGACAAGCAATGACTTTAACACTTACAAACACAATTAAATAATTCATTTCATACACAAAATTAGAAACCGTCAAGAGTAGAACTACCGGGTACCGGGTAGTTTACCGCGGGTAGACTTCCTTTGCAGGAGGTCGTCTAGGTGGGTACCCCAACAGTGCCAGTTATTCTACCGCCTGAGCAGTGATGTGCAAACATTACTGTGCTCCGGTAGGAGGGCACTGTAGCTAGTGAAATTACTGGGCTAAAGAGTCTAACATCTTATGACTCTTTGAGTAAGAAGCGTTGGTGCAATGCACCTAGAATTTCACATCATTGTGACACTGTACTAATTATGGGCAGTCGTTATCTCTTAACATCAGGAGAGCGTCTTGCTCGTCTTCTACTTCATAAATAATCAGTACAGTGCTACTTAGGATTTCACAATGATGTGAAATTCTAGAAGCACTGCACCAACGCTTCTTACTCAAGAGTCGTAAGATGTTAACTCTTTAGCCCAGTAATTTGTCGTTTGTGTGTTTGTCTATGGATTCTAGTGTTTTACAATGTCGTTGGGCGATAGCTAATAGGCCCATATCATAAGGTATCGAATCATCATCAGCTTATGTTCGTCCACTGCTGGACATAGGCCTCCTCCATGGAACGCCACTCAACTCTCTCCTCCGTCCGGTTGGATAAGAAACCGCTCCCAGTGGCCGTAGCATGCAGCATGACACACAGAATCCCGCAGAAATGTCAAGAGTAGAACTGTCATCCCACACGTTGCGTTGTACTTTTGTGAATGTAGTAATGACTAGTTTTTTTATGTGATAAAGTAGAAGACGTGCAAGATGCTCTCCTGATGTTAAGAGATAACGCTGCGCATAATCAGTCTAGTGCTACTTAGGATTTCACAATGATGTGAAATTCTAGGTGCATTGCACCAACGCTTCTTCATCGAGAGTCATAAGATGTTAACTCTTCAGCTCAGTAATTTCACTAGCTACAGTGCCCTCCTACTTGTGCACAGTAATGTTTGCACATCACTGCTCAGGCGGTACAATAACTGGCACTGTTGGGGTACCCACATAGACGACCTTTACCTCCGGCAAAGGAAGTCTATCCCCGGTAAAACTGACTAAGTTGACTTGACAGCAAGACAAGTCTATGAAACGTCTGTGCAAGAGGGGCAGCGACCCTCCGTATATCATCGCCCCATCTCGCCCAAGGACGCCCTACACGTAGGTATCGAATAAAAATAAAACAAATAAAATATTATTTTAATTATTTATTGATTGATATCTATATTAAATGAACAGTGATCATCATTAATCTTCGCTGCAGGAATCGTCTTCATTTTCCTCTTTGATGCTGTTGAAAAACGATGTAAGCGCCACCAACGTTACACCTGGAAACAATATTTTATCACTACATAATTTATTTATTTATTTATACTTATATAGTACCAATTACACTATTAAGTTAGAGAATTATTATACATGGTATAACATTAAACTATAAGTAGATATTAGATATTAAACAAAGTAACAAAAGATCTTAAGAAGCTAAATAATGCAAAAAAGAAAATAGAATATTATAATAGTATAAACAAAACAATAATAATAATAGTCCAGTCAATGAGTGCCCAAAAGTGGCATGTGGATCGAAAAGTCGAAAGCAGAAAAACTAACTTAGGGACTTTGTTTGGACTAGTTAGGAGATAAACATACTAAAAGTCCCCACCCCTCCGAGGTGAGCCCGAGGGGGGGGAGGCCGAAGAAGGTCCCATTTTTAGGTTTTTTGCTTATATGTCAAAAACTGTGCGTTGTACGATATTTTGTTGTACTACATTATGAAACCTCATAAAATTTTCTACAACTTTGGCCTTTACACTTTTTATCTATCTCCAATCGTTGTCCAGGTTTGAGCTTCCAAACGTGGTCTATTTTTAAGACGCTTAAATTAGTTTTCCATACAAAGTCGGTAAAAAAATCTTGAAAATAAAATTTGACCAACTTCTGGTTGTATCATAATGAAACTTTGCAAATGTCTAGAAATTTGATGACAGTTTAATAATCTGGTACCACTGAGCTGATCTGATGATGGAGCCAGGAGTTGTTTACTGAAACTCTTCAATGGCTATTAGTAAACCCGTCTAGTTTGGGCACATTACATTCGAATACTATTATAGTAGGTACTATTGCCTGAAATAAATTAAGTATAATTATTAAAAAACCTACCTCATTACGCCCATGCTGTAATTCCGCTTCTTTTTTAATCTGATCCATCGTTTTCGGCTGCAAATCCACCACACCCTTCTTAACCCATCGTCTTTTCCTCAATTCTATCACATCTAGTATCATGAACCTCACTCGACTGGATATTTTAGACACTTTAGTGATTTCCAGCATCTTCTTGAAGATGAGATCTAGTTGGGTAGGTCCTGCGTTCTCGATTTGTTGGCCGATTGTGGTGAGCAGATCACAGAGGCATTCGAGTTTATCTTCTTCATGGTTCTCGATGAGGTAATTCGTGCAGTACAGCATTAATTTAAGTGTAAGCATTTTTAGTTTGTACAGCTCACCTAAAAAGGGAAAGATAAGATGGAAATATGTTTTACTAATATTATAAACGTGAAAGTATGTAAGAATGTATGGATGTCTAGATGTACGTTTGTTCCTCTTTCATGCCCAAACGGGTGGATTGAGCTGCAATTTGGAATAGAGATAGCTTAGACAATGGAACGCATGGGAATGAAAGAAAGAAAAAAAAGGTTTATTCGAGCATCAACAATGATTACATACAAAAATAATACATAACCCCATACTATAGTATCATTAAAACTACCTATATAGTCCAGTAAAGGAAGAAATGTGGATCGAAAAGTCGAAAGCAGAAAAACCATAGGAACTTTGTTTGGACTAGTTAGGAGATATAAACATACTAAAAGTCCCCACCCCTCCGAGGTGAGCCCGAGGGGGAAGGCCGAAGAAGGTCCTATTTTTAGGCTTATATGTCAAAAACTGTGCGTTGTACGATATACTGTAGTGCTACATTATGAAACCTCATAAAATTCTCTACAAATTTGGCCTTTACACTTTTTATCTATCTCCAATCTTTGTCTAGCTATGAGCTTCCAAACATTATTTTATTATTTTTAAGACGTTTAAATTAGTCTTCCATACAAAGTCGGTAAAAAAATCTTGCAAATAAAATTTGACCAACTTCTGGTTGTCGCATCATAATGAAACTTTGCAAATGTTTAGAAATTGTGATGACAGTTTAATAATCAGGTACCACTGAACTGATCTAATGATGGAGCCGGGAGGTGTCTACAGGAACTCTACAATGGCTATTAGTAAAACCAGCGAGTTCAGGCTCATTATATTAATAATTGATGAGACGTAGGCACCTCCTGGTCCTGGACATCCCCCTCCTCGGGCTCACCTCGGAGGGGTGGGGACTTTTAGTATGTTTATCTCCTAACTAGTCCAAACAAAGTTCCTAAGTTAGTTTTTCTGCTTTCGACTTTTCGATCCACATACCCATTTTGGGTACCGATTGCCAGGACTTATAGAGAGAGAGTACAAATAACATACTCAAGCACGCACGCACGCACTCTCGCACGCACGCATGCACACAAACACACGCACGCACGCACGCAGCCACGTACGCACGCAGCCACGTACGCACGCAGCCACGCACGCACGCAGCCACGTACGCACGCAGCCACGCACGCACTCACGCAGCCACGCACGCACGCACGCAGCCACGCACGCAGCCACGCACGCACGCAGCCACGTACGCACGCAGCCACGCACGCACGCAGCCACGTACGCACGCAGCCACGCACGCACGCAGCCACGTACGCACGCAGCCACGCACGCACGCAGCCATGCAAGCACGAACGCAGCCACGCACGCAGCTACGCACGCACGCACGCACGCAGCCACGTACGCACGCAGCCACGCACGCACGCAGCCATGCACGCACGCACGCACGCAGCCACGCACGCACGCAGCCATGCTCGCACGCAGCCATGCACGCACGCACGCAGCCACGCACGCACGCACGCAGACACGCCCGCACACACGCACACACACACAGTACATCACTGCTCAGGCGGTAGAGTAATTGGCACTATTGAGGTAAGCTTACCAATAAATCGGACATTCCCAACAGATCTCATTCTCACACGTCTGTTCTCTTCTTGCAGCTTCACCAGAAGTTCTTTCATTTTGTTCTGAAATTAAGAAAAACAAACATTTATGGTTTCTTTTTTTTTGCCGTTGACCACGACCTCGCCTGATCTTAAGCGACGATGCAGCCATAGATGATAGCAGACTCAACCTAGAAAGCGGGATAAATACTTCACTGAACTGAGGGAGCCAAGACCAAGGCGCAATTTCTTACAGAAGAAGCTGCTCACACATATATTAGTAAGCATATTTCCTCGAGTAACTTTAGTGGTCAGTAAAGTCAAATCAAGTCAGTCAAGTTTAGTGAAATTACTGGGCTGAGGAGTCTTATCATCTTATGACTCTCAAGTAAGAAGCGTTGGCGCAGTGCACCCAGTATTGTACTTTTGTAAAATACTGAGTAGCACTGTACTAATAATGGGCAGCGTTATCTCTTACCATCAGGAGAGCGTCTTGCTCGTCTTTTTACTTCGTTGTATAAAAATAAAGTCAGATTATTGCCCGTCTGCACCTATTTTACAAACTTTGATTTACTTGCAATATTTTTATGTCATAGAAAAAAAATAGAACTGATCTGAAGATAGAGCTGGAAGGTGGCCATAGGAACTCCGTAATTAAACGACGCAACCCCATCGTTTGGTACTTTGATGCTAAATGGTAACCAGAGCCTGGAACTTAGTAATAAAAAAGCTTGTATAAAAAATCATTTGTAATGGTCACATGCAAGGGCGGATCCAGGTTTTGGTCCTGGGGGGGTTGCGGCGGCAAGGTGCAGACGGGCACAACTATTATAGTTTTTACTACGAAAAGTGTGTTTAGCTTTCTCTGAATAGTTAGAAAGTTCAAATATAAATAATAATTGCGTTAAAATATCGAGCGCCGAGGAAAAACACCCTGCCCCCCCAAATCCGCCTATGGTCCACATGTTTATATCCTTTTATACAGTTATACTTACAGGGTCAGTGCAAGCTTTAATTTCTTTCTCCAGTTTGAGCACTTGTTCGTCAGTCCAGTTAGTTTGGAACAGGTGTTGACATTTGTTTATAATGAGAGCTCTGCAGTTCACGCGGTGCTCAGGGTTGGTCGCGTTTTCTGCAGGCACCTGGAAAAAATATTATATATGTCGGCATCAGAACGAATATATAATTACTCGCATGGGGCATATTTCACCCCAGTGAGGTTTTAAAGTGTAATATCTCCACCATTTTTAAATTTAACGGAACGCCGCCTTGTGTAGCTGCCTAAATACCTTCCCCCTACCTGGATTAGTTGCGTGTACAGCTTTGTATCAAGCGGTTGGGTCCAGAGATCGCGTCTGGGGCAAATATTGCCCCACATTGTGATCTGACTAAAACTAACCAAAAAAAAGTCGATCTTGAATTTAAAAACTACTCCTTTTCATACAAAAATGATAAAAGAAAAATGCTGATCTACAAGACCCTGGCTCCACGTACAGAGGTGGAGTATCAACAAATTATAAAAATATGTCATGTGTGCCAAAGATCGAAGAACAAAAAAACAAAATTTCTATGTGGGAAATGCCATCAGCACATTTGCCATGATCATTCCATCACAACATGTGATGAATGTGCCTTTAATATAGTGCCTGCTTTAATAATTCTCGATTTAAATTTCTATAAAGAAAATGATGATTATACTTACTGTTAAACTAAAGTATAAACTTGATTAATTCTAAATTAAAAAAAAATGTGATAATAAAAAAAGTCATAAGTGCTTTTTATTTCATTTTATGTTTGGGGTTGCATACATCCCACGCGAGCGTTAGTGTAACTTTTTTGACGCGAGTAATTAAGGGTTAAACGTGGCTGTGTAGCTAGCTATATTCATGCCTAGCTATTGTGATATTGTGTTAAGACCGTCCGACTATTTTATTCTCTCGTGTAATTACAATATCGTGATTTGTTAACCTACAAAACTGTTTCATTGATCCAACATACCCACCATCGCCCACAAGTGTTAGAATAGGCATCCTAATAGACTATCCTAATGAAGGTTACACACCTAGCACATCCTCTAGAGTCTAGAGGATAAAATGGACTTTTCCAGTCAGATATCGAAGAGCAAAAATACACTTTCCGAGATAGTGGGATGATAATCATTTTTATTCGTAGTAGGTTAGTGTACATTACCATTGAACGAGATCTAATTATTAGTTTTATTTTAATACGTTATAAATCGTCAACCGCATTTTACTTTTCGTTTAATCAACTCAAAAGTTACAATGAGCTACAAGAACTTATATATATTATGTAACTTGTTGCTACGGAACCCTTCATAGGCGAGTCAGACTCGCAATTGGTCGCTATTATTTACCTTAATCTTACACAATTTGCTGCACATCGCCGCATAAGCTTCAGAGAAGTTCGGCTCCTCGATAGCCTTCTCGAATATCAAGTCGATCAACCCTCGCAGACGTTTCTCATTGTCTATACTCAGTGCCTCCACTTTCTTCAGTAAAGTGTCGAATTTCTGTGGCGTCAGTTCCTTCGGAATACCTTTGAATTCCTGGGAATAAATCAAATAATTTTAGTTATAAAAAAAATACATGAAAAAAAGACATAATGCCGGGGCAGCGGGTACGCAGAAGTACTCATCCGCGCACAAATATAATGATAACAAGTGAATTAAATTAAAAATTTAAAAAACCCCCAACGCAATACGTAATTTACCATTTTTTTATGGCGGCCATCTTGGATTTTAAATGTTATATAGTGGGCTGTATTCTACTTGTTAAGCCCTTTCATTTGATACCCATATTGATCTTTTATTGTCAAAAATAAAATACAATTTCAAATGGCATTAAGCTAACACAAGAAGAAAATGAAGGTTCGTCGAGCGGAAAAAAACTAAGTACTAAAAAGTGAGTTTCGCTGCCTAGCCCCTGTTATTCCAGGGGCCTGAAAGAGTAACAAACATACATATGTACATCCAGACATCCATTCTTACAAACTTTCACGTTTATAATATTAATAAGATAACCTGATATGACTCACCTCTATCCATCCTTGAAAAGATTTGCAGTCTTCATCAGCTCTCATAAGTTGGAGCAACTTGCTGCGTTCTTCCGGAGTTAGTTTGCCTTTAATTTCATCTGTGCCAGCATTATGACCTACTAGGAAGTGGAATTTGTTCTCTACTATCCATTTCGACACCTGAATAATGAACAAGTGAATTAAATTTAAAAAAAAACCCCAACGCAACGTTTTCAAAATGTGTACTTCGCCATTTTGTGGCGGCGGCCATCTTGGATTTTAAATGTATTATAATGCGTTGTATTCTACTAGTTAAGTCCTTCCATTTGATATCTACCCATATTGAGGGGGTTGTAGAAGAAAATAATAATCCGTAGTTTTTTTTGTGTGAAAGTAGAGTTGGTCGAGAATGTTCTTAGCCATGTTTGGTGGAAATCGGTCCAAGATGGCCGCCGCTATAAAATGGCGGATTACTTTTTTCTTCCACGACCCCCTCAATATAGGTATCAAATGAAAGGGCTTAACTAGTAGAATACAACCCACTATATAAAATTTAAAATCCAAGATGGCCGCCACCACATAATGTTGAATTAAGTATTGTGTTGGGTTTTTTTAATTCACTTGTAAAAAATACTGGTTTAACAAAAAAAAATATTAGGTCAACATCCTTATTGACGGTCGCTAAAAGCGACATATTATAGTAGGGTAACTTATAACTTACTTGGTTTTCCTCCATCCATTGACTCAATTCCATACCGGATTCCAGCCATTTAATTGTAACGAAAGTTGCTCCCATATTGTCACACATATTTGAAATGATGGCTTTGAGTAACAGGTTCCCTTGGTTTTCCCTGATTATATCATTGCTAAGATTGAATATTTGTGAGAATGTGATGTGCTGGAAATAAAAAATAAATGTATACTAAATAGGCCTACGTTTGACCACATCCCACCTGATGGAAAGTGCAAATGCGGTCGACGATGGATCACGTAAGATACCTAGAAAGGTACCTTCACTTGTGCCTTGAAGATACCCAAGTTGTACCGCTCGGGAAACACGGATGACGGCAATGTTCCAAATGCGACCATTATAATAATAATTATTAGTGTTATTCTCTAACAGAACTAAAACAATTCAAATGAACGCTATCGCTAAAAATACTACAAAGGCAGGAGGGGATAAATAGAGGATGGATTATTATAAAAGGATTTGTATGTATAAAAAGAGGGTGGGGTAGGGAGGAATTAAAAAATAGGTTTACATAGGAGAAGGATTATAAATGGGTATAAAAGAAACAGGTGGGGAAATAAGAAGGGATATAAAAAGAGGAGTAGAAAGGGATCTAAAATGAGACAGAGATTTTCCAAATTTTTTACCTCCTTTCCCACTATAAAAGGAGGGGGTATAAAAAGGGGAAAAGTATACACATGACAGGAATTATAAAAGGGGTATAAATAGGATAGTTTAACAAAAGGGGCTAAATAAATAGGCCTATAAAAGGAAAGAGGGTATACATAAATGATTAATGTAGTATCTCTTACATTCTTCACAATATGTGGGGCGACAATCATCCCCAAATTGCAATACACCATTGTTCCCTCAATGTATGTATTGGGAGCGAGTTCAAACGAATCTTTCAGTCCGGATAAGAAATTATGAATAGATATTATATTTGTCGCCACTAGATGTACCAGCGCCTTTGAAATGATTGGTACTTCTTTTGCGTTTCTGAAAGTAATGAAAAATTATAATTGGTATGTTGACGGAGCCAAAATTACAATCTTAGTTAAGTAAAAGAAATAATAGACACGAATTATAGGTTTATGAATAAAATAAGTCTAAACAAGTGAAATAAAAAAAACGTTTTAAAAACAAGCTTTTATTATTATTACCATCTAGTACCATAAAGTACTCGTCAACAATCAAATGAGCCTAAACTCGATGGGGTTGAGTCGTTTAATTACGGAGTTCCTATGGCCACCTTCCAGCTTAATCATCAGATCAGCTCGATGTCATAATAATATTGCATTGTCATCCGCTTTATAGTGTGATCATTCCTGGCCGGACCACGACAGAAATCGTAGATTTTTTTTTTTTTTTTGAGGCTGTGATATCGTAGATTCTGTTGTGGCACAAATTCATCATTTCAATTGTGCCAATTAGTGCCACTTATCCCAGGAATTTGTGTACATGCGTGCACAATTCCAGCTCAATCCGAAACCGGGAAGTGGATCAAATTTAACTTGCAATATTTGATTGCAGACAACGGGACAGGTGAAAGTAAATAAAAGCTTGTAAATATTTATATTTAATTCTTATATCCAGCAAATCTCTCCAAAAACTCGCCGGTTGCGATCGCCGGAAAAATATATAGGCATGGCACTGGGACCTAAGTGAACAGAGCTCGCGACTGCTTTTTAACCCCCGACGCAAAAACGACGGGGTGTTATAAGTTTGACGTGTCCGTCTGTCTGTCTCTGTGTGTGTCTGTCTGTGGCATCGTAGCTACCGAACGGGTGAACGGTTTTTTTTTTGTTGGAAATTAAGTTAGTCGAGTGTTCTTAGCTATGTTTTGTGGAAATCGATTTAAAATGGCCGCCGCTACAAAATGCCGGATTACTTTTTTCTTCCACGACCCCCTCAATATGGGTATCAAATGAAAGGTCTTAACTAGTAGAATACAACCCACTATAAAAAATTAAATCAAAGATGGCCGCCACCAGAAAATGGTGAATTACGTATTGCGTTGGGGTTTTTTAATTTTTTTATTTTATTCATTTGTCCACGCGAAAGGAAGGAATATGATCATGGCATTTGAAGCAGCTATAGTAAGTCTAACAAGGATAATATTGAGCTTACTTGTTGCAAGTTATATCAACAATCATCGCGATGACAGCGGAGTGAAAGCGCAGGTGGTACGTTATGACGTCAGCGTACAACTCTTCTGCGTCATCATTCATAATGTACCGCTCTATCGCACATTTCACGGACTTTTCCATCTTTTCTGTCAATGGTTCTTGAGGCACTGAAATCAATAATTTAATTAGATACAACACATTTATATAGAACAGAGGGTCTATTGGCTAATTCACACCCACTACGATTGATTTCAACTTCAATGTACATTGCTGTGTTTATTATTTTACTCTCATATTAATGAAGAGGTTTAAGCAAGTAATGTACGCAATTTTGTCTATGGATTTTAGTGTTTTACATGTGGTTTGGCGATAGCCAATAGGCCCTCAAATACATAATTTACAATGCTAACAGAACAGATACAAAAAAACAATTTCAGCGTTTATAGATTGTTGGTGACTTGTGACCTCGAGATTTCTGTGACCCGATTTTTTAATTTATACCATTGGTAGAAAATTTTGATGGTACAATTTTGGTAGAAATTTCAATGGTAGAAAAATGGTAAAAATTTTAATGGTAGAAATATGGTTACCGTCGGGGATTAAAAATAAACTAAAATAAATATTATTACTATGGCTGAGATATAATGATATATAACTCACCTCTTACCATACTCGGTTTTGTTTTCTTGATCAGATTCTGAAAACAAGTAACTAAGGTTAAGAGAGAAGAGATGACGCTCTCTCGCTCGCACAATTTGACAAATCTTGAAATCGCACCTTCGGTAGAACAAGGGCACAATTGTGCCCTTGTTCTATTGAAGGTGCGATATATAAATTCATAGAATAAATTAATTGAAAGTTCCTCTATTACCAGCCCTGCATAATATTATTTAATATATGCATAAAATTATTTATTATTGTCATCTGATATATATATGCATGCAAAATTTCAGCTCAATCAGAAACCGGGAAGTGGATCAAATTAAAGTCGCAAGATTTGATTACAAACAGACAGACAGACAACGGACAGGTGAAAGTAAATAAAAGCTTGTAACAATGTGGTTTGGAGCACTTTGTTATTGCTTAGTTTTATTGATTTTTTTTTTCTTATAAAATGAAGCAAAAAGACGAGCAAGACACTCTCTTCATGGTAAGAGATAATGCTGCCCATAATTAGTAGTGCTACCCAGGATTTCACAAAGGCAAAATTCTGGATGCACTGCGCCAACGCTTCTTACTTCAGCCCAGTAATTTCACTAGCTACAGTGCCCTCCTACCTGTGCACAGCAATGTTTGTACATCGCTCAGGCGGTAGAATAACTGGCACTGTTGGGGTACCTACCTAGTCAACCTCCTGTAAAGGAAGTCTACCCACGTTAAATATTCTAAATAAAGTCATTTGCCATTAATAAAATATAATATACATACCTTTTGACCAACAGCCTTCAGTTTGGACGTGTCGACAGGGTAGTTGGTAGTCTTGGTTGGCTTCCAATTATTGCCCAAGTAATTCTGCCTGCGATTGTCCCTCTTACCGCGACCGTCTTCCCGATGAGATTCACCTGCTGGACTGGTATTTATTATCTATAACAATATATTATATTATTACTAAATACATATATGTATGTATATGGCATTAACATAATACTATTAAGGAGTAGAATTTAAAAGAAAGAACTGAATATTAAATCAATTAAATTACACCAATTGTTACACTTATGTTGTGATTTTGTGGTATAGTTTTTAAGTTTTCTGTATGTTTTGTAGTGTTTCAATAAAGAGTTTTCTATTCTATTCTATTACTTGCTGGTTGGGGCACTGGGCACAGATAACTCACGACTTAGGACATGATCTATCCTCCACCAAACTCTCGCTCAATGCTCATCAGGGCAGATGCCAAGAAAAAAAAAGGGATAAAAAAACAATTTATGGAACTAGGCGTTACTTTGCGGAAATCCATCATAACAATTATTCGTTAATATTTAATATTTAGTGTTAATTCCGCTCTATTTAGAGCGGAATATTAACGAATAATTGGATAAAAAAACATAATACATTACATAGGCGGATTTACGAACTTTTACTTATTTCGTAGTAAAGATTTAAAAAAAATTCTCGACGCTCACAGCTTGCTGCTCGCGCCCATGTTATTAAGGGTGTTTAAACTTTTTAACTACTCAGAGTGACCTAAACAAACACTTTTCGTAGTAAAATTATAATATTTTTGCCCGTCTGCACCTTGCCCCCCCCCCAAAACCAAATCCTGGATCTGCCTATGATACATTATATGGGAAATAAAAAAAATCTTACAAACTAAACACCATGCGTCTCTCCCTATGTAAGCTAAGATCTTTAAAACCATAATAATAATAATTATTGGGGTTTATACTCCAACAGAACAGGTTACCCTACTTACACTGTCAGAGTCAAATCACAATTTATAGGTTGTGTGGCGAACCTATATGTTGCAGTTTCAGGTCGCCAAGATTACTACAGGGCCTGCAACCTGACCTAACGACTGCCTCCTACATATCTTATAGGAAACAGCCGGGACCCACAGTTTTGCGTGCCTTCCGAAACACAGTAGCGTCCAGGCGAACTTTTTGCCACACACTGAGATTTGAACCCAGGGTCTCCGGATTAAAAGCCGGACGTATGACGGTATGACCACTGGGCCACGGACGCTACAGCAATGGATTTGTTGCGGTTTTCATTAATAGATAGAGTAATTCAAGTGGAAGGTTTAAATATATAATAATACAAACATAACATAGTACAGAAACACTGATAATTAATTTTCTGTTCGGCGTAACGGACTAGTGCCTGGTATCTTTTTACCGGGGGTAGACTTCCTTTGCAAGAGGTCGTCTAGGTGGGTACCCCAACAGTGCCAGTTATTCTACCGCCTGATCAGACTGTAACTGGCACTGTTGGTGTGTTTCAACGTTACCGGTGGTAGCTTGCTGAGATCTCGAGCTACAAAGGTGGGAATGTCATTCGGATCAGCAGTTTTCATCAATCGAATAATGTCTTCCATATTCCGCTGATTACCATCACATCTTCTCAAATTGGTTGGTTTATCGCTGAGAGTCTTCATCAGCAAGTCCTTTGCTGCTTGAATTTCCGATGAGTTGAAACTATGGATACAAATCAGAACCAAGCTCTGTTTGTCCATTACATCAATCTTATTTTGAACGTACGTTAGGAGTTCGTTTATAATTAAATTGCACGGGCATTTTGCCATTTTGAATAAATGCGTCACTGCGTACGGCTTACAACTGTAAGGGTATTCCTTTAGGACTCTTTCGTTCCTCGATATACCTATCACTTTTAAAAATTATGTAGTCCTCAAGGGTATGGACGTAAAATTCACTTTGGTCAAAGAGTCTCTAAATACACAACACAAGGAAAACTTATTAAATAACTAGCTATGCCCAGCGGTTTTACCCGCTGTACTGAGTACTGTAAACTGTAGCCTATGTGTTATCTTAAGCTATCTCTATTCCAAATATTAACTTAATCGGTCCACCCTTTTAGGCTTGAAAGAGTAACAAAGATACTTTCACGTATATAATATTAAGTAGACAGTAGGATATGACAAATTTAACACTTTTTATTAAAATCTCAAAACACGCGACTGCGAACAAATATTAATATTGTAAAATGAAAAATGTTATCGAGATAGATTAGTACTGTGGATAAGTAGAACACGTGAACAATATCAAAAATTACTTAATGGAAAAGAGACGGAACGATGTTTGATACAACGTTACTAGGTTAGAGGACTGGACGGGAATCCCCGTATTAACAATTATTATGTTGCCAACATTAATAAATACAAAATGTACTATCGACTTGAGTTTAACCGGCTAGGGCTGAAAGCATGAAACTTGGCAAACGTATAGTTTTACCACGGTAATGATACAGTAATGCGACTCCCTAGAAGCACGGTAAAGAGATATACAGTAGTTTGACTCCATAGAAACGGTCGGAATGTGGGAGTCGGTAGATGTGGGTAGAAGTGGGTAGTTAATCCAGAAGCGGGTATCACGCAGCGACGGGCGGACGTCGCGATAGTTTTTTTGCAAGTATTTAGTGTAATTTACGTTATTTACTTTTGACTTATTATGTATACATAATATAATAAATTATATAAAATGGCAAAAAATAGCATACGATATATGCTGATATGCTGTTTTTGGTAGCTTGAACTTATCAGGAAATCCAGAAATAACATTATTAACCCCCGACGCAAAAACGACGGGGTGTTATAAGTTTGACGTGTTTGTCTGTATGTGTCTGTCTGTGGCACCGTAGCTCCCGAACGGATGAATGGATTTTGATTTAGTTTTTTTTGAAAGTAGGGTTAGTCGAAAGTGTTCTTAGCCTTGTTTGGTGGAAATCGGTTCAAGATGGCCGCCGCTACAAAATGGCGGATTACTTTTTTCTTCCGCAACCCTCTCAATATGGGTATCAAATGAAAGGGCTTAACTAGTAGAATACAACCCACTATATAAAATTTAAAATCCAAGATGGCCGCCACCTCAAAATGAGGAATTACGTATTGCGTTGGGGGTTTTTAAAAATTTTAATTTAATTCACTTGTTTAGATTACCAAGCAATATGGGAATGTAATAAAGTTAAAAATATAAGTTAGTAAGTTTTTTTTAAAAGTATTCTGCTAAAGTAAGAATGCGAGTAAGAGACCGAGTAAGAGTGCGAGTAAGAATTCGAGTAAGGCTGCGAGTAAGAGTCCGAGTAAGAGTGCGATTAATAGATCGAGTAAGAGTGCGAGTAAGATTCCGAATAAGAATCCGAGTAAGAGCGAGAGTAAGAGTGCGAGTAAGAGTCCGAGTAAGAATCTGTGTAAGAGTTCGAGTAAGAGTCCGATAAGAGTAAGTAAGAGACCGAGTAAGAGTGCGAGTAAGTATCTGAGTAATAATACTCATTAAAAATTTTGCGAGGCCCCCTCAAGAGCGAGGCCGTCGGCGGTCGCCGACGTCACCGACGCCTAGCGCCGCCACTACAAGTAATAGTCCGAGTAAGAGTGCGAGTAGGGTTGCGTGTAAGAGTCCGAGTAAGAGTAAGAGTCCGAGTAAAAGTGCGAGTTTGTGTTTGAGTAACAGTCCGAGCATGAGTGCGAGTAAGAGTAAGAGTCCGAGTAAGAATCTGTGTAAGAGTTCGAGTACGAGTACTATAAGAGTGAGTAAGAGACCGAGTAAGAGTGCGAGTAAGAATTAGAGTAAGAGTGTTAGTAATAGTCCTAGTAAGAGTGCGAGTAGGATTGCGCGTAAGAGTCCGAGTAAAAGTGCGAGTAAGAGTAAGAGTCGAAGTAAGAGTGCGAGTAAGAGTTTGAGTAAGAGTGCGAGTAAGAGTCCGAGTAAGAGTGCTAGTAAGAGTACGAGTAAGAGACCGAGTAAGTGTGCGAGTAAGAGTCTGAGTAAGAGTCCGAATAAGAGTGTGAGTAAGAGTCCGAGTACGAGTTCGAGGAAGAGTCATAGTCATAGTAAGAGTCACGAGTAGTATGAATGAGAGTTGTTTTATTTTAATCTCATTTCATCTCATCATCTTCATCTCATTTTATTTATACCGCATTAAATTCCGTTACGTACTTTTAAAGATCTAAGCAAACATGCGACAGACAAGTGTGTTTTCATAAAACAGATTTAAGTAGTAGTTTGACTTCATAGAAGCGGTCGGAACGCGGAGAGCGGGGGTCAACCAACTGCAATGTGGGTAGAAGCACGGTAAAGAGTTACAATACATTTTCAAATCTCATGCGACTGTTGCAATTTTGTAACGGACATTCAGTGGTTCCTAAGCGGACATAAGTAGGTACATATTGGTAGGTAATTTTTAAAATGAAATAAAAGCTTGTAATAAAAATATCAATAAATATACAATAATAATAATATAATTAATTTACAATAACTATAACAATAACTCATCTAGATAGTAGCTCAAGTAAGTAGATGATATAAAATAGGTACCAGGTATTGTATGCGGGCATCGGCTGCCCGGCAGCCCTATGACTTGCGCATGTACCGCGAGACTGTAGGTATTTATGTTCAAAAATCGCGCTCAGTCAAACTACTGTATATCTCTTTACCGTGCTAGAAGCGGTTGAACTCAAAGTCGTGCTAGTTTGCAACGAAGTGGGTAGGGTTCGGAAGACAGCGAGGTGCCGAATAGACGTTTTTATGCAGTAAGCTTCCGAATAATGGTTGTGAATTAGTAAAAATATCACAAAGTATTTAATTCTTTTTGATATTTTGAGAAATTCACAATAATAACCCCTATTCGGCATCTGGCTGCCTACCGAACCCAACCCAAATCGTTGCAAACTCGCGCGACCTTGAATTCAACCGCTTCTAGGGAGTCACATTACTGTATATCTCTTTACCGTGGTTTTACCGTTCACAAGAAGACATTTTAGTAGAAACACCCCTCCACGTAGTCCGGCTCCCTATCAGATTGTATGACCCCGAGCGGCAGAAAGCATGAAACTTGGCATGCGTATAGCTTTACCGTTCATAAAAAGAAATTTTAGTAGAAAAACCCCCCCACGGCCCACGACAATGTTTCCACCTCTCCCCCCCACTTTTATGTCCTTATTTTTAGTTTTTGGAGTTTTTCTTGAAAACTATGAGAGCTAGAATAAAAATGTCAAGGACAAGTTTATTCTCCATAAGCTCTACAATATTGTCCTTTTATAGCGGAGGTGTACGTTATAAAACCTATCTGTGCTCCAAATTTCAATTCAATCCGTTCAGCGTTTTAGGCTGTGCTTTGATAGATCAGTCGGTCACTCATTCGATCTACCTTTTATATATCTTTCCTCTTATTGCGCTCGGACGAACGTTCAGCCAACGACTCGCCGAATCATTGGCCGGCATATTATGTGGACGAGCGATAATAGTTTCGCAGCGCCCTCTATTTCACGTAGTAATTATTTGGATATTAGGCTAAAATTTAAATTTTTCTTTGAACGCATCCATAATTTATGTGGCGTAAATGTCAAAGTCACAGTGACGTATTGAACTTGACAACTCATCCGATACGGAGATCTTAATAATTTTATAACCTCGAAAAATAATCAAATATTTACAAAATAATAATAAAATAGAGATATCAAGATGATATTCTTATATTTTATGACTTTAATATCCACCGTTGTGTTGGTTGCTTTCGCAGTTAGCGCTATAGGTGAGTTAAGATGCATTTTGATCAACATATTGAATTTTAACGATATTGTTTTCTTTTAATCGAATTAAGTCAAATAAAATGCTATTTCGTATCATAAACGGTTGAAAACAGTCAAGATTTATGCTAATTACCTTTACATTTACCGCTCAGGTGATATTTAAGTTAGAAATTAAGCTAATTTAAGAAAAATCTGAACCTATATTTTACTGTCAAATTTTTCTTTTTAGCGGCCTGTATGTACTATCTTGCAGAATTAGTGGAAGAATACAGTGTAATGGCCAAATACGTCATAACTTGGACCGTTTTGGTGAGTAATTAATTAATGTTAATGAATATTCTAATTAAATGTTGGCTCTTATACAAGTTCCTATTGTTTAATTAATTATTATTAAACTGTACTTATAAATGTCTGTATGTTGTGTCTGTGTTTGTAATATTTTTAAAAAGAAAAGTTGAAATATTTTGTACAACAAATTTAATTATTATGTATGTCCTCTATTTCCCTATTTTATCCACTCCATTAGTGAGAAGACTGTCAATTATTGTAACACTTATATTATTTTAAAACTTGTCATAGTTTTATGTTGTGCATAATGTTTTAACCACTCAAACGTCCTGACTGCTATACTGCCGTATATTATCTATAATGCCGTTAAATGACATCTAGACGCATGCCATTATGTACTTTATTTTTTAAAGGTTTTTTTGCTCATAGTTCAAAATTAGATTTTGGTAGATAACGGCATTATAGATATACCATGGCAGTATAGCGATCCGAAAAAAAGTTGAGTTAAATGTTACAGCCGCTACAGAGGTCTTAGTGACTTACTACTTTAAAAACATGTTTTTATCTAAGAGCCCAAACTCGATGGGGTTGTGTCGTTTAATTACGGAGTTCCTATGGCCACCTTCCAGCTCCATCATCAGATCAGCTTGATGTCATAAAAATATTGCATTGTCATCCGATTTATACATGCACACCGAATTTCAGCTCAATCAGAAATCAGGAAGATACAATTAAACTTCCAAGATTCGATAATTGACAGACAACAGACAGGTGAAAGTAAATAAAAGCTTGTAATTATAAAATTTTCCTTTTCCAGATAACAGTTATCGTACACATAGGACTCATCCTCTTTGAAGACCTACCGTTCTATCTGAACGCACTAGGATTATTCCAGCAATTGCTTCACTTCGTCATATTGAGAGAGTTCCCCATAGTACGAGTGACAAGTGTATCATTTTGGAGTGGGGTGGTAACATTGGTGGTACATCATTACTTGGCGTTCAGCTACTTTGGCAGCGTGTACCATAACTTTAATGAGGTGAGTTACCCGCGACATAAATGAGAAGTGTTATTTAAAATCTAGGTATAGTTTTAACCAACAACTTAAATCTTCATCAATACAACATTTTAGGTAAGTAAAAAACTAGCTTTATTCTATCCATTCGCTTGCTAAAAAGTACTCAGTTGACTCCCTATATAGTACTCCTTAAATTAGATTGACTCACTGTAAAGTACCCCATTCATTAGGATGACTCACTATAAAGTACTCCATTCATTAATTTGGCCCACTATTAAGTAAGTACTCCATACTTTTGGTTGACCCAATATAAATCTTGTTGTGTTATATTACATTTCCCATATAACCTCCTCTAAACACAATACCTTCCCTTCGTCATATTGCGCGAGTTCCCTATAGTACGAGTGACGAGTGTATCATTCTGGAGTGGAGTGGTAACATTGGTGCATCTCTCTCTAAACAGTTAAAAAGTTCAAATATCCTTAATAATAAGTGCGCGAGCAGCTTGCTGCGAACGCCGAGAAAAAATTATAATCTTAACCATAAAATATGTGCAAAATTTGTAACTCTACAATGCTTCTGGGGGGCCTTGGCTCTCTGCCCCCCCTCCCCCCCCCCCCAGAACCAAATTCCGGATCCGCCAGTAGTAAAAATTATAATATTTTTGCTTGTGTGTGTGTGTATTTTGTTTTGTTTGCACCTTGGCCTCCCCGTCAGACCAAATCCTGGATCCGCCCTTGCCTACTTTTAAGTATTTTTAATGTTTTCTCATGTAAGTGAATGTTATTCGTTTTGAGAAAATAAACATTTCTTTAACCCGAAGTAATAATGATTACTTAGGTACTTGTTTTCTCATTTTTGCAGGTTTTAGCGTACTTCACATTATGTCTGTGGTTGGTGCCGTTTTTGCTGTTCGTTTCACTGTCAGCGAATGACTACGTGCTGCCTACCACGGGGGAAACTCAACCTTTAATAGGTGTGTATTATTACTAATTTATTTGTTACAGACTAGTGGACCCGCGCGCACTTCGTAGCGTTTAAACCTTCCTCTTGAATCTCTCTATCTATATAAAAACCGCATCAAAATCAGTAGCGCAGTTTTTAAGATCTAAGCATACATAAAGACAGAGAGACGGGGGCATAGGCGGATTTAGGGGAGGGGGCAGGGGGCAATGGCCCCCCACCAGAAGCAGAGAGTCGTATAGTTATTTATTCAATTAAGTTACAACTATGAACTTACAGGTAGATACCCAAGGCGTTCATAGTGCTATTACACTTAAATGCAAAATTACATATTTATATATATGACCAATAGGGTCAACATGAATGTCGATATTTTGGACCTTATCAAGAAAGCAGCTAGGTCAAGATGACTTCATGGTCAAGATGATATTTTTTTCTCAGCGCTCGCAGCAAGCTGCTCGCGCACTTATTATTAAAGTAATCTGAATTTTCTAACTATTCAGAGCGAGCTAAACACACACTTTTCGTAGTAAAAAATATAATATATTTGCCCGTCTTCACCTTGCCCTAGAAACAAATCCTGGATCCGCCCTTGGACGCGGGAATCAACTTTATTTTATACTATGTATAATGTATTTATTTATTTATGTATATTTATTTGTGTATGTTTATAAATTCAACTTATCCTATACTATATATCACCCTACTCTTTCAATCAACCTCTCCATGCAAAGTCGGTTGCCTGGAAGAGATCGCTTTAAGCGATAAGGCCGCCCATTGTGGACCAGTATTCTAAATTTAGTTTTAGTTAGTTTTAAACGTTGTACACTTAATATTATTTTTAAGCAAATTTTTTGTAAAATTTATTTAATATGGTCACAATAAAGAGTATTTGTATTGTATGTAGTGAATAGTGATATAGATTAGGAACATAGGTACTTTTTTATTTAATTCATTATAGGCAAGCCTTTTACCACAATCGCGATGTTTAGCCACGACGCGGCTGTAGATGGCAGCAGACTACACCTAGAAGGCGGGATAAATCCGGTTGGTTGTCTAATTGAAGATTTTAATTGATTTTCTTACCTTTTTCAGGTGACAACAATGTTCTAACGGATTACCTGTCAAGGAAATCGAAGAGGTACAGTCTCCTATCATTCTTTAGTTTCGCTAAAGACTCTATACTACCTCAGCGTAGTAAGAAGGCGTTTTAGATTTATTATCGAATTGCATCATTTTTTTTTATGTTAATCCATAGTTAATTTAACGGTGGTGAGCAAGGGCGGATCCATGGGGTCTATTAAATCGCGCACTGGCTATCACAATTAACCGACAAAAATAAATTTTAGTAAAACAAAAATAGACAAAAATCTTTTTTTTTTTCTACTTTGCCGCATAACCCATGTAGACGACTTTAAAAAAACTTCTAAAACTTTACCGCTCGATGACTCTAAGAACTTATTAGATTTTATTTTTAACCCCCGACGCAAAAACGACGGGGTGTTATAAGTTTGACGTGTCTGTCTGTCTGTGTGAGGTGTCTGTCTGAGGCATCGTAGGTCCCGAGCGGATGAACGGATTTTGATTTAGTTTTTTTTGTTTGAAAGTAGACTTAGTCCAGAGTGTTCTTAGCCATGTTTGGTGGAAATCGATCCAAGATGGCCGCCGCTACAAAATGGTGGATAACTTTTTTCTTCCACGACCCCCTCAATATGGGTATCAAATGGCTTATGGCAAAGGGCTTAACTAGTAGAATACAACCCACTATATAAAATTTGAAATCCAAGATGGCCGCCACCAAAAAATGGTGAATTATGTATTGCGTTGGGGGTTTTTAAATTTTTAATTTAATTCACTTGTCGGTTAATAGTGATATAACCATTGCGAGATAGCCGAACATAGGCGGATTTAGGGCCCCCCCCAGAAGCATTGTAGAGTTACGAATTTTGCACATATTTCATGGCCAAGATAATTTTTTCTCGGCGCTCGCGCACTTATTATTAAGGGTATTTGAATTTTCTAACAATTCAGAGCGAGCTATACACACACTTTTCGTAGTAAAAATTATAATATTTTTGCCCGTCTGCACCTTGGCCCTCCCCAGAAAAAAATCCTGGATCTGCCTTTGGCCAATAATATGAGTAGTACTGGTGGTGTGCTTTTCACGAAAGGAGTCCTTTTTGCGGGGCGCTACTATCGCACATTTTAAAAGTTAAATTTTTATAACATTTCGACGATCTCTGTGGCGCGGTGGGCTAATACCCGCCTGCAACGCAGTAGGTTGCGGGTTCGATTCCCGCGTGGGACAAATGTTTGTGTGATCCACAGATATTTGTTTCTGGTCTGGGTGGCTTTCTGTATCTGTTATAAGTATGTATTTACAAAAGAAAAGTATATAAGTATTATATCCGTTATCCTAACCACCATAACACAAGCATTAAGTTGCTTAGCTTGGGGTTAGGTGGCGCTGCGTGAAATGTCCTGAATTTTTTTATTTTTTAATATTTATTATTATTTAACTCCTGAAAATTTTTCATATTTAATTTCTTTATTAAATATGAGAAATTTTCATTAATTAAATATGAGGTATTTATGTTATCTAACAAATAAAAATTATTCCAGTATATTGATAAAATTAAATTTAGTTCCGCTAAATTCCGCGGGACCTCTTTCGTGAAAAGGACTAAATAAAATCGTGACCAGCGGTCATTGTGACCGTGTTCCGGCAAGCTGTTCAGTGAACTCATGGGATTTACCTTTTTGAAACTTTTTGTAGTAATAATGAATTTCCATTGTTGTTGTTTCCATTTGTAATTATTTATTTCATGTCATCTAGTCAATAAAAGACATTTTTGTAAATATTTTAAGTTATGTCAAGGATTTAAGGGCACCGTCTTTGCGTAAGACTATCTCGCTCGCACGATATGATGAATTTTGACAGATTTTCGTAGAATTTGCTTTTTGCAAATGTTTTTCTAAAAAAATATTCCTAGATTACTACCTAAATGACATCAAAGTTATTCGCAAATGAAATGAAGAAATTTATTGACAAATACTAATAATATACGGTACAAACTTTACTAACTAAAAAAAATGCCTTGAAAATGAAAAATACACTGCCTTTTTTAAGTTTCAAAGTGGGAATAATTTTAAAGTTATTTTCTTTGTACTTTTCACAAAAAAATTGTTGTCTGTAAGAAATTGTAGGACTACCTATAAGACCGCTGATTGTTAACATAGCACAGGGGGAGGGCATCGGCGGATTTTTTGTATATCAACACTGGTTGTATTTGCTACCCCACTCGTAGCGCCACGTGACGCGCCGTTTAGTAGCGGCCAGTTTAAGGAACTACGCGGGCCTCACGGAATATTCTCTTTAACAAAAAAATCACGACTTCTTATTTTTTTATAAAACTGTTTACCGTATTATTATATAATAAAGTATACATATAAAATATCTAAATTTATTAAATCGTTTTTAATATCCCCAGAAATGTAAAATAATCCTCAAAATTATGATTATTTTTTGTTCTAGCGAGGGATCAAGTTATACTGGTCAGGCAAATTGCCTCTCTTTCTAATAAAGCATTTTCTCCAAATAGCTATCCTTGTCTATTGACTCGTATTTAGCCAGTGTTGTGAATATTTTGACGATTGAATCGATGCATGATAATCGATTAGAGGACAAATGCTTACCACATCTTCGACCAGGTCTAATTGCATGCTATCTTTAGGTACAACTAGCGCATAATATGTTCTGTAGGCCCATGTTGACGACTCATAGTTCAGTACGACTACTACGGAAATTCATTTATTCCTATCCAGTTTTACCCATTGAAAAGTACCTACTGTTACCTATTGTCAAGAGCCTAGAGAGACTTATAGAGCCTAAGCTACCTATTATACCAAATTTGATTAGTTCAGCTGTAAATATGTTAAAAATAGCTAATGTGTATGTTCATTAGAAATATTCCAAAATAACATTGCAAGAAATGATTTTTAAGGGGTTTGCCCACTATACCGTACCATATGCTCGTTTGCATTTCTTCTTTCTCTCGTATTTTGCCCGTGTTCAAAACAGAATCTAATCACGAGAATGCAGTACCAATTTAATTTTTGCATGCCTATCAATATAATATGTTGCTTACATGTTCAAGCATCTTTACGCGTTAACCTTTTTCGTTGAATTGGCAACAGATGAACTTAGATGAGTTTTCTTTATTAATAATGAAAATAAGTTAATATTAATATCTTTTTATCGGTCATCATTCGTGGCTATAAACCCGTACACTCACTGCATTCTGGTCCCCACACCAGGCGCGGATCCAGGGGGGGTCAAGGGGGTCATGACCCCCCCCCAAAATCCTAGTCGGAAAAAAAATCCGATCATATCGACTGGTTTTACGCTACTTTCATAGTTAGAATTAGGAAATTTTCTCTTAGCTCTTAGCTGCAAGCTTTACATACAAGTTCATACAATTGTTTCGGTGTTTTAATAAATTTTTACCAAGCTACTTTTTTTCCGTCCTCGCCTACGAATTATCCGTAGGTTCTAGTAGCAAACTGCACAGTATTTTTCATATTTAGGATTAATTGGATTATAATATTAACTGCTTCAAGCTGTTCGCGCTTTATATCGTCTTTGCAGCTAAGTCTTTGCGCTTGCAGCAAGCTGCTCGCATGTATAATAGTCTTTGTTTTGGTTCGGAGCGAGCTGCTCCCGCTCTATAAATAAGAATATTTATTTTTCATACTGCTCAAAGTGAGCGAAACTCAGATCATTCGTCCTGAAAGATTCAAAAATTTTTCGAGCTGCTCGCGCTCTATAAATAAGAATATTTAGGTTCCTCGCCACTTGGAGCAAGCTAAACGCACGTCATACGTGCTGAAAAAATCAAAATTTTCTCGACGCTCGCAGCGAGCTGCTCGCGCTCTATAAATAAGAATATTTAGTTTCCTTGCCACTTGGAGCAAGCTAAACGCACATTATTCGTGCTGAATAATTCAAAATTTTCTCGGCGCTCGCAGCGAGCTGCTCGCGCTTTTATAATAAGAATATTTAGTTTCCCTGCCTCTCGGAGCAAGCTAAACGCACGTCATACGTCCTGAAAGATTCAAAATTTTCTCGAGCTGCTCGCGCTCTTTAAATAAGAATATTTAGTTTCCCTGCCTCTTGGAGCGAGCTAAACGCACGTCATGCGTGCTGAAAAATGCAAAATTTTCTCGGCGCTCGCAGCGAGCTGCTCGCGCTCTATAAATAAGAATATTTAGTTTCCTTGCCACTTGGAGCAAGCTAAACGCACGTCATACGTCCTGAAAGATTCAAAATTTTCTCGGCGCTCGCAGCGAGCTGCAAGCGCTTTTATAAATAACAATATTTAGTTTCCTTGCCTCTCGGAGCAAGCTAAACGCACATCATTCGTGCTGAAAAATTCAAAATTTTCTCGGCGCTCGCAGCTAGCTGCTCGCGCTTTTATAAATAAGAATATTTAGTTTCCCTGTCTCTCTGAGCAAGCTAAACGCACGTCATACGTGCTGAAAAATTCAAAAATTTTTAAACGCACATCATTCGTGCAGGAAAGTTTAAAAAAATTCTCGGCGCTCGCAGCGAACTGCTCGTGCTTTTATAAATAAGAATATTTAGTTTCCTTGCCCCTCGGAGCAAGATAAACGCACATCATTCGTGCTGAAAAATTAAAAAAATTCTCGGAGCTGCTCGCGCTTTTAAAAGTAAGAATATTTAGTTTCCTTGCTACTCGGAGCAAACAAAACGCACATCGTTCGTACTGAAAAATGTAAGATTTTCAAGACTACGCTCTAAGTCCCCGAAAAATTCTTAGTTTGAAAAAAATTATAGCCGATGACTCCCCCCAAAATTATGGTCTGGATCCGCGCCTGCCCCACACGCAGTTGTTTGGCAACATCGCATGCCATGGATAGAGCTGTCAGTATCAGCAACATATTCTCAGCGATATTTATTGTTAACGCTCCGTGCAAGGCTCGCAACGATGTTCTCTTACTTTTTAATACATACAATACTGCCGTGGTATATATATATAATATATAATGCGGTTATCTACCAAAACCTAATTTTAAGCTATGAGCAATAAATAAATGAAAATAAGGTTCATAATGGCATGGGCCAGATGTTTATCTTTGTAAATAAACGGCATAAACTCACTTGTATTTATTTCGGCTTTGTGCCGACCGGTTCGATCCTGTACGAGGATCTTCTTTAATGAGTAGCTGCAGTCGGCACGAAGCCGAAGTAAATACAAGTGAGTTTATGCTGTTTATTTACAAAGGTGAATACTCACGAATCGTTTAGTGTAAAAAGGGCCTGATGTTATTTTTCGGTTTGGCATGTTCCTAAGACAATTATTATTATTGTATGATACGGTATAATGGACAGTCGCCTTGAAGTCCATGTCATTTATAAGTTGACAACTAGAGCAGATGATTTTTTATAGTGGGTTATTCTCATAAAATTTTATCGTGGCAGTATCGTCACAATTTATTGTTTAACCCCCCACGGAAAAATACGGGGTGTTATAAGTATGACGTGTCTGTCTGTCTCAGTATTACGGATTTTATTTTTTTATTTTTTGAGATTGTTTTTTTTTAGGTAGAAATAGTCTAGAGTGTTCTTAGCCGCCATGAAATGGTACTTACATTTTTTTCCACAACTCCCTCAACATGGGAATTAAACGAAAAAGTTGATTAGTAGAAAACTACAAACTATAATAAACAGATTTTAATAAACTAACATCTGAAAAACTAAAAGATGGTTGCAACCACAAAATTGCAAAATTGCATTTAATTTTGAATGCGTTGGGGGTTTTTTTTAATTTTTAATTTTATTCACTTGTGTTGTAAAAATTGGGTAATTCCCGTGTTCCCCACTATTCGTCCCACTAGTGGGGCAGGTGGAACTGTCAAATATTTTTTGCTTCTCACGCGCCCCACTGATTGCGTTTTAGTGTGGCGGGTGATAATATTAAAAAAAGTACACTTCACGCGCCCCATCAGGGCGCTGTAACTCATGCAAAAATATAATTTATTGGGCACGACTAAATGATGAATGGTGTTATTAATGCAAATATTTTGCGAAGAACTAGGAGATCAGAAATTATAAGGAACTATGTACTATTTAGTAGACAAACAACACATAAGAAAATCATCCCATCTGATAATATATTATTAAAATCTCGTATTGCGGTGATTTTAGTCGCACTTTCCTGATTAATTCGAACTTTTATGTACCTTTGTATAATTTATATGAATGGGATAACATGTGTTTTTTTCATTAATAGACGCAGGTACCTTCCAGTGGCGTAGCGTGCCTTGTCGGGGCCCCGTATAAAAATTTTTTTGGAGGCCCTTATATGGAGGTAAAGATTTTTCACAAAAGAAAAAAAATATTGTGAAAAGAAATATTTATTTATCACATAATTTACCCATTTTACAAATAAAAATCGAATTTTAAATATTCACTCTCCTTGCCTTTTTTTCGGCAAACTGATTTATTAAATCATTTATGGCTGATGATGATTTTAGTTTTTCTAAAGTTTCTGCCTCTATGGACAATAGTGAGATGTCTGATAGCCGTTCTTGTCCCATCGAAGTTCTTAAGTAATTTTTTATTAGTTTTAATTTTGAAAAACTTCTTTCTTTCTGCCGTTGCGGTTGTAACTGGAAGGGTCAAGAATAAAAAGCATGCTGTGATTACCTCGGGAAAACTGGATGCAAGCCTATTGAATTTTACTAGCAATAATTCAATGAGTTCTTTAATGGAATAATTTTTTTTAATTTCAGAATTTAAGCATGTTTTTAGAGCCTTTAATTGGTCACAAAGATTAAGTGAGATGTCTTTACTGTATTTAGCAGACAGTTTTCCGGAAGCGTTTAATATCTCTTCGCTTGAAGAAGATAGGAGTTTCTCCGGTTGTAATATTTCGAATATACTACTCATATACCTACTACCCATAACGATGTAGAGTGTTGCCAACTTTTGAACGCACGCTTAAGGCGGGAAAAAAAGGAATTGCTTTATAGAATTTTGTCATTTGTAAAATAAAATAAATTAGAAAGTTTTTATTCTTTTTCCTTACACACTTTGGGGGCCCCCGTGGCCCGGGGGCCCCATATAATTGATACGGCAAATACGGCGGTAGCTACGCCCCTGAGGCAAAGCAGTACAAGTCAACGAATACTCGTATCACCATGTTGTTTGCTCTCACTGACAGCGCCCTCCTCTCCCGTTCCAAATCTGCATCGTCCTTCAGAGAGGGTGTAACCAAGTGGCCAAGATATTTATTCAAGTATGTAAGACTTCATTTCAATTATGATCTCCTGGTACCTTTTTCTTGTTATCTACCTTGCAAATATGTGAAAGTGATGGAAGAAATAAAGAGTCTTGAGGAAATCTTCATTTCAAATGACAGCTATCAAAATTAAAATATCAATATCTCGGAGAGTTCTCGTAGTCTTAGGCTGATGGTGTCTTGGAAGAACCCGCCCCACCAAAACGCGATCAATGGGGTGCGTGAGACACACAAATTATTTGACAGTTTCACCTGCCCCACCAGTGGGGCGGATAGTGGGGCAAAATTTGATTTCAACGAAATTTTAACATAAATAGAAAGTACACGGATATTTTAGGATGTATCAAAAAAATATGACACGTGAAGTTGCGTAAAGTTACCGTCATTTTTCGTGACAAAAGATCATCTCGTATTTTGGTATATAAAACCTATGGCGAATGCGAGTCAGACTTGCGCACAAAAAGCTACGTATCATTCATTATCTATACAACAGGGAGACACTTTTATAATATTATGTCTATTATTTATAATATTTACAATATTATCATATAACCTCTTGTTTAGTCGCATCACGCGGCGCTGCGAGTAGGTTAGTGAAAACCTACAGTATTGATATACAACTATAAAATTTGCTAAAATATAAAAATGCTCCGATGCCATTCCCCTGTTTTTTTTTCAATCGAGATACCTACAAATTTAATATTTTCTTTTTTATGAGCGGATGAGAATATACCATCCACATCATGAAAACGTCATTTTTTGTTATAGACTAAAATAAGTTCCGAACAAGAAATGAAAACTCTTTTTAAAAGTTATTCACCAAAAACATAAAAACCTGACCTCTTTTTAACCCCGAAGCAAAAACGACGGGGTGTTATAAGTTTGACGTGTCTGTCTGTCTGTCTGTGGCATCGTTGCTCATGTACTTTGTCTTACTTCTGGGTCCCGTACAGATGAACGGATTTTGATCTTGTTTTTTTGTTTGAAAGTAGAGTCGAAAGGTAGTCGAGAGTTTTCTTAGCCGTGTTTGGTGGAAATCGATCTAAGATGGCCGCCGCTACAATTTGGCGGATTATTTTTTTTCTTCACAACCTCGTCAAATGTAAGGGTATGAAATGAAAGGACTTGACTAGTAAAATATATTCATTACATTTAATACATTTAAAATCCAAGATGGCCGCCGCTAAAAATAGCTGATTAATTGTTTTTTTTCCATAATCCCGTCAATGTGCGCATCAAATGAAAGTTGAAAGGGCTTGACTAGTAGTAGTATGTAGTATATATTATTATGATAAATTTAAAATCAAAGATGGCCACCTTCCACAAAAAAGGTAATTTTGAAAACGTTGCGTAGGGGGCAATTTTCTTTAAATTTAATTCACAAGCTTTTTTTTACATTCGCCTGTCCTGTTGTCTATAATCAAATCTTGCAAGTAAAATTTAATCTACTTCCCATTTTTCAATTTAGCTTAAACTTTGCATGCATGTGTATAAATCGGATGTCTTTAAGAATCTAAATTTATATATGGAAAGAGTGACTTATTGACTGACTGATCTATCAACGCACAGCCTAAACTGATGGACGGATTTGGTTGAAATTTGGAATATTAATAGGGTTAATGACGTAGACCTCCACTAAGAAAGGATTTTGCCATGCGGGCAAAGCCGCGAGCACAAGCTAGTATTTTATATTTGACTTGTTTAAAACTAAAACGCTATTTTTGCTATAAGATGAAATCGGAACTAACAATGTCTTTGGAAAGCAAAAGTCTTCCTTTATGATTTCCGACATTAACACCATTTAAAACAAAAGATCAGATTTGCAACCGTGCGTATGTTCTGCCTCTTAGTCAAAAATATTATATTATCGCTTTGTAATCGATTACTTGGCATAATCGAGTTTTAAATTAAAACTTTTTCGTTGCCCATCACTAAAACCAGCGTAGCCAATAGGAAAAGTGGGCGGAGTCGTCAAATTGTGAAAAAAATTAATTCAAGGAAAACTTTGTCTATTGCCCCTCTATTGGATATGTCCTCGATGACATAGCATAATATATATCATAAAATCTAGTTTTGTGTTGTAAATTTGTGGTTTGCTATAAAGTATTATTCTATTTTGAAAGAGCATGACCAAGAAAACGGATCAAAAAGTACATTCTGCGGATTTATATTTCTTAATCTTACTAATATAAACGTGAAAACCGGTGGACCGACTAAGCTGAAATTGGGTACCTATTGAGATAGCTTATACCCTGGAATAACACATAGGCACAGCGGTTTAACGCTGATTGCAGCTAGTTCGTCATATTGATCGAGAAAGTCGTACGGAATAGACGAGCTCCTAAAGAAAAGTGTAAAAAAAGTAGTTTACCCTGTAAATAATAAGTGTGATAAATTATTGTGAAGGCATTTTTATAATAAAACAACTTCTTGAAATTTGTGTATTTTATTTACAAAACAAACTTATATTTAATTTATTGAGCGTATATATCGAGTGACGCTCTCTCGCTCGCACAATTTGACGAATTTTTAAATATAAATTCTTGGAATTAATTTATTGAAAATACCTCTATACCAGCCCTTCATAATATTGTTGCACACATTTTAAAGGTGTTTTCAGTGAGATAGGTATATTAAAAAATGGCAGTGAGATTTTTTGAAAAATTTTTGAAGTGAAACTTCTTTATCGGCGTTGGAAAAAATTTACCGTCACATTTTTTCGGTTACGCGTTTTTCAGTTACGCGCCGTCTTTTGTTTCTTGCCCCTACCACGGTTGGTTCAGACGAAGAGTACTTTCACTTTCTCCAATGAACATGAATTTAAAAAATTTAAAATTTAATTTAATTAAAGAAGTTTCACTTCTTACGTGTGTAAACTAGTACACGCACAATTTTTTTTTTCATTATTGCTCCTCATCCCATTTTTTAATATAGAGGATATTTCATAGAGGATATTATATACAGAGAAATATTCTATAGAGGATATTTTGATATAGAGAATATTTCAATAAATTAATTCCATGAATTTATATTTAAAGATTCGTCAAATTGTGCGAGCGAAAGAGCGTCACCCGATATATACGCTCTTAAGTGGTCTTTATACCCCGGTATAAACTGATCAATAAGCTCGCGAGCTAGATTGAAGGTTTCGGACAATTACGATGTCCTTCATCTGGAGTTCACGCCTGGAGAACCCGACGCTCACCGTGGTCGAGATATTCTCGACAATATTAGATGTGGGACGTGAGTTGTGCCGTTTTTAACCCCCGACGCAAAAACGACGGGGTGTTATAGTTTGACTTGTCTGTCTCTCTGTGTGTGTGTCTGTGGCATCGTAGCTCCCGAACGGATTTTAATTTAGTTTTTTTTGTTTGAAAGTAATAATAATAATAAGGCAGGGCAGGGCAGCTTATGGCGAGCTGTTGGGGAGTAGCGACCCCACGGACCCGAGTGCTCCCGGGGGAGGATCCTGTTCCTCATCTCCGGCTTGCCTTCACCGGCCGGCCGGAGTGAACACTGACGAGGAACAGTCCCCCACCTCTGTCGCCGCAGGGCAGCTTATGGCGAGCTGTTGGGGAGTAGCGACCCCACGGACCCGAGTGCTCCCGGGGGAGGATCCTGTTCCTCATCTCCGGCTTGCCTTCACCGGCCGGCCGGAGTGAACACTGACGAGGAACAGTCCCCCACCTCTGTGCTTGCCTTGATTGGCCGGCCAGAGTGGAGTCGCGAGAGCTTTTCGCTCGGAGGGAGGATGTGAAGCATAAGTGGCGAGTTGGCCTACGTGTTTAAAGTCCAGGGACACCTCTCCCCCTCCAGCCACTTACACCAACGTTGCCCTTCTCGTCGGCTATGTAATGCCGGCCTTTATGGGGGCCCGTTTAGTGAGTGGCGAGTCATCACCTGCCTATAAATTTCCTAATGGGACGGAAGTGGCAGGTGCCGTAGTCCTAGCAATAGCCTCATTAAACATCCATTTAGAATGCACATCCATAGCCTAGTTCAAGTAGTTTCCATTAATTAGAAATAGTCCTGTCACTTGGCGGAGACTGTCTTTGAGCCCATTTTCTATTGATGGACTCACTGACAGACTCCAATAAGTGTCACCCATTACATTTATATTAAAAGCTCAAAAGGGCCTCTGCGCGTTGGACTTCTTGTCTCCGTGTACGCCTATAAAAAGGCCCGGGCTAAGCCCGTGTTAAAGAGCGACATAATAATAATAATAAAATGTGTTTATTTTTCAAAAACATCTTACAATAATAAAGTAGGTACAGCAAATACTTAGGTACAGCGCTGTAGTCCTAACCACACCTGAAAGAAAGAAACCCTCGCTCCCTGAACTAAGTAACAACTTGTATCTCAGGTAATAAGGGCCCTCACAAGCAGGAAGCGGCAAGACTATACAGCTCTGCTTACAAAGATCGATATATTTAAAGTAAATTAGTTCTGTATCTACTTATACATACTTAATTGGTGCTCCTAGAATAGGTTCATTAAAACCTGTGTATAGAGCACCAATAAAATTTATTAAAATTATTAGTTTTTAAGTATGAACTGCCGTGTGCTTTATTGCACTTTATTTAGAACTAATATTTTATATATTAACAATTATTGATAGACCACTGACTAAATCTTGTTGTGGGATAAGTAATTAAACAGTTGGCAAGAGTAGAACTAAGTATTGTTACTATGAGATGTTTAATATTTGGATGTAATTTTCTTAGTTTCAATATTACTAATATAATAAACTTAAAACTTTGAACATAATTATTAATATTAGATTTTACTTTCTGAGGTGTGTGTGTGTGCATAATGTTTATGTAATGTGTTAGCGTGATGTTTGAGTATGTAGGTATGTATGTCAACTTGAGTTAGCCATGATATTGTATTTAAATAGTCATAAGTTCCTCTGTCTCATTGTAATTCAAAGGCAGGAGCCAATTTCTGACTTTCTGCTTTAATTCGTGTCTATTTAAGGGATATATGTTAAGTATCCTATTAAGTTTGTTATATAGTACAGCTGACTTCACTTGATAAAATCTGCTGTAAAATGTGGTCCTGTGCTTCTCAACTTTGCATATCAGATCCGATCTACGTTTCAAGCAATCATGATCCGGGTTATATGTTAGGGAGGAGTGCCTCCGCATGATGCTCTGAAACACAAAAAGCCGACGTACAGAAAGCACCTTACATTCCGAGTATAAGGTAGTTGTGGGGTACCGGTATGGCTTTTTCGTCATGACTTTTAATACAGCTCGTTGAGCTCTCTCTAAGTATAGCATGTTTGTCTTGGCAGCACCGCCCCAGGCTGGAACACAGTACCTTATTATTGACTCACATAATGCGTAGTACACGAGCTTTAGGGTTGATAGACTAGCTGATGATCTTAGAGTTCTGAATATGAACATGAGCTTTCTTGTTCTTGATATTAGGGTGTCAATGTGGGCCCGCCAGTTAAGTAGTTGGTCAATATTTACACCTAGGTATTTAAAGCAGTTTGTCCTAGCAAGTTCTGGGCAGTCACATGTTTCAGTCAGGTCAGAACACGTATGAGCTTTTAGGTTGAAAGCTGTTATTGATGGTTGTGTAGAGAGAGTCATGCTAAAAGTAATGTATTTAGTTTTGGTTACGTTTAGGGTGAGGAGATTTATTGTAAGCCAAGATGTAACTATCCTCATAGCATTTTCAGCAAACATTTTTGTTTCTGTCCAGTTTCTTCCATTTATTAGTAGAACTGTGTCGTCTGCATAACAGAAGATTTCACAGTTATCTATGTGTAGCTGGCATAGGTCGTTGATGTAGATTTGGAACAGAGTAGGCCCCAAAATACTACCCTGAGGTACGCCGTGATCTAAGGATTCTTCATAACTGGTGTAAGGACCAATTTTAACCACTTGCTTTCGGTCACTTAGGTAATCCTTAAGAATTTCAAGTGGTATCCCTCTAAACCCTATCGTGTCAAGCTTGGAAATTAGTTTAGGAACCGAAACAGTATCAAATGCCTTTGTAAGATCGAGGAAAATAGCCAGACAGTTAGTTTTTTTATCTAAATACTTTGTCGCTGAGTTTACTAAACCACAAACAGCATCTTCTGTCGATTTTCCTTTTCGGAATCCAAACTGGTTTTCGGCAATAATCTTGTTGGTTTCCAGATAATTTGTCAGTCGCTTATTAAGGATTTTTTCCAAGACTTTGGATATTGAGGGTAGTACCGAAATGGGTCTATAATTGTTGACACTGTTTCGAGTTCCTGTTTTGTGTATTGGGTGGACCACTGCTTTTTTTAGGGCGTATGGAAATGTACCTGTTTCAAGCGCAAGGTTAAATATATAAACCAAAATTGGAGCAATTATGCGTTGACTTTTCTTGAGGACACTAGTTGGAATGCTGTCCCAGCCCACAGCGCTATCATTTCGTAGTCCTATAATTATGTTTTCAATTTCTTTAACATCAGTTTCGAGTAAAGCAAATGAATTTAGAGAGTTGTTCATCACGGACGTTTCATGCTGATGAGATGTGTTACTCGCACTAATTTTATTAGAAAGTTCCCGACCGATATTAACAAAGAATTGATTTACAATACAAATTGACTGTACAGGATCCGGATCAAGTGACAGTAATTCGTTTGGGGTAGCTGTAGGACGTGTCATGAATGTAATATCTTTAACAACCTTCTTCTTAGAGTTAGTCGAGAGTGTTCTTAATGTTTGGTGGAAATTGGTTCAAGATGGCCGCCGCTACTAAATGGCGGATTACTTTTTTTCTTCACGACCCCTTCAATATGGGTATCAAATGAAAGAGCTTGACTATTAGAATACAACGCACTATAATAAATTCAAAATCCTAGATGGCCGCCACCTCAAAATGGTAAATTACATATTGGTTTTTTAAATTTTTAATTTAATTCACTTGTGTTGTTTTTTTTAGTTGGAGAACACTCGCTATATTTTTAAAATTACTTATTGTCAACTCTCGAGAGATAACTAGCTATATCATGTTCTTGGTTATGCTCCTTAGAATGATGCACTCTATAATGAAGCTTCAGACTGGCAGTTTGCACGAACGCCTTCCCACACGCTTTACAAACACACCGTTTATCGTTCGTGTGAATCCTCCTATGAATCTCCAGCGTCTTCTTTCTTTGAAAGGTTTTCTTACAGAATTCGCACTCAAACGGCCTCGCGTCATCATGTGACACCATGTGAAGAGTCAAACTGTGCCGATTAAACGCTCTATAACCACATAATTCACAAGCAAAAGTCCTCTGCTTGAGATGCGTCCTTTGCTTATGAGCGACCAGCCTACTCCTGGTCGGAAATTGACGCGGGCACTGGTCACAAGAAAATTGGTAGACTTTGTCTTTATGAACTGTTATTAAGTGACGTTTCTTCATGTAAGGGCTTGATAGGATTTCAGGGCATTGAGGACATTTGAGGGTAGTTGCACTGTATTTGTGAAGGCAGGTCGTGCCGTTGGTTTTGCAAATAGCACAGGAAGGAGGTCTTCGTTGATGTACACTCCTAACGTGCGACGCGACGTTACATTTCGCGACAAATCCCATTCCGCATATCTCACATACGTACAACTCGCTTTTATTATGGTACGCGTGATGATGCTTCAGTAACGTCGCAAAGAACTGAAATTCCTCCCCACACTCCTCACAAAACATCCTCTTCTCGTCCAATTTAAAAACGGACAACTCTGATCGAACTTGGACGTTGGTTTTCAGCTCGTGACAATCCCTTAAATGGTCGACGAGGGGGTTTAGTTTCGGGAATTCTTGGGAGCAGAGTTTGCATTTGATTTCGGACGCTTCTAGCTTGACTCGGCTGTTCTTTAGGAGACTTCTGAAGGAGGAACGGATCTTCATGTCCGCGTGTTCAATCAGATTGTGTTCTTTAAGGAGTGCGCTGTCTGTGAAAGGACAGCCGCAGTAGAAACACATATATCGGTTGGAATACCATCTGAAAGGCATTACAGACGTGTTCTCCAAAATCACGGTCAGCAATCGCACTAATTCTTCTTTCCGATGACGTCCAGGCAAACTCTTGACCATCTCGTCATCTGTAAAAGGAAAATACATTTAAAACTTGTCATCTTAACGTGCAAAGAATAACGTCAACTTAAAGGTGGAACGCACATCTATTCGCATCCACCGCGCCGAACGAATCGAATTTTTAATTCTTCATATGAAATGTCATGAAACCTCGCACATTTGCCGGAATCGAAACGGAAGCAGACTTCCTATACAACAATTCTTTCGGCGCGTTCGATGAGTATAGATATGCGACCATCTTTAGAAATACACACCTTTTGTTTAAGGAAAGAGGGTAGAATGAAAAAGTCGATTCATTTTTAATTGATTATATTAAAACTGATTTACTGTAGGTATACATGTCAAATAATAATATGGTTATATCTTAGTTTTTAATCCTACGAATAAATGATAAGTCTAACTTGGTTTCTATCACCAATTCCCCAAAAAACGCACGAACCCACATGAAACCAAAAAGTGCTTTGTAATAACGAATAAATTAGTTGACATGAATAATAGTGATTGGTTTAAATACAAATAGAGAGAAGCGGTTGAATCGCGAGCGTGCACGATTTTTATCCCCGCCTTGTAAACGGTTTATATTGGGTTTTTTATATTTATCGTAGGGCAAAAGCTATGATCGTGACATTATTTAAAATACACCATTCATTACAATTTTTAAAACATTAAAATTCCTATCAGTTAAATTAAAATAGAGATTCGGTACAAATATGGTAGGTATATATCTATTCCTAATAGTCCTCGGTCGATTACCCCCAGGTGGGACTTGGGAATAAATTTCCACTTGCCTCCGGATGAGAAAATGGGGGTTTGAGATTTACACAGTAATAATAGTACGACAGAGTAAGAACTTCTTGAAATGACGAAAACTTCTTGAAACTAAACGAGGATCACTATGCTATTAACCGACAAATGACAAAAATAAAATGTTCTTAAAGCTACGTCTCCAGCTCCTGTGGCTCTAGCATGCCACACGGAATCCCGACAAAACTTCAAGAGTAGAACTGTCATCCCATACATTCACAAAAGTACAATGTATGGGATGACAGTTTACTCTTGAAGTTTCGTCGGGATTCCGTGTGGCATGCTAAAGCCACTGTTTTGTTTCAAACATTGAACATGAGTATGACAACATCCGAAAATCTCGGCGATTTTGATGAATATTGATATTATGTTTTGTTATAAGTACTACGTGCTTTCCATCGGATATGGAAAGCAAAAAATATTGTTGGAGCAAACAAGAAGTCAAAACGCCGAGTTTTTTTCTGGATGTTGTCATGCTCATGTTTGAACCAAAACAAGTTTACGGTTAAATGTCTTAAGAACATTTAATTTTATCGGTTAATAGCACAGGGGCCCGTAGTGCTTCTTTTGAGTGTAAAATTACAGCGGGCATTGATCTGTTAAACAGAAAGCGTTCGCATTGGTCGCAAAAAGTGCTATATGATCTGTGATTGGTCAAAGGTACAAAATGGCTGCTGAAACTTGCCACTATACGAATACTTGAAATGACAAAAAGCGCTTCCTGTACTTTCTTTATTCATTGGTTAACAGTGATATGCAATGTGCGATTCCCAATAGCCTCATGAATATACCCAAAAAATCTACACTGTGTAGGTACACTCAGTTCATTTCATTCCCTCTTATGTAAAGATACCATGAGATATTGCTTGCGTCTGCGGCTTATGCATCCTCGCAAAATGCGCTTTCATTATCTTTTTCGTAGTAAACGCTTTATCGCAAGAATCACATTTAAAATTCTTCTCCCCACTGTGTTTATACATATGATTTTTCAGTCTATTACTGTTAAACGCCCTCCAACCGCAGACCCCACAAATATGATTCCTAACTTTCAAATGCGTGTCTCTAACGTGAGTCATCATCATACTCCTAAAGACGAAAGTCTTCGGGCAATGCAAGCATTTGATTTCCTTTCTATTCTTATGTTCGGAAGCCATGTGCCGAGATCTTTTGTAATGACTCTGAAACGTCAACGTGCAGACCAAACATTTATACTTATTTGCGATATCATGCTGGTTTTTCTGATGCGTTTTTAACTTAGATCTCGTATCAAATTTATCTCCACAATCAGGACAAAGCAACCCCGTATTTTCGTGTACAGTTCTGACATGCATTCGTAAAAGAATGTTGTCTTTAAAGTGCTGCCCGCACACATCGCAAAGAATCACTGACGTGCCTTTGTGATTTTTGTTCGTATGATAAAGTAAGGGACCAAAAGTCAAAAAGTTCGCACCGCACGCTAAGCAACTAACGTTGAAGTTATCCAATTTGAAAGCAACCATACAGATTCCCACATCTTTATTATAAATTACATCATGTTTAGCGACAAGATGGTCTATCATATCGTACAGATCTGTGATCTCTTCAGGGCATAGTTTACAAGACATATCTGATATGTCAACGTAGACAACAGTCTCCCAATAATTCTTCATTGCTTTCACTTTTACATCGTCACTGGTGTGCATTAGCTGATGTTCCTTCAATTCTGACGGTTCTTGAAAGATATCGTAGCAATAAAAACATCTGTACGAACTTTTCAGCCATCGAAAAGGCATAACTGTAGTTTTTAATAGCACTTTGGTAACATTTTGTATCATTATATTCCTTTTTTCTTTGGGGCTGATCTTTTTTGGGCCTTTTTTCGGGAGGATGCTGACTGGTGGGGTTAGGTCCACGTCGCAGCTTGCTTCTCTTTCTGGCTTGGAGGTTTTCATAGTGTTTGTCTCTTTCTGACCACCTCTAGGTTCTCCTGTAACGGAAAACAGAGTTTTCTGTTATTTTTATGTCGCTAGAGGCAGCCAGAAATATACATGCATTAAAATTATGGTTTTATGACTAATGGTAATAGGTATATAAGCATCTAAGATATACTTCTGTTATATTATTTAGGTACCTTATCTATAGGTAACATTTTATAGTATTGCATGTGTATATGCCTATAGGTGAACACATACAATCAAAGAGTCAATAAAAACTAAGGAATTTTGCAAACGGAGCAATCATTGCAGCAAAGGTGTCAGTTGTCAGTCCCAGTAACCCAGCCCAGTGACTGACAACTTTTCCTGCAAAGCGTCTTAGGAAATAGGAAATGAACTTGCAAGATTTTTTCCTTAGTTTGTTTAATTAAACTTTACAGTAAGCGTCGTCGTGACTTGAATTCGAACGTAAAAAAACCCTTTTGTTTTTTTACGTTATTATATGGGTTAATGAAAATCCAACACATGTTTCGCCAAAGATTCAGCATCAGTAAACCCTTTACGACAAAACCGGCAAACTCTTCCCGTGTTCCCTGTATGAACTTTCATATGAGCCCTTAAATTACTCGACCTGCCAAACTTCCTTTCACATAAACTACAAACGTATGTTTTCTCCCCAAAATGCTTCCTCTTATGCAGTTTAATCATCCATTTGATAGCTGCTGTGTAATCACACATATCGCATTTATATTTCACGTCTGAATGCAGTACTTTTACGTGCACCAACATCGACCCTTTCGTGGAGAAAATTTTAGGACAATGCTCGCATTTAATCTTATACTTCTCCACATTATGGACCTTCCCCATGTGGACTTTTACTTGGTAGCTATTTTCGAAAGTCTCACTGCATAAATAACAATGAGAAACTTTGACTTTTCCATGAAATCTAGCTTTATGCTTCTCTAATTTGTGTAATGCATCGAAGATTTTATCACAAGTTGTGCACCTATATCCGATATGACTCGTTTGCATATGCCGCTTCAACCGAATCTGATCTCTAAAGCTAAACCCACAAATCTGACAAATGAAAGTATGAGTTATGTGATCTTTGTACATATGGCTGATCATTCTGGTGAAATTATCATAAGTGTGGTCACAAAGCATACATTTCATGAGCTCTTCGTTCAAAATGAAAGGGAAGAAGCAAACGTCAGCAGTTTTCTCGTATTCGTGGTATTCCTTGACATGAGTGACCAAATCAGCTAAAGTTCCTATGGTAGTATTAGGACATTCTTTGCAACCAATATCTGAAATGTCAACTTTGACTGGGATATCTTTGGAAATTATACGCTGGTTGACGAAGCGATCAATGTCTATTTTGTGTTTCAAAGTGTGTTCTTTTAACAAAGCACAGTTTTTTATCGGTTTTTCGCAGTAGAAACACCGAAAACCTTTTGTGGTCCAATTGAAAGGGACCAAGTTTCCTAGGCGTAGCAGAGTTGATATGTTCTTTCGCATAATTTTGAGGCGGTCCAGGTGGCTTTGATTTTGTCTTGGCAGGTCTGGAAAGAGAGTATTTTCATGTTGAATTTTGATGTTTTGTAAGAAATAGTGTTTTTACGACGTACAGTAAAAAATATATTCATTTATGATATAAAAAGATATAGTGACGATGGATGTATTTCCAATCGCACCCAGGTGGCAATCGGGAATCGAATTCCCATTTGCCATCTGGTGGCTTCTGTGAACTTTTGCCCCCTCTTGAAATAGCTGTAAACCGCTGCCTAAGTTTACGATTGAGAGATACAAATTCAAATATTATTTATGTAGCTTTTTATTTTATTTTTAGTTGTAATGGCAAGAAAATTTCGAAATATAAATGCAGTATTTTTTTTTAAATTGTATTTGTGTATTTATTAAAGAGTTAGTTATAATATCTCTATCGTATAGTAGGGGCCTAGAGTTTATATTCCAACTGAATACATTATCCCAACCTAATAACTGTGTGGCAGTCCTATAATTAAATTATTTTATGTGAAACTAACATTAAATGTTCGTTTTTTTGCGTTGAGGGCATTTTTAATTTTACTTATTATATTATGTTACATCTATGCTGAGTAATTAAAATACACTTAATTTTGGTAAACCCAAAGTTTACTATGTATATTACATTTCTAAATATACAAAAATGTCTATTGAACAATATACTGGTCGGCCATTTCTTCAGCGGTTACAAAATCTCCCTGTATAACCTCAATTTGTTCAATATTATCATTTATCTCCCCCATATCTTCTAGAATGCTGTACCCAGGCTCATATTGTGGATGCCTGTTTCTTATATGGACTTTCAAAGTCGTCTGATGAGCGAACGCCCTGTCACAGATCCCGCATGAGAAATTTTTCTCTCTAGTATGAAGAACTGCATGAGAATTCAGGTTGCTCTTCTTAGAGAATTTCTTTCCGCAGACATTGCATACAAATTTCTTATCTCCGTTGTGTTTGACCATGTGTAACTTCACGTCGTAGGGTCCGAAGAATTTGTCCCCACACACTTCGCATTCCACGTTTTTCTCACGGAGATGGACCCTCCTCATGTGCCTCGACATTATACTCTCTTGAGGGTAAACTTTGGGGCAGTATGGACACTTGATCTTCAACTCTTCAACTCCATGAATATTGGCCAAGTGTAGCTTCTTTAAGTACGGACTTTTGAAGGTTTCCGGACAGTGGGGACAAGTGGAAAGCTTAACCGCATGGACGTTTTTCTCATGCAGGATTTTCTTGGACAAAGTTGTCAGACTGATTCCGCAGTAATCACAAGTGTAACCACCTTCTCTGTGGTAGTACCTGTAGTGCATTTTCAAATGGTTTTCCCCTTGGAAGCTCGTTCCACACACATCGCAAATGTACTGATGAGAAAGATGGTGTTTGTTTGCGTGTCGAAGCAAGTACTCAAAAAAGACGAATTTTTCGTTACAAGTGGCGCAAACTAGTTGTTCTTTGTCTAATTTGAATGGTAAAAGACAGTTTGGGACGCTAACATCGTATTCAGCATCGTGAGCAATGATTATATGATGGATCAACTCTTCCAAGGAGTTGGTCGTTTGGGAGCACAATTTACAAGTGATATTTGTAACGTCTATTTTGATCGCTGCGTCTTTGTTTCTGTTGTTCTTCGTCCTATCGTAAACGACCAGTTCTAGGTTAGCGTTACTGTGGACATCAGAAGTGTGGTTCCTCAACATTTCTGGATCTTTCATAGGTTCGACGCAATAGAAGCATCTGTACCTAGATTTGTGCCACATGAACGGTGTGACATTGCTGTACTGCAGTATATACTCAATGTTTCGTCTCTTTATAAGTAGCTTACGTGCCAGTTCCATTTTCTTATATTTGTCCTCCATTGTATTGAATTTGGCACCTGGAACAAATTTACTTGTTTTTATTTCACCTTTCTTTTCTTCGTTGGTCAGTACTTCCTTCATTGCTAATATATATGTTAATTAAATTAAAACACGTAAATATGTCACCTTACATACCAAAGCCAGCGCGTGACGAAATTAATATGTTGTAAAAACAGAAGAGAAAAATTCAGTAGGCGTTTTAGTTAAAAATATGTACAGATATATGCACACTAGAGGAGTGAATGAAGATATGACGGATAATAGAGTGGAATGGTGGAGGAAGACGTGTTGTGCCGACCCTACAAAATGGGATAATTTCATGACGATAATTCCGAAATTTCTAAAGTTACAACGACGTTACTTTGATATGCAGGGCGTGTAACAATTACATAATCTTAATGTTATTTTTAAACATATACTGTAATGAGATACACAGACATATTACAGAAGAATGAGATACTAAGATGTCAATATTTAGTCAAAATAGTGTATTTCTTGGCAACGCTTTGCTAGTTAGAACTGACTCAATACTGCCTAAAACTCAATAAATCAAAGGAATAATATATATTAAATGTAGACGACTCGACATTAATCATATGAAATTGCATCAGGGATTTTTTTATCCAAGTCTCAAAATAATAATCAGGAAATCCAAGTAACCTCTAATGATATAAATTTACAAATATTTACTCAAACGTTCTAAGCACAATTTAAATTGCCAATGATCAACATCCCTTTTTATGCGTATCCATGTGGGACCTTAAATTCTTCATTCTCAAAAACGCTTTGCCGCAGACCTCACATTTAAACCTTCTCTCCCCTTCGTGCTTCACCATGTGAAGTTTCATTTGATACTGATCGAAGAACTTCAAATTACAAACTGAACAAGGGACTGTGCGCTCTTTCAAATGCGTCCTCCTAATATGGTTGACCATGAAAGAATATTTCGTAAACATACTCCCACAATACGAACATTTATGTCCGACATTATGAACCTTGATTAGGTGCTTCTGCTTTTTGTAAATCGTCTCAAACTGCTCTGGACATTGAGAGCATTTGAAATCCTTCGCGTCGTGGTATCTCGCCATATGACGAGCTAAAGTTGCGGCGTTTCTACACTTAGTTCCGCATACGCTGCATTCACATATCCCTGTGTGGCCGTTACTTATATGCATGCCCAAACTAGTAGCGCTTCTGAAGCATCTACCGCAGTAAGCACACACGTATTTGTGACTGTGTTCTGCTCCCATATGCCTCAGTAACGTAGCAAAGTACGTAAAACTTTGTCTACATTCAGGACAGGGTATGCTTCCATCGATCAACTCGAACGGCTCGAAGCATACGTCGATAGGAACTGACTTATCGTAACCAGCCTCGTGGTCAGCTATGGCATGATCTATGAAAGTCGGCAAGTCCGACATGGGTTGTGAGCATATCTTACAAGCCAGTGAAGTTATATCAATTTTGACACGAGTCTTTTCCCCTTTGCAACCTCTTAAAGCTGGTGATTTTATGTCACAGACTGGGTGTTCCGATCGCGTATGTGTCCGCACTTCATCACTTTGAATAAACGACTTAGAGCAGTAAAAACATTGAAACTTGGCCTTAAACTTAAATGGGACAGCGGTAGACGTGTTGAGAACAACTTGAATATTCTTTCGTATGCTATTGCAGAGAGCAAATTTATAGGTTTTGGTGTCTTTAGAATTTTTAACGCAGCTAGACAAGTGTAACTCCATTGCAATCGTCGAGGGGAATGTTTTCAAGCAAAACTGACAAGTTGTGTCGCTTTTCTTAACCTTTGGATGAGATCCCTTCATGTGCTGCACCAATTTCTTAAATTCTGAGAACTGTTCTGGACACCAAACACATTTGAGGTCACGGAGGCGATATTCAACAATTCCTGTATCAACTTTATTGTACTTTTTCGAATGTTGACTTTTAAGATGATCCAAAATGGAGTCCAAACTTTCGAATTCTGTCTGGCAAATCTCGCATGCGATTTCGGACACGTCTACTTTAATATTGCCGATTCTTATGTAGTTACCGGTGCATTCTCCATGTGTTTTTGTGTGTTTTCTAAATTTGGCATAGTCCGCTAGTGTTAAATCACAGTAAAAACACTTGTACGTTTCTTGCCACTTGAAAGGTATTATAGAGGTGTTATTGAGAATCATTGTTACGTTTTCTCTTCGCAAATCTCTGGCCGTAGTCTCGGTATCATCTGAAACGAAATTATTCCTGCTGTAAAATTTCGTTCCAATTTTTCTTTATTACAATTTAATTTCTTTATCTCTCCTCATTTTTCTAGGACGCTTTGGAAAGTATTTGCTTCATCCATTCATGAAATTAAGTCCCTATAACATTTTTAAGATTAGCTATTTATCAAACATCTTGATCCAAAATGGCCGTTGTGGATATAGAAGGAGCGCAAAACAGATGTGAAATGATGAAAAATGTGAGCCTATGTGAATTTCCAAAATAAGATGGATAACGTTTAATATGGTAACTAGAGTCTTTTTCACGAAAGGGGTCCCGTGGATTTTAGTGGAACTAAATTTTATTTGATCAATTATAATTACAGGACTTTATAACCTAAATAATTTTTATTTGTTAAACAAAACATATACCTATATAATTAAGATATTAAATATGCGGAATTATGAGGCGTTAAGTTATATAATTTAACTTTTAAAATGTGCGATAGTGGCGCCCCCCAAAAAGGACTCCTTTCGTGAAAAGCACTCTAGCATGGCGTGCCTAACGGAATGTCAAAATTACAGCTCCTGGGGAGCTCAGCTATGGGATGCCATACATTTTTTTAATGTGAAGAAGTAAGAATATGAACAACACGCTCTTCTGATGTTAAGAGATAACGCTGCCCATAATCTATACAGTGCTACCTCGGATTTCACTAGACGACCTACTGCAAAGGAAGTCTTTTTTCAAAAAAAAACCAAAACCATTCCATTTTCAAAAGTAGAACGACAGTTGTAGTCTTGACATTAGGTACTAAAGGACCCCACTAAATCTCGCACGGCAAATTACAAGGGATATGCGTTAGGACGTTGTTATGGTGCTCACACATATATCCGCATCGACCGCGCCGAAAGAATTTTTGTATAGGAAATCTTCTTTCGATTCGGACGATTCGACTCCGGCAAGGGTGCAAGGTTTCATGACATTTCATATAAAGAATTCAAAATTAGATTCCTTCGGCGCGGTCGATGATGATAGATGTGCTTTCACCATTAGGGACTGGTTTTGCTAGAGCTTCTTCTCATAGAAACGAGTGGTAAAATCATAAAATACAACTTAAAAAAAAATTTAAATTGACTTGCAAAAGTGCTCCATTGTAGCCTAGTTTGAGTTTAAGAGCAACTTTGCAGCATTAAAACTTTAAAAGGCTGAGCATCAAGGATTTTCAAAAATGACATTTCTAAACTGAATAAAACACTAGTTTTCATATTATCATTTAGGTATATTATTAATTGTATACATACTCTATACAATAATCTTAAAATTATAGTCATACTTCAGGTTAAATAAAAATATAATTGGGGTGTATACTCCAACAGAACAGGTTACATTGCTACTTATTGCGTAATTTAATACTCATCAGCTATAGTAAAAAATGCTATATATATAGCATATATACATTAGTAATAAATAAATATTTCAGGACATTTCACACAGAGCCACCTAACCCCAAGCTAAGCAACTTAATGCTTGTATTATGGTGGTTAGGATAACGGATATGATAATACTTATATACTTCTCTTTTTGTTTATTCATACTTATAATAGATTTTAATTTTGTCTTACAAATATTTACATAATATAATACTCGAAGTTTAAGTATAATATATAAGTAATACTTAACCTATTTAATTCTAAATTTGTTATACTTAGATTCCGAATATTCCCTTTTGCCCCTCATGAATTGCCCGCAGGTGGTATTTGGGGATCAATTCCCAGTTGTCATAAGGTGAAGAAGAGATTGGTTAAAAGTAGTAGCAGTTAAATTAATTTTTAGTGGGTGGGTTTTTGATTTTCCAGTCGCCATTCAGTGGTAATTGCCACCCGGGGGTAATCAATGTGTGGCGAAGGGAATACACTCCCACACAGAGATTCTGGTGGTCCGGTCGATACAGTCACACACATAGCAAAGAGATTAAAAGAAAACTTGATACATTTTATAAACCTGATCTTGTTAAAATGGTCACCATTGCCGAAATCAGCACGGATGTCAATAAAATATGCTGCACATATAACAGAAAAAGGCGCGAAAACAGATCACATCTCAAGTTTACTTCGTCTTTCGACTTTTAGACTGACGATGAGTCTTCATATGATCAACAAGATTGCTTTTCCTCAAGAAGTTTCTATCACAAACATCGCAATTAAAGCTTTGTTTGATCGCCCCGTGCACAACCATGTGACGAGTCAAACGCGAAGTATCAAAAAACGTTTTGTCACATAATGTACAACACACGTTTTTCTCTTGCAAGTGATTATTTCTAACATGATTGACTTTTGTTGAATATTTCGGGAAGACTTTGTCGCAATGCTCACATTTATGGCCTCCTTCGTGGACCTTCATCTCGTGAACGTTTTTCGCGTAACGAGTCGGAAATGATTCGTCGCAAAGTCTGCACTTAATGACTTTAGTTCCATGAACGCTTCCCATGTGCTCTCTGAGATAAATGCTGGCTGTGGTTACAAAGTCACACTCTGTACATTTGTGAGGGATGTCGTCTCGATGATTACGAGCTACGTGAATTCTCAAAGTCAGATCAGTACGGAAAGGTTGACCGCAATGTGCGCATATATACCGATTCCCACTATGCGAGCTGTTAATATGACTCAATAGCAAATTGAAATATCTAAACTCTTCCTCACAATACGGACAAGGGAAGTGGTCTTGAGTTAACTTGAACGGCACAACCTCTTGAAGGCAGTCTGTAAGAGGGACTTCGTGTTTAGACTCAAAATGAGACACCATCTCCTCTATGTTATCAGACGGTTCTGAGCATATTTTACAGCGTAAAGCTGACGAATCCAATTTAATCTTATGGCCTTTCATCCTGTGCTTCATTAGCATGTATTTAGCATTGACGTCGCACACCGGATGTTCCTTTAACGTGTGAACTCTTAGGTCATCGCACTTAATAAACTGTGACGTGCAGTAGAAACAACGAAACTTGTTAACAAAATACTTAAACGGCATAGCTGTAGAATTGTTTATTATGTATGCTATCCGTTCACGCAAAGAACGTACGTGTTGCAGACGATTCAATTTCTTTCCATCATTAGCTTTCAAAGTCGTAACACACTCTACTGCGTGATCCAACAAATCCTTTTTGTTCTCAAACATGTTTAAACAAATTTCACAACTACCCTCAGAGAATTCATGATCTTTCTCGACGTGTTCCATCATGGCGTCACAAGTGGGGAATTGTTTAAAGCAAATAATACATTTAGTCACGTGTTTGGCTTCCTTGTGTTTAACCATATCGTTGAACGTACTGAAAACTTCCGAACACGCATTACAATCATACGAATCTTTATGAGAATGCAATATATGTACATTTAAGGAATACCTCGCGAAATACTTGTTACCACAGATGTTGCATTTAAAAGAAGCTTTAGACGAATGTTCAGCATTCATATGTCTCAGCAAATTATGATAATCACCCTGGACTTGATCACACATCAAGCATTTGTAATCTTTAAGTCTATACATAAACATTTCCATCGATGGAGTTGAACTGTAAGGCAGTTCATGCTTCATCTGTAAATGAAAGGTGACATCTTCTAGGCTTTTGAATTCCTCCGCGCATATTTTGCATTTAATCTCTGATACATCTATTTTTAAATTGGGAACTGCTGATTGTTTAAGGCTAACCAAAGCTTTATCAGTGGAACTGCACGGCAAATGAGTGAGATGGTGAGTTATCAACTGTTCCCGATCATTCGCTACAGAGTTGCAAAAGAAACACAAGTGTTTCCCTCGATGTTTGAAAGGAACTAAGGTTGTATTGTTGAATAGAATTTCGAGGTTTTGCCTGATCTGACGACTGCTGGTTACGTCAGTTGATCCATCTGGGACCGCCTCGTTACCATCTGAAACGAGACAATTCCCAAATGGATTTATTTGGTTTACGTTTATCTCTTGTTATATTGTGTATTATACATTATATAATTTCTTATAGATGGTTCAGTAAACTATTTTATTATATTTTTTTATCTGTTATATTCTATTTTTATTGCATTTGTTTTTTTTTCTTTGTTTTTTTTTAAGTACCTAGTGTTAGGCCTGCCTGGACGTCACTGCCTTGGTATCTACGGAAGACCAGCGTAGGTTGCCCACCTACATATATGCTGAGTAGATAGACCTTTTTACAATAGCATAGTTGTATGCTGTTTTTTATAATATGTTATTGTAAATAAACCTTTTTTCTTTCTTGTTATTTTCAAGGAGCTGGTGGATTTCGTATCTCCTACATTCATAGAGTTACGCAAAACCGAGGAAGACAAAAACCTCCTACTGATATAAAAGCAGATAGAAAAGGAAAGAAGATATAAAAACTATTCTTTAATACACATATACACGCCTGGTTCCCGTTGGGGTAGGCAGAGACTATTTCCCTCCATTTGGTACGATCCTGACACACCTCTTTCACAGTTTTCGGGCGACTGAGAAAATTGCCTGAAAAGCTCTAGCGCTTTAGAATTTTGATTTTAAATAAATATTGGTCACGTGTTTTAGAATATCAGTTTATTTATGTATATGCTAGATCTAGTCCTAGATCTATGTGTACGCGGAAAACAATCAATAAATAATGATTATTCAAATTAAAATGAAGGAGTTTATTCATCAGATTTAACTCTACTTATTCATCCTTTTCCTTATTTTCGATGGACCTTTAAGTCGGTTTCCGAAGAGGCTATAGTACCATAGACCACATTCATACGCTGCGGCAAGTTATACAGAAGACCGAAGAGTATAATTTGCCATTATGCTTAGCGTTTGTGGACTATGAAAAAGCCTTTGATTCGGTGGTAACATGGGCGGTGCTCGAGTCACTTCAGCGATGCCATATTGACTATCGGTACATTGAAGTGCTTGTTTATACAAGCACTTCAACACTTCAATGTACCAAACGCCACTATGTCAGTCCGAGTACAGGAGCAGAGCACGAAGGCGATTCTATTAAGAAGAGGCGTAAGACAGGGAGACGTTATCTCTCCGAAACTGTTTACTGCCGTAATGGAAGACACCTTCAAGCTCCTGGAATGGCAAGGACTTGGCATCAATATCAACGGCGAATACATCACTCACCTTCGATTTGCCGACGACATCGTAGTCATGGCAAAGTCGATGGAGGAACACAGCATGATGCTCGATGACCTCAACCGAGCTTCCCAACGGGTGGGCTTAAAAATGAACATGGATAAGACGAAGCTTATGTCAAATGCCAATGTTGTGCCCATCCCAGTATCTGTTGGAGGCTCGGTACTCGAAGTTGTGGACTCATATATCTATCTAGGACAAGTAGTCCAATTAGGTAGGTCCAACTTCGAGAAAGAGGTCAACCGCCGAATCCAACTCGGTTGGGCAGCGTTCGGGAAACTACGCAACGTCTTTTCGTCCGACATACCTCAGTGCCTCAAGACGAAAGTCTTTAATCAATGTGTGTTACCGGTGATGACATACGGCACCGAAACGTGGTCCTTCACTATTGGCCTCATCTCGAAGCTCAAAGTCGCACAGCGAGCTATGGAAAGGGCTATGCTCGGGATTTCTCTACGTGATCGAATCAGAAATGAAGAGATCCGTAGGCGAACTAAAGTTATCGACATAGCCCAGCGGATTAGCAAGCTGAAGTGGCAATGGGCAGGCCACATAGCGCGGAGAGCGGATGGCCGATGGGGTCGAAAAGTGCTCGAGTGGAGACCACGGACTAGCAAACGCAGCATAGGACGTCCACCCACAAGGTGGACAGACGACCTTATAAAGGTCGCCGGAAGACGCTTAATGTAGGTCGCCTGCAACCGGTACATATGGAAGTCTAAAGGGGAGGCCTATGTTCAGCAGTGGACGTCTTACGGCTGAGATGATGATGATGATTGAAGATAATTATTTTTAAATATTAAATGTAACTTTTTTTGTAGGAAATTGACTGCTCACTCCAAGATCCACTTTATCTTCACTCCAAGATTTAGGGGCTACAGTCAGGATAATTGTCTTCATAGAAATAGATGTAGACGGGTCATTAAATTATGATACTATCTTGGATCATAAATCATAATATTATAAGAATTGCTAGGGTCCATGAACATAACTCGTACATAATGCAATCGAGGTCATCCTGAATCCTGATAAAATTACAATGTCACCGTTGCCGAAATCAGCACGGATGTCAATAAAATATGCTGCACATATAACAAAAAAAGGCGCGAAAACAGATCACATCTCAAGTTTAATTTGTCTTTTGACTTGTAGACTGACGATGAGTCTTCATATGATCAACAAGATTGCTTTTCCTCAAGAAGTTTCTATGACAAACATCGCAATCAAAGCTTTTTTTGATCGCCCCGTGCACAACCATGTGCCGAGTCAAGCGCGACGTATCAAAAAACGTCTTATCACATAATGTACAACACACATTTTTCTCTTGCAAGTGATTCTTTCTCACATGATTGACTTTTGTTGAATATCTCGGGAAGACTTTATCACAATGCTCACATTTATGGCCTCCTTCGTGGACCTTCATCTCGTGTACGTTTTTCGCGTAACGAGTCGGAAATGATTCGTCGCAAAGTCTGCACTTAACTACTTTAGATCCATGGACGCTTCCCATGTGCTCTCTGAGAAAAATGCTGGCTGTGGTTACAAAGTCACACTCTGTACATTTGTGGGGGATGTCGTCCCGATGATGACGAGCTACGTGAGTTCTCAAAGTCAGGTCAGTACGGAAAGGTTGGCCGCAATGTGCGCATATATACCGATTCCCACTATGCGAGCTGTTGATATGACTTAATAGCAAATTGAAATATCTAAACTCTTCCCCACAATACGGACAAGGGAAGTGGTCTTGAGTTAACTTGAACGGCACAACCTCTTGAAGGCAGTCTGTAAGAGGGACTTCGTGTTTAGACTCAAAATGAGACACCATCTCGTCTAAATTATCAGATGGTTCTGAGCATATTTTACAGCATAAAGCTGACGAATCCAATTTAATCTTATGCCCTTTCATCCTGTGCTTCATTAGCATGTATTTAGCGTTGACGTCGCACACCGGATGTTCCTTTAACGTGTGAACTCTTAGGTCATCGCACTTTATAAACTGTGACGTGCAGTAGAAACAACGAAACTTGTTGACAAAATACTTAAACGGCATCGCTGTTGAATTGTTTATGATGTATGCTATCTGTTCTCGCAACGAACGAACGTGCTGCAGACGATTCAATTTCTTTCCATCATTAGCTTTCATAGTCGTAATACAATCTACCACATGATCCAACAAATCCTTTTTGTTCTCAAACATGTTTAAACAAATTTCACAACTACCCTCAGAGAATTCATGATCTTTTTCGACGTGTTCCATCATGGCGTCACAAGTGGGGAATTGTTTAAAGCAAATAATACATTTAGTCACGTGTTTGGATTCTTTGTGTTTAGCCATATCGTTGAACGTACTGAAAATTTCCGAGCACGCATTACAAGCATACGAATCTTTATGGGAATGCAATATATGTATATTTAAGGAGTACCTCGCGAAATACCTATGACCACAGATGTTGCATTTAAAAGAAGCTTTAGACGAATGTTCAGCATTCATATGTCTCAGCAAATTATGATAATCACCCTGGACTTGATCACACATCAAGCATTTGTAATCTTTAAGTCTATACATAAACATTTCCATCGATGGAGTTGAACTGTAAGGCAGTTCATGCTTCATCTGTAAATGAAAGGTGACATCTTCTAGGGTTTTGAATTCCTCCGCGCATATTTTGCATTTAATCTCTGATACATCTATTTTTAAATTGGGAACTGCTGATTGTTTAAGGCTAACCAAAGCTTTATCAGTGGAACTGCACGGCAAATGAGTGAGATGATGAGTTATTAATTGTTCCCGATCATTCGCTACAGCGTTGCAAAAGAAACATAAGTGTTTCCCTCGATGTTTGAAAGGAACTAAGGTTGTATTGTTGAATAGAATTTCGAGGTTTTGCCTGATCTGACGACTGCTGGTTACGTCAGCTGATCCATCTGGGACTGCCTCGTTACCATCTGAAACGAGACAATTCCCAAATGGATTTATTTGGTTTACGCTTTTCTCTACTAGGAGCCGATGAACTTCGTGTCACCTACATCCAAAGAGTTACGTATAGTTAGCGAAGCTGAGTAAGACAAAAATCTCCTACTGATATACAAGAAGATAGAAAAGGAAAGAAGATATAAAAATCTATTCTTTAATACACATATAATCACGCCTGGTTCTCGTTGTGGTAGGCAGAGACTATTTCCCTCCATTTGGTACCTGACACACCTCTTTCACCGTTTTCGAGAGACTGAGGAAATTGCCTGAAAAGTTATCTTTAGCGCCTCAGAATTTAGGCAAAAATTGGTCATGGGTTTTAGAATGTCAGTTTATTTATTATGTATATGATAGATCTAGTCCCACATCTATGTGTACGCGGAAAACAATCAAATCATGATTAATCAAATTAAAATGAAGGTATGTATGTGAATTCACCTGATTTAATTCTACTAACAATACAATACTCTTTATTGGGACAAAAATTAACAAAATAGACTTAAAACTAAATCAAAGGACTAATCTACAAAAAAAAAAAAATTGTATTAAGGTTCTATATCTACTTATTCATCCTTTTCCTTATTTTCGATGGACCTTTAAGTTCACGATGAAGCCTCATCGTATGGTCATACAGCGACCTTTTTCTCGTAAAAGTCCTATCGCAAAATTTACAATCGTAATTGAATTCTGTTGGGTCGTGAGTCGTCATGTGGCGGTTTAAACGAGTGTTATCGAAAAACGTCTTGTCGCAAAGAGTGCAAGCTATATTCTTCTCTTGTAAATGAATTTTCCTTACATGATTGGATAAATGGGAGTATTTCGTGTACGCGTTGCCACAAATGGAACATTTATGCCCGCCGTTGTGTTCCTTAATCTCGTGTAAACTCTTAGCGTATCGGGACGGAAAGTTCTCGTCGCAATGCGAACATTTCATCACTTTCATTCCGTGAGCGCTGCCCATGTGTTCTTTCAGCGCGCAGTTGGTTAAAGTACGGAAGTTGCATTCCTTACATTTAAAGTTCATAGTTTGCTTGTCTTTATGATGTCGCATAACGTGAGATCGCAACGCGTGGTCAGTACGAGAAGGCTGCCCGCAATGTATGCATATATACTTGTTATCACTATGTGCAGTGTTGACATGGCTCAGTAGCAAACTATAATATGTATATTCCTCCCCACAGAACGGACAAGGGAAGTGGTCATGAGTTAGTTGGAAAGGCAACACATGTTCCAAGCACTCCCTCAACGAAATACCGTGATTAGAATCGAAATGAGCGACCAGTTCGTCCAAATCTTTAACATTTTCCGAGCAAATTTTGCAAAGCACCACGGAAGTATCCATTTTAATTTTATGTCCTCTAGTTCTTTTAGACATTTTCATGCATTTATCTTTAATATTGCATATAGGATGTAGCTCGTTTGTGTGAGCTTTCAAATCGTTGCAATTATCAAAGTTTCCGAAACAGTAGAAACAGCGGAACCTGTTCACGTAATACTTGAAAGGTATGACCGTAGAGTTGTTTATGAGATACGCAACTTCTTCTCGCAAGGACCGAACTACATCAAATCGATTGACACTCTTTTTCTCAGCATTGATTGCTCTCATCGACGAACCACATTCAACTGCGTGGTCCATCAAATCTTTTTTGGTGAAACTGTTGAGACATATTTTACAATCACCTTCAGAAAACTCATGGTCATTTTCTAGATGACTGATCACGTTTTCGGGAGTGGGGTACGATTTTAAGCATAGTACACACTGCGTCACGTGCTTAGCTAGTCTATGCGTTTCCAGCTCTAGGTATTTGTCAAAGGTTTCTGTGCATACACCACAAGGGTATGACTTCATATGGTGACGCAAAATATGAGTAGTCAAAGATTTTTTCTGCATGTAAGGCTGAGTGCAGTAATCACACACGTACTTAAACGGAGTTGGATGTTGTAAATTTATATGACGATGCAAATTTTGGTAGTCAGAATGACCTTGATTGCATAGCACACATTTGTAACCTTTCAGTTTGTACAACTTCAATTGAAGATCAGGTACATCACAAGTCAATTTATGCTTCTTTCGTAAATGGAAACTGATTTCTTCTAGACTTTCGAACTCTTCCGAACAAATTTTGCAGTTAATCTCAGATATATCAACTTTGACTTCCAACAACTTCGATTGGCGTACTTCTTTCAACGCCTTGTGGTTGTTACAAGGCAAATGGGTCAAATGATGCTTGACTAACTGATCCCTGTCGTTTGCTTCGACCCTACAGAAGAAGCACAGATGTTTTCCTAAGCGCTGTTTGAAAGGGACTATAGTTGTATTGTTCAATAGAACCTGGAGGCATCTCCTGATTTTCTCATTGCTTGTGATATCCAGCCCCGGCTTGATCGTCAGAATAATATCTGAAACGAAACAATGTACCAATCAGGGCTGGATTTTACCTTAGCGCCATTGGGCTGACGGCTGAGGTAATTCTGAGCTACCCTCAAACTGTCGAGTAAAATTTAAGTATTAATTGAATATCATATTTAGTGTAAATTTCGTTCTAATTAAATTAGAGCGCAATTCGCACTTAATTAGAGCGAAAGTAACAGCAAATATAGGTATTTAATTAATAATTAATTATCGTAGGTTTCCAAAGTAACGCCTAAGTCCATTAATTGTACAAAATTTTGCATAGAGTTATAGTGTTGACAGTAAAAAAGTTATTGGTATAAGTATATTTTTCAAGTTAATAATTTAAAGATGTTTCCGTGGTGAAAATAACACTTTTTATTTGCATTAAGATATTTTATTTCACTTTTTCGCGCTCCAGAAAACGTACACGAGATTATAATACTTATACTCATAAGTGAAAATGTCTTTAATATAATAAGGTTAGCAATAAATAAAGAATTAAAATAAAAGAGATCTAAAATTTTACACTCGTATATAAATGTTGCGACTATGGTCCGAAATAAAGGTTTATTCAGTACTTTTGGGTAAACTTAAGGAATTGATCCTACTAATCTTCCTACCTAAGCCTAGGTGTAGGCGTATTTTGAGTTTTAGGGTCATAGGTCATTAGAGCCACCAGGCACCAACTGCGCACTGCCTCGCCTCGTGCGGTTAGTATTCTTTATATGGACTTGTATGGGTATGCGCTCACTACATCAACTCCGTAGCGTCGCCGGATCGCCTCGGTCGCAAGGCGAATACTGGGTGGCTCTAATGAGCTATGACCCATAGCGGTGACATAGGAGATATTTATAAAACAATATTACAAGTCTAATATAATACACACAAGTACATCTTAAACGCAAAAAACTACAGATACATAACCCACTTAGACAATATTATGCGTTTTCTCCATATGTTTTTTCAAATTCTTCTTCCACTGGTACTTATTCCCGCAAATATCACAAACGTGATTCCTCTCCTTCAAGTGTTTGACCATATGGACTTTGAGCCTGGTTTTGTTGAACAGTTTCGCTTCACAAATGGGACATGTCTCATTTTTCTCCTTTAAGTGAATCTTTCTAATATGCACGTCCTTTTGGGAAGCACAAGTAAAGAGCTTGTCACAGTGAGGGCATTTAAAGGATATATCAGTTTCGTTATGCTCAGAAATCACGTGCTTCCTCCGTTTGTAGATAGAAATGAATTCTTCTGGACATAGAGGACATTTGAACATGCATTTCTTATGAGCTCTAGCCATGTGTTCTTTAAGACAATTAGCTGTGCTACATCTTTTACCGCAGTCCACACAATGATGTCCAGGTCCATGAGCCGATAGCCCATGGTTGTGGTAAGAATTGAGGTTCCAAAACGACTTTCCGCACGTCTCACACGTATGCTTTTTCTCCTCGTGGAAATTATTAAGATGTGCCACTAATTTTATGAAGTACGTGAACTTGGCGTCACATTTACGACAGCGGTAATCTTCATCGATGAGTTTGAACGGGTTTAGAACTGCTTGCAACTCGAAATTCTTATCGTATGCCACTTTGTGGTCCGATACGAGGTGATCTATCAAAGGACTCAAATCAGAGAAAGATCGCGAGCAAATCTTGCAATAGAGATGTAGTATGTCCAGTTTCAGAGCACGCATTTTGCTTGAATCGAACTTCTTTATGGTACTTTTTAGGTTACGAGTTTCGTGCTCGTTTCTATAATGTTCTTGGAGCATTTCACATCGTGTAAAACCTTCGTTGCATATATAACAGAGAAATTTGCCCCGGGAGTGAGAAAAAGGCAAGACTGTCGATGAATTAAGTAGAATAGCCAGATTTTTCCGTAACGTCAATCTGCGAGTTCTTTTCGATTGCCGTGCGTCTAATTCTTCTGCGGAATAAACCTTGGATGTCTTTTGGTTAGGAGTGTCGGTAATATCATCTGATTGCAGTTGGCTTGTGGGGTCTTTTTTGTCTGGTGTGGTTTTGGCGCGATCTGTAACCAGACATTTTCTTCTGTATTGCATTGCTTTCGATATGGGGAAGACTCGATTTTCTTAATTGTTCAGTCTCTATAGGGTTGTACGTAAGATACTGTTTACATTGATACAAGAATCGTATCTACTACAAAGCTAGGCGATTAACCACTCTATATATTAAGGGCAAAAAAATAAAATCGTTTGAAGATAGATCCATATATTTTAAAAAAGGAGAAAATGATATACACCAGCGCTTATTAGATTATAAATGCAAACTTCTCACTATTCATCAAGATACCATAATTATAAGTAGAACTAGAATTATAATACGTTTCAATACTATGAGATCAATAAATTATTAAAAAACATATAACCAGAAAATGGTAAGCATCATCACCCTACGCCGCTGGTATGTGGGCAATGTGGGACTCCCCCGCACTAAAAACCTGGGGGTGTTCCGGGACGCCATAATGCCGGGGCAGCGGATACGCCGAAGCACTCATCCGCGTCCAATATACAAAACCTAACACAACTCTACCTCCAAATGCATATTATCCAAGTGTTTATTATGCCTAGACATATGAGTCCTCAAACTTTTCCGCCAAAAGAATCTCTCCCCACACACATCACAATGATAATTCTTTTCACCGCTGTGTTTCACCATATGTCTTCTCAACAATATATTGTTAAAGAATTTCATGTTACACACAGAACACTCCACATTTTTCTCCTTCAAATGCGTCCTACGTATATGATCACGCATGAAAGAGTTTCTCGTGAAAAGTTTTCCACAATGGCAACACTTGTGCCCGGAATTGTGGACCTCTATGAGATGTTTTTGACGGAGATATTGGGTTGTGAAAGCTTCTGGACATTTCGGGCATTTGGCTGCTTTTACACCGTGCGTCTTAGCCATATGCACGTACAAACGCGATGGTATATTGCATTCAGCATCGCAAATGCTACATTTAAATCGATTAACTCTATGGTGTCTCCAAACATGGACTCGCAAATTTTGATCGCGCCTAAAAGTCTCACCGCAATACATACAAATGATATTATTATTCGTGTGTTTCTTATTCATATGTTTTAACAACGTGCCGAAGAATCGAAAGACTTCACCTGGACAGTGAGGACAAACTAAGTTATCCTTTATCAATCTGTAGGGTTGTAGACAAGTCGTTATTGACTTGTCGTAGTTAGCATTGTGTTTGGATATCAAATGATCGAGTAGAGCATCCAAATCTTGCATGTTTTCAAAGCATATCTTACAAGCTAGATTGGCAACGTCAATTTTAACGCACGCTACCGATTCCCGACACTTTTTTATACACTTTTCTTTTACGTTGCAAACTGGATGCTCTATGACTGTGTGATCACGCATCGAATCCGAATCGGGAAAGTCTTTGGAACAGTAGAAGCAATTGAACTTGTTTTTGTAAAAGTTAAAAGGAATTGCCGTGGACATGTTTATAACTATAACGATATTCTCTCTAATTTGTTTAACACTTGGTCTTTTCGTTGGGTCTTCGTACGTCAAGTCTAAATCCATGATGTGATCTTCTTTCTTGATAACCAAGTCCCCTTTGCATTTTCTTACGTGCATTCTAAGTCCTTGTTTCGTGTGGAATTCTTTATTGCACGAGTCACATTGTAGGGAATCGTCATCTGGATGTTCCAACTCGATATGCTTCTGCCTTAAAGCTGCCGATGGGAGTCGCAATTGACAGATATGACACCTAGTCATATGCCGATTAACTCTGTGCTTCCGAAGTATGTTCAAGGAGTTAAACATTTGCGGGCAAAGTTCACACTGATACCCCCCTTCTCTATGGTAATTTTTCATATGGGAAAACAAATCCCTCTTCTTATTAAACTTCTGATTACACTTATCGCAAATTAAACAGTTTTTCGGATGGTTTGTATTCACGTGAGACACCAAATAACCAAAGTAGGTAAATTTCTCTTCACAAGTTAGACATTTTAAGTCCTCAAGACGGTATTCTTCAACAGCCATGTCTACATTTCTATCATATATCAGCGTATGTGTTCCTTCCAAATGATCAACCAGTTCTTCTAGATTAGTGAACTCCTTGGCACATTTGCATGCTAAATTCGACACATCGATTTTGATCTCCATGTTTTTACCTCCTTTCAAAGACTTTAAAGAATGGTCTAATATAGATATATCTCCATGTAATTTCGTATGTTTTCGTAATTCTGAATATTCTGACATATCTTTGCTGCAGTGAAAGCACAGATACTTTCCTCTCCACTTAAAAGGTATTATTGAAGTATTGTTGAACAGAATTTGTAGGTTTCGTCGTCTACGCGTGGATATCGACTCAGTTCCTTTCGTCGTTTTTCCTGCAAAGAGATTTCGAAACTTTAAATGTACCCGAGGTAATGCTAGTTCGCTACAGAAACAAAATATAAATGAAAGGGTACGTTTAAAGTTGCTAAATCGTTTCGACTCTACATACTACACTAATTAAATATAATTAAGTATTTTTATCAAGATGTGTCTCGAGATTTGCTTAGTTTTACATAGGTCATAATTGCTTGACACTTGAAGATATAGATAGCTATACAGTTTTTATTTGCCAATTCACTTAGAGTGAGGTTATAGAATTGTTAGGTGAAATAATTTCAGCTCAAATAAATCTAAGCAGGCCTCGCTATAGAGTTTATAATCGCAAACTTTCGTAGGATGTTATATGTGAAACGGTTAAAATGACAAGCGTTCCTAACTTTGCCGCACAGGCGTGTATTATACGATAGAATTAAGAAACGCCATTTATCTTAACGGTTCTATATCACTAAGATTTTTTTGGTCGGCTTATAGGCTGAGCAGGACAGTTTCAGTCCTAATAAGTCATTCTTTGGGGTTTAAACTCCAACAGAACAGGTTACCCTACCTACACTGTCCGAGTACTACCTACACTGTCTGAGTAAAATCACAATTTTTATAGGTTGTGTGGCCATCCTATATGTCGCAGTTTCAGGTCGCCGAGATTACTACAGAGCCATGTTGCAGGCCTGCAACATGACCTGAAGACTGCCTCCTACATATCTTATAGGAAACAGCTGGGGCCTACAGTTTTACGTGCCGCGCCTTAACACTATAGAGGGTCACGGTCTTATGGATATGTAAATAGAAATATCTAAAATATACTTTTAATATAATTTATTCAATATAAAAATACAAAAAATACTTAGTTACACTAATTTAGGAAACTACCGAGCGTAATCTTTCCATTCAGTCACACTAATTTATCTCCATCATTGTGAATCCGCAAATGAACTCTCAAAGTTTGTTTCCTAGCAAACGTTTTGTTACAAACGTCACAACTATGTATTTTCTGCCCAACATGACTGATCATATGTTTCCGTACTCGAGTTTTGGAGAAAAATCTCTGATCACACATCGTACAACAAAAATTCTTCTCTCTCACGTGCACTTCCTTTAAATGCGCTTTCATTTTGCTCAGAATTTGAAAGGATTTGCCGCAATCTGGACATTTGAATAGAGGCACTTCGATATTGTGAACTAAACTGCTATGCATCTTTCTCTGGCTGTAGTTTTGGAACTGCTCTTCGCAGTATTGGCATTTTAAGAGTTTTGGTTGGTTGTGAACTTTTAAATGGTGAGCATTCTTTTGTGTTAAAGATTCGAAAGACACTGAGCATACATTGCAGTGGAATTTGGAGCCATGAGATAAGGAGTGACAGCGCAAACGATCCGAACTTAAGAAGGATTTGCCACACAATTCACAAACATAACCCCCAAAATGCTTGTTCATATGTTGATTTAATTTAATAAAATATTCGAATTTCTCTTCACAGATCGCGCATTCGTAATTTTCCCCGTCCAATTTGTACGGAATCACACCCAAATCAGCTTCGTTAAATACCACATCGTGCGTTTTAACATGTTCTATTAGTGAACTCAGATTTTTTATACTTAATCCACAAATTTTACAATTTATAGTTGAAACGTCAACTTTCACTTTCTCGTCGCGTCTTAGAAAAGAGACAGCAGATTTTATATTCGGTATGATGTGTTTTTTCATGTGTTCTTTTAACGTATTAAACGATTTTAGAGTGAGATGGCAATAGAAACAGAGATAGTTGTGTCTATGCCACTTGAAAGGGACGATGGTGGATGTTTCTAGAAGCGATATAGCGTTGGTTTTCATCATTTTGTTTCTCTTGGTGACTGTGAGTGAGGACTTACTCGATGCCTCGGACTTTCTTTGACCTAGAAAGGAAAATTTTCTTTCAGAGATGTTGAATCCAATTTGGTATGCCGTCTTTCTCTCAAATTTCGATAAATTTGAGAAGTTCGGATTTTCGGCCAAACAATATTTTGTTAACAATTTTCGATACACTTCAAGAATGTTAAATGATTTTTTATTATTATAATTGGTTGATTTCTTTGAAATAATACATATATATCGGCAGTCTTAAAATATATGGCTAATTCACGATCCATTTGGAATTCGCACCCATAACCCATTTAAATATAAAGTAAAATAATATCGTTCCTAACACTTGGTTGAGGCTGTTTTTGAGTCCATTTCTATAGATGGACTCATGACGGACTTAGATTTAGTGTGATTGGTATTCAAAAGTCAAAACATATGCAAGTTTTGAGAGACCTTTCATGGCTCCAATAGGTAAAATGAGGAAATGTAAAAACATGGCATATTATGCGATGATGTATAGGTTATAGGACAAAATTCGAGGGCAGAATTTGGGGCCTATCACCACTCGATTGCAGTGGCTATTCATTGGTCAAAGCAGTTGTAGGGTCCAGATAATTTTTAAATTATTACCATTGTAGAGATAGTTGTCAAAGTATGTTGTTTATAATATGTCTTGTGGATGTCGCACGGAGTGACAAGGGTCTTGTTGTCTTGCTGTAAAAAAAACTGTCATCCCATACATTCTCAAAGGTAGAATGTATGGGATGACAGTTCAACTTGACGACAAGTCAATACCCTGAACAATTCACTCTAAGCCCATCTGCCTCCGTAGCACATATCGACATTGACATAAGTCAAGACTAATCTGACATATCGCACCTTCGGCAGAACAAGGGCACAATTGTCCAAATGCATAAACTGCAACTGTGCCCTTATTCTACTGTAGAATAAGGGCACAATTGCCATTTGGACAATTGTGCCCTTGTTCTGCCAAAGGTGCGATATATCAACGCTACTCTTGCTACTCGCGCTCCCAATGTCATTGTGCTCTTACAAACGTCAATTACTCTTGACAGTTGGACGGGAGTTGCTAGTCTTATGTTAATGTCGAAATGTGCTACGAGAGTTGTGGTAGATGTTTTTGTATGACATTTGTTTGGTTCAAGGTGAAATGAAGTTTTGGTTATTTTATTATCCATGATTCAAGTACTAATAAATATAGATAAGAGTTACGATTTTTAAAACTATCGCGAGTGTTCTCCATAACTAATAAAAAAGGTAAAAAAATGATTTTAAGTTAATCGGTTTTATTGTAAACATGTACTAAAAGATAAAAAATAAAATTGTGAGGCACGTCAAATATCTACAATATTAGTGAAAATGTTCAAGAGATTTAAGATATTTGACGTGCCTCACGATTTTATTTTTTATCTTTTAGTACATGTTTACAATAAAACCGATTAACTTAAAATCATTTTTTTACCTTTTTTATTTTTAGGCTTTTTAGTACAATGTATTCTACTTGTCAAGCCCTTTTATTTGATACCCATATTGATGGTATTGAAAAAAAAATAGGTTATGCGCCATTTTGTAGCGGCGGCCATCTTGGATTTTGATTTCGTATAGTGCACTGTATCTTACTTATCAAGCCCATTCATTTGATACCTACCCATATTAATGGCATTTAAAAAAATACGTTTTCCGCCATTTTGTAGCGGCGGCCATCTTAGATTTTGATTTTGTATAGTGCACTGTATCCTACTTATCGAGCCCTTTTATTTGATACCCATATTAATGGGGTTTAAAAAAAACGTTATCCGCCATTATGTAGCGGCGGCCATCTTAGATTTTGATTTTGTATAGTGCACTGTATCCTACTTATCGAGCCCTTTTATTTGATACCCATATTAATGGGGTTTAAAAAAAACGTTATCCGCCATTTTGTAGCGGCGGCCATCTTGGATTTTGATTTTGTATAGTGCACTGTATCCTACTTATAAAGCCCAATCATTTGATACCCATATTAATGTGATTTATAAAAAATACGTTATCCACCATTTTGTAGCGGCGGCCATCTTGGATTTTGATTTTGTATAGTACACTGTATTCTGCTTATCAAGCCCTTTCATTTGATACCCATATAAATGGTGTTTAAAAAAAAAACGTTATCCGCCATTTTGTAGCGGCGGCCATCTTGGATTTACAATAATATTGAATATACATAATTGTATTGTCACCAGAACCAAAGGCGTATACCAAATTTCAGATCAATCGGTTGACGGGAAGAGGGTGAAATTTCAATTACTAAATTTGACCCAAGAAAAATGAATAAAACAAACGGAGTAAGCTAAATAAAACCGTTTAATAAAAACAAAAACGGCACAACTCACGTCTCACGTCACGTTGTGCCGTTTTTGTTTTTAGTTAGATAAGAGTTATAAGTAAGAGTTTTATTTTTATAAATATTATATTAATTTCATAACGGATTTTTTTCACTTTACTACATTAAAATACGTTGACAACGCACGTAAAATCCAGCTGACAATTTCAAATTGTATTGGGTTAAGTTACAATAATAAGTTGAATAAAAATCAGTGATTTTAAGTCATTGGCGAAATAAATTCGTGATTTTAAGTCACTGGCGAAATAAATTCGTGATTTTAGGTCACAAGCCAAATAAATTCGACTTGTATCACCAGTTTATAAAACACGCAAAATCTTTTATATACAACTTAAAGATAAACCTGTAAAAATATTAAATAACCATCCAAAATATGTTTGGTTACAGTATTTACATATTATTGAAAATATATAACTTAAATTATATTTGCGATGATTATTTAAAGCACAAAACTAACTATGCACAATTATTTAAGTTCTTGAAAGTAGATATTATATTTTATGTTAAATTTATGATAAAGTGGTCTTTAAAAGAGTAAGTCCATTAAGTAAATTAATTATTATTAAAAATCTTACTGATATATTTTTTTAACTTTGTCAACTTTTCCATTATAATATTTATAAACATTTATAACATCTATTTTCAACGCAAAAGAAAGTACTGGACTGAGTTTTTCTTACAAAAAAATATGAAGCACCCAAAGTAAGCAGACTAGCATATATACTATAGAATTATTTCTGCTCTAAAACCAAAGAACCGATAGATCTGAAACTTGGTATCATTAACAAAGGGATTTATCCCGCCTTCTAGGTTTAGGCTGTTATTATCTACGGCTGCATCGTCGTTTAACATCACGCGAGTTAGTGGTCAAGGGCTAATCTATAGGTATCGAATTGTACGCCTTTAATAGGTAGAATTTTGTTGGAAGATAAAAGTTTATTATTAAGATCACATTGTACCAAAATTCAAGACAAATAAATCCCATTTCATTTCTTTTTATTCCGATTTTTCCACGGAATTGGGACCTATCAGTAAGTCCCAATTCCGTGGAATCGGAAAAATCGGAATAAAAACCCCGTGGGGCGCAACTATAGTAATATTTTGTTATGAATTTTGTGTGCATGCCTTTTATAAGTGAGTGGGCTTACTAGGGTGCCTCATTTCACTTTTAACAAGCTCAATCCAGTAAATTCTAGAATCCATGATAAAATTACAGTAAAAATCAGATACACATTGCTATGAAAATCAAAATCTGATATGTAATATCTTTATTTCAATTTATTTTTCTAAAACTTCATAAAAAATAACTAAAATTCTGTTTTAATTTGATGTTTATTATCATTATTAGGAACTCTTCAAAAGACAATCAGCAAGTGTATTTGACCTAAGAAAAGACTTGGAAATTCTTGCAAGCAAGTTTTGTAAAAAAAATAATAATTTTTAATTTCGAGTTTGAATATTAAAAGCTAATAAAACATATATAAAAAAATCTTGAGTCACATTGTTGGTTATTGAGCTCTGAAACGGATAATGGCTTGACCAATTTGAATGCATGTAGGTACTACTTTTTGAAACCATACGCAAAAACGACGGACGGGGTAAATTAAATGCAAATACGAAAAATAAAAAAAATAATAACATATTTGAAATAAGACTGAAGCGAATATTAATAAAGTAAAGCATATTATACAATTGATGAATATTTTGTAGATTTTTACTAAAATAATATTAAAACAACATTTACAAATTATTATAGATATATTAGGTATTTTATTGGAACTTATTGACATTCAAATTTATTTATTATTATTTATTCTAAAATTGTCATTTTTATATTTTATTAAGTTATACTTATGTATGGAACGCAATAAATGAATATGGGTGTTATAAGTTTGACTTCTCTGTGTGTGCTTGCAAGAACTTCCAAAAAGTTAGAAAAAAGCCAAATTTTGACCTACCTTTAGCGACTTTGGCAATTTTGGCGGGTTTAGGCGGTTTCAACGGCTGAGTGGGTTGTTTCTTAGGCCGGCCACGTTTGGGCTTGGGCTCTACTTCCTCTGATGTGGTCGGCTGGGATGTGGACGGGTCTTCTGTCTTTATTAGCTCTTCTGGAAATTAAAGATATAAAATATGAAGTAAACATAAAATTACAAAACTTTGACTAGTTATAATTCTTAAACTACTGGTTCAAATTGAATGAAATTTGGAATAAATCGTGTTTATACAATGCATACTCGGTTGCTAAAAATTGAAGCTTCTAGTTTTATCCACAACGAAGTTATAGGGGGTCGAAAATGGTCTGAACTGCTTCCAGAAAAGGATGGTACGGCCGTGCCGCTTTTTTTGCTCGACTTGGCGAAGAAAAATACTTAAAACTACTTATAGTAGTCATCGTGGTCTAACTTTGAACGAGGTTATAAAAATAAATAAACAAATCAATATTTTTAGGACATTTCACACAGCGCCACCTAACCCCAAGCTAAGCAACTTAATGCTCTTATTATGGTGGTTAGGGTAACGGATATAATACTTATATACTTTTCTTTTGTAAATACATACTTATAATAGATATTTAAACCACCCAGACCAGAAACAAATATCTGTGGATCACACAAACATTTGTCACATACGGGAATCGAAACCGCAACCTTCTGCGTTGCAAGCGGGTATTAGCCCACCGCGCCACAGAGGTTGTCAAAAAAAAGATATAAAATATGAAGTAAACATGAAAAATACTTAAAACTACTTATAGTACAGTCATCTTGGGTAACTTTGAATCTTGGTCTAATTTTGAACGAGGTTATAACAAGTGAATTAAATTAAAAATTTAAAAAACTCCCAACGCAATACGTAATTTTCCATTTTGTAGCGGCGCCCATCTTGGACCGATTTTCACCAAACATGGCTAAGAACACTCTCGACTAACTCTACTTTCAAACAAAAAAAACTAAATCAAAATCCGTTTATCCGTTCGGGAGCTACGATGCGACGCAAAAACGACGGGGTGTTATAAGTTTGACGTGTCTGTCTGTCTGTGTGTGTGTCTGTCTGTGGCATCGTAGCTCCCGAACGGATAAACGGATTTTGATTTAGTTTTTTGCCATGTTTGGTGGAAATCAGTCTAAGATGGCCACCGCTACAAAATGGCGGATTATTTTTTCTTCTACAACCCCTGCAATATGGGTATCAAATGAAAGGGCTTGACTTATAGAATACAACGCGCTATGATAAATTTGAAATCCAAGATGACCGCAACCACAAAATGGCGAATTACACATTTTGAACGCATCGCGTCGGGGTTATTTTTAATTTAATTCACTTGTTTTCTTTTTCTTTGTAATGTTCTATTTTTGTGTTTGTTTTGAATCAAATCTTTGTTTCTGGTAAATTTTTAACACACCACCTAACCCATTGTGAATACCAATTTTACTCCTCTCCCTGCGTGGTTGTCTGGAAGAGATCGCCATTAGCGATAAGACCACCAATTGTAACACTTGGTTTTTAAATTATAATAAATTATAAGATTTGATTCAAAACAAACACAAAAATAGAACATTACAAAGAAAAAGAAAACAAGTGAATTAAATTAAAAAAAACCCCGACGCAATGCGTTCAAAATGTGTAATTCGCCATTTTGTGGTTGCGGTCATCTTGGATTTCAAATTTATCATAGCGCGTTGTATTCTATAAGTCAAGCCCTTTCATTTGATACCCATATTGCAGGGGTTGTAGAAGAAAAAATAATCCGCCATTTTGTAGCGGTGGCCATCTTGGTCTTCATAAGTTGTTATTGTAAATTTTCTTTTGTGTTTCAATAAAGGGTTATCTATGTTTTTACTGTGCTTACTTTATACTGTACTGTTTAATATCTTCTATATATATAAAAGGAAACAGTGACTGACTGATCTATCAACGCACAGCCCAAACCGCTGGATGGATTTGGTTTAAATTCCGAATACAGATAGGTTGGTTTCATGACGTAGACTTCTGCTAAGGATTTTGCCACGCGGGCAAAGCCGCGAGCATAAGCTAGTCATTTATATAATCTATCTTAAACTTTCTATCCAATTTGTTTGACTTTGTATATAATAATTCACGTTATATGAATAATAACTAATTTTATAAATTACAATTATTGAATTCGATAATTGTACGCCTGCTAAGGCAGAATTTTGATGGAACCTATTAGTTTTAAGATCTTATTTATTGTACCAAAATTCTGACGTATAAATTATCTTATCTTATCTTTGTAATCTAATATTTAAATATTTTATCACAAAAATCTTACTAATGTTATAAACGCGAAAGTTTGTAAGAATGGATGTCTGGATGTATGTTTATTACTCTTTCACGCCTAAACGGGTGAACCGATTGAGCTGAAATTTTGTACAGAGATAGCTTAGACCCTGGAATAACACATAGGCTACAGTACAGCGGGTAAAAACGCTGGGCGCAACTAGTTATATATAATATTTTTAGTGTTAAAATAGAAATATGTAAAATTGACTTGCTGTTACATAATAATTAAATTGGAACAGAATAGATTTTCGTACTTCATTAACCTTTGTAACATATGTAATTTCATTAATTTGATTTATATACAGTAGTATTCTAAAAATAACTACAACATGTATAAATTAGTCGCCAGTTCATATTATGTACTCACCTCAATTCGTGTTCATGTTTATTAACCCCCGATGCAAAAACGACGGGGTGTTATAAGTTTGACGTGTCTGTCTGTGTGTGTGTGTCTGTCTGTGGCATCGTAGCTTCTGAACGGATGAACGGATTTTGATTTAGTTTTTTTTTTGTTTGAAAGTAGAGTTAGTCGAGAGTGTTCTTAGCCATGTTTGGTGGAAATCAGTCCAAGATGACCGCCACTACAAAATGGCGGATAACTTTTTTCTTCTGTAACCCCCTTAATATGGGTATCATATGAAAGGGCTTAACTAGTAGAATACAACCCACTATACAAAATTTAAAATTCAAGATGGCCGCCACCACAATATGGTAAATTACATATTGCGTTGGGGGTTTTTTAAATTTTTAATTTAATTCACTTGTCTCATATCAGGTCACCACGACACGGGCCTTGTGCCTAGTGTGGGGCCACTGTATACTCTTTTGTAATTTGTAAACTTTTTTGACAAATAAAAAAATAAAGTGCTCCAATGTAGCCTATTTGAATAAATAAATTTTGAGTTTGAGTTTTACCAGTATCGTCATATTCCATATCCTCTAAATATTCAACATCCGTCAAATATGGTTCTTCTGCGGGCCCTTCCACCATCTCTGCTTTCATTGCCGTCTCGTACAGTATCACTGGAATAAAAAAATATATAATGACTCTTTATTGCATACCAAAATATAAGAAATAGTTATGAACATAATATGACATAGTTTATTTATTTATTTATTTTCCAACACATGTAGGTAATTACATTGCACAGATCTTGTTGTGTAAAATTAGGTACATACCCTGATAGGGCACTTGTCGCTTGTGCGAGCATTCATTATACATAATACTATAGTCTGAATCTAGTAAAACAAAATGTATAGGTATAACATCTTATGACTCTCAAGTAAGAAGCGTTGGCACAGAGCACCCAGAAATCTACATCTTTTTAAATTCCCGAGTAGCACTGTACTGATTATGGGCAGCGTTATCTCTTACCATCAGGAAAGCATGTTGCTCCTCTTTTTTTAAACTAAATAGGCCTATGTTTGACCACATCCCACCTGATGGCAAGTGAAAATGTGGTTGACGATGGATCATGTAAGATGCCTAGAAAGATACCTATTCACTTGTGCCTTGAAGATACCTAAGTTGTACCGCTCGGGAAACACGGATGACAACAAAGTGTTTTAAATGCGACCAGTCAGTCAGTCATCTTCTTTGCCTTAAAAAAACTTTATAGTTAATATAAATACTACCTTTAGGCCTAAACTCGCCCCTGCCAAGCATATCAATAAATTTCTTCTCCGAGTCCAATACTTGCTTCTTGAAATTACAGGCATCTCTCAGCCGAGTGATGCAAACTTCACAGATCAGCCTCTTTGGACCGTTCGGGCCGTCGTTGTGTTGTGTTATCTAAAATTTCAATATTATCAAGCACATGTTACAAATTTGCGGATGTCACAATTCCGTGTGCTGTGACACGATATTTTATGTAGAAGTCTCTCTTGGAGAGGTTTCTAGAGATAGGTCTCTCTTAGAGAGGTTACTTGGCAAAGTATTTTATTTCCAGATATTCCTTGCAGACGTTAGAAAAATGACGAGGAAAAGAATGAGAAAAAGACGAAAACTTTTATGACATTGGTGCCTCTAAAATGAATATTGTTGTGTATTTTCGTTTTCGAAAGGGAAATTTTATTAATTTCATTCAAGATTTTAGTTATTGTTTGATGATTTTAGTGAAAAATATCAATAAAAGACAAAGTTGTGGACCCTATCTTTAGCTTAAAATATAAGTACGAATGATCTATGATTTTTAACAAAATAGGGAATTTAAACACTGTAAAACTTTAATAATGATATACGTGAAGAGTGAATACTTACGCCAATATCAAAGCAATCCAACAGCATATCGGCGTAAATTTCTGTATCGTTCATCCAAGAATATTCCGTTCCCAAATCTTTGTAACATCCTTCGGATAAACAGCACCGGCAGAGCCCCGGGCTCGGCTTTACTACAATATCGTCGAAATTCATGATTGTGTCACTAATTAACCATTTCAGTAAGAAAATATACCAGTAATTCTCAACATTTTACGAAAAAAAACATCGCGTCGATAACGCTAGTTTTCAGCCATTTTGATTTTGATAAAAAAGGGTTACCAGTTTCCAAACAGGAATAAAATTCTACCAGGCTTCGAAAAATCTTCTTGCTTGTTTGTAATATTAATGAATAAAAATAAACCTTTTAATAATATCCAACAATGTACACAGACATGGATAATTTTTTCTAAGTCCTATCAAAAACGCTTCAGCTATTAAATATCACAATTTAAGGGATTCAATAACTACAAACCAATAATAAAATAGCATATCTATTAAAGTTTCTACTGCAAAGGTGTAAACAAATTCAACATGATCTGGCAACACAGACATGTTCACTTAGTTTTGCTACTCGACAATAGATGGCGCTGTTCAGCTGCATCGTATAAAAGTGTCGCTACACGATCCAATCTGGCAGGAAAATAAATCTTTCTTTTTCTGCAGCTGTCAGACTTAATAATTAATAATCTGTGGACTGGTCAGCTGTAAAAAAAGTAAAAATTCGGATATTGAGAAAAAAATGGATATAAATACTAAATTTTCTTGATTTCCACTATATTTTTCTAACAAAAACAATTGTTTACGTGAAATATTGCCTCAAATCATCATGGAAAGTATCAGTGTGTGTCGCTGTTGTCTCGCCGAAGGCCTACACAAAGATTTAAAGTCGCCCTACTTGTTTTTGGATCGAAAGGAAGTATACTCGGATATGTTACTCGATTGCTTCAATATCGTCGTAAGTAACTATTATTTAGTTGGATTTTAATTATTTTGTGGCTTTAACCATTGTTTTACAGCCAAAAATAATATGAACTAGTCCACAGACCTGAGTCAATTTCTTGCTATAAAAATTCTATTAAGTTTTATGCGTATTGTACTCCAACCCGCCAATTTTAAAATAGTATTTATTTATTATTCTTAAGTTTTCTCATAAAATGTGTTGTCAGGTGAAGTTTTGCACTTATAAGATTCCAATAAGTTTAACAACTCTAAGCTTGAAAATTCCATATTAATGGCATTAGAATAACAAAAGGGGACGTCCATAATCCCACAGCACGAAATAAGATTTTCTTACAAGACTGTATAATCCTGACACACCTTGCACGCTTCCTCAATTTTCATCACATTCATACACACTCACCGGTTCTTATATTTTAATATGTAAATTGGCTTGTATTTTGGACTAGTTTATGGTTGCGTCTTTGCCCGCGTGGTTAAATCCTTTCTTAGTGGAGGTCCATGTCATAAAACTAATCTGTATGCCAAATTTTAACTCAATCCCTTCAGTGGTTTGGGCTGTGCTTTGATAGATCAGTCAGTCACTCACTCTTTCCTTTTTATATATTTAGATCACGCCTGGTTCCCATTGTTAGCATCCTGACACCTCATTTGCTTCCTCAATTTTCATCATCATACACACTCGCCGGTTCTGGGATTCGTAACAAAATTTTAAGTTAGGCATTTATTTTGGGTTTTTTTTTAAGTGAAAACTTCTTTAGCGGCGCTGAGCACTTTTTTGTATGGGTAAAAACTTTCAAACTCGCGTCAGGGTCACGTGATGCTGATCGAAAAAGCGTAAGATCGAGGGGAAGGGAGAGGAACTAGTATCTCCCACTCTTTCTACCGTGCCTGAGTGTGCTGCTCTGTTTAGGCGGCACAGGGGGCTTAGACAAGCGCGCGCCCGATATTTTTTTTATATTTTTTTTATTAGACAATTAAATAGGTTCGAATCAAAACTGTTTGTTTCTTACTTAAGTTATCATAAACCAATTGTATCAGTTGTAAAAATTTGCGATGATGATTCTGATAATAACGATGGTGTAAAAGTCGTCGAAATTATGGATGGAAGTTGATTTTTCTGAGAGATAAAATTTAATGTTATATATAAATAACGATATAATATTATAAATAACAACATATAAATTGTAATATTTGTGTACGATAGCGCAATAAATAAACATTGTATTCTACCTCATAAATGATAGTATTTTTATACTTATAATTAAACACAACGTTAATATTGAAGTTTTCACTTCTGCCGGCACTCCCGGAGTGCTACCTTTTTTTGATTGTACGAATAATATTTTTTTTCTCTTCCTTTGTATCTGCCATCAGTCATCGCGTAAGACTTTTATCAGATTCGTTGTGTGATGAGCATTTGGCGTGGAATGGTGTCAGTATGGTCAATGTCCGATTGCTGACCCATTACCGATTTAAAAACTTACTAGAACTACCAATTTAAAAACTTACTGTTGTAGGAATAATAATAAAACTTCTTTAACCCTTTAACCGCCACCGTCGGATATATCCGACAAGCCTGTTCTGTTACGTAACCGCCAGAGTCGTATATTTCCGACTGCACTTTAAATCTACATTTTAAGTCATAACACTGTATTTTATAAAACTATACTCGTAATTAGCTAAATAGTGAATAATTCAAAAAACTTGCCTGGCGCTAGGGGCACGACAAGTGATTTTAAGTCTGGCAGTTAAAAGGTTAAACAATAGGTATAATATATTATGTATTATTATTTATAATAGGTATTTGCTAGGTCTGTGTGTAACAGCTTCGACCACGTCTTCACTTATCAACAGGTGAGACTGTGGTCAAATGCACTCCTATTCTATATTTAAAAAATAAACATTACAGATACTGCCATCAGACACTACAACGAATTCAATCTGCAATACATGCGTAAAGACACTACGAGAGTCTTACAACTTTAAACATCAAATATTGAGATCACAAACACAGTTGCTGTTGAAAGGAAAGGTCACCATTGAACCTGGTAAGTTTTAATTCAAGCTGGTGAAAAAGATTATTATTCTATGGTAGAGAATAGAGTGATGAGGAATGGAATTAAATTTGACTAAATAGTATAAGAATACAGGCTAAATAATAATAATATTACGGGTGGTGGGTCCCACATGGACCAGAGGGCCTATTGGCTATTGCCAAATGACATGTAAAACACCAGAATCCATAGACAAAATTGCGTACATTACTTGCTTAAACCGCTTCGTTAATATGAGTAATATAACAAATACAGCAATGTACATTGAAGTTGTCATCAATCGTAGTGAGTGAGAATTAGCCAATAGGCCCTCAGGCTGCAACTACCCCATTTGAATTTAGGCTTTAATTTAAGAATGCTAGAAACTAATTTAATCCAACCCTGCTAAAAAAAATTGAAGTGAAGAGCTAATGAGGATGTTTAAGCAAGTAATGTACGCAATTTTGTCTATGGATTCTAGTATTTTACATGTCTTTTGGTGAAAGCCAATAGGCCCTCTGAGGGGCTATTGGCTAATTCTCACCCACTACGATTGATGGCAACTTCAATGTCCATTGCTGCTTTTGTTACTTTACTCAAATTAATGAAGAGGTTTAAGCACGTAATGTACGCAATTTTGTCTATGGATTCTGGTGTTTTACATGTCTTTTGGCGATAGCCAGCTATTGGCTAATTCTCACCCACTACGATTGATGGCAACTTCAATGTACATTGCTGCTTTGGTTACTTTACTCATATTCATAAGGAGGTTTAAGCATGCAATGTACGCAATTTTGTCTATGGATTCTAGTGTTTTACATGTCATTTTGCGATAGCCAATAGGCCCTCTGGGTAGCACTGTACTGATTATGGGCAGCGTTATCTCTTACCATCAGGAGAGCATCAAAATTGTCGTCTTACTTTTTACATAAAATTTTATTTAATTTGCAGATGATGCGAAAGATGTACAAGTGAAATTGGAACCAAAACATGACAGTGATGATGATTCAGACGATTATTTCTTGGCTGATGCAGGTATTTATTATAATAATTACTAGCTGACCCGGCGAACTTCGTTCCGCCTTAGAGTAATAAAATTACCCAATTTTTCCTTATTTGCTCACCGTTTAGATTATTTGTTACCGCTTATTTGCACCCTGGACTACGACAAACATTTTAAAACCAAAATTAGCTCGATCGGCACAGCCGTTCTCGAGTTTTAATCAGACTAACGAACAACAATTCATTTTTATTTATATAGATTACTATTTTAAACATACTTAAAAAAAAGTAATTCTTTTAGTCCCACTGCTAATGAAAATTTTAGATGATGATGGATAAATGTGAATAATCACATTTTTTATACGTCTCAAACTGAAGGCTAAAATTGTATTATAGTATAAAAAATTGAAGTGATTGAATTTTTTTTTTAATAATATAATTTTAGGCATAAAGACTCAAGTATGTAAACTTCACTTCCATTATGTATATATTTTTGAGAAATAAAAATTTTCGATTTTTTTTCATTTTCAATTTCAATTTTTTTTTCAAGTGTGATATTTATTTTAACAAAATATGTTAATTTCTTCATACTTTATTTTATATTTTTTTCCAGTGAGAGAGGTAACAATGGACCACATAAAAGTAGAAAAGGAATCGGTCAAAAAAAAAGCTGTGTCGAAGAAAAAAGTGGCAATAGTCAAGGCAAAAGATACCAACTGGAAAACCACTCGAGTGAAGAGTCTTGTCAATAGACTGGCTAGCTCAATGAGTATGTTACTATATATTTATTATATATCTATTATAAGTATGTATTTACAAAAGAAAAGTATATAGGTAAGTATTATATCCGTTATCCTGACCATTTTGCTTAGTTTGGGGTTAGGTGGCGCTGTGTGAAACGTCCTGAAATATTTATTTATTTATTATTTAAATACTTAATCATTTTTAACCCCCGACGCAAAAACGACGGGGTGTTATAAGTTTGACGTGTCTGTCTGTGTGAGTGTGTGTGTGTGTGTCTGTCTGTGGCATCATAGCTCCCGAATGAACGGATTTTGATTTAGATTTTTTGTTTGAAAGTAGAGTTGTTCTTAGTCGAGAGTGTTCTTAACCATGTTTGGTGGAAATCGGTCCAAGATGGCCGCCGCTACAAAATGGCGGATTACTTTTTTCGTCCACGACCCCTTCAATATGGGTATCAAATGAAAGGGCTTAACTAGTAGAATACAACACACTATATAAAATTTAAAATCCCAGATGACCGCCACCACAAAATGGTGAATTACGTATTGCGTTGGGAGTTTAATTCACTTGTATAATTTACAGTAGTGTTATAGGTAGTCTGTAAGAGATTGCTTCATAGGATTAGACCGCCGATCGTTCATATCTGGTTAAGTTCCGAAGCAACAGTCCTAAAGACCCTAAAGACGAATTTCCTGGTCTGGCTAAAAAGACATTAAGAGAAATTCTCTGTAGAATTCCTTTAAATTTTATTGAAATCAGTAGATCTGTAAAAATAAATAAATAGGCCAAGCGCTAGCGGGCTACGCGCAATGTAGGCTTCCGTAGTACAAAATCCGTAGGGCAAATTGAATATTAACAGCCTTAACTTTCATCAACCAGAAAAAAATCATCCCAATGTTACGTGTATGGGAGGTACCCTAAATTAATTAATTTAAAATTATTTTTTGTTACCATTCTCTTACCCTGATCACTATCCTTCTCTGTGCAAAATTTCAGCTTTCTAGGACTTATAGTTTCTATACAAAGCCGCGGACTGACGGACGGACAAAGCGAAACTATAAGGCTTTCTTGTTGACTATGGAAGCCTAAAAAGAAAACTACTTGGAGTCACTCCAATATATTTTAAAAATTCAATTACTATTTATTAATTCATATCTAAAATTTCAGATGACATCCCAACAGTAAAAAAGCGCGAATCAAAAAAGATAACTATCACCGTCTCGAAAGACATACCAAAAATATCCTGGCAAGGAGGCATGGGGCTAGAACGACACAAACATACGGACAACTTAGAAACCATACTAAAATATACCAATGTAACACCTTTCAAAGATAAATCTTTACTCGGCTTCATATGCGGATATTGTGACACCGCATTCCCTGATCCGGCAAATCTAAGAAATCATACCGAAGAAGACCACAAAAATGAACGTCTACATCTAAAAGTCAAAGGAGATATGACAGATTACAACGTCAAACTTGATGTCACCGACCTAACTTGCAATCTATGCGATGAGAAATTTGATAATCTACCCGAAATACGTGACCATTTAGTAGAAATTCATAAAAAGACTATTCACCGAGGAATCAAAGACTTGTTAATACAATTTAAGTTGAAGAAAGGTGAGACGTATGACTGTGCAATGTGTACGTCTACGTATGAAACATTTAAAATGTTGAAACAGCACATGAATGTGCATTATAAGAACTTTGAGTGCAACTTGTGTGAATCCGCTTTTACAACGAAGCGTTCTTTGAATGCTCATCGAACAACACATCAAGAAGGTAGTTTTAAGTGCGACCATTGTGAAAAAGTGTTTTCAAGTCCAGCGAAGAAGCATTACCACGTTAAAATGAGGCATTTAGGAGCTCGGAACATATCTAACTGTCCGTATTGCAACGAATCGTTCCGTAGCTACTATCAAAGAAATCAACACCTAATAAAAGTACACAACGCAGAATCTCAGTACAAATGCAACGTATGCAGTCGTAGTTTCATACTGAAATCTTTATTAATGTATCATATTAAGAAGAATCATTTAATGGAAAGGGACGCTCAGTGTACGGAGTGTGGATATAGATTTTTCAGCAAGAAAGCGCTTAAAGCTCATATGGTGAAGCATACGGGTGAACGGAAGTATGCTTGTGAGGTCTGCCATAAGACGTATGCAAGGAAGTATACGTTGAGGGAACATATGAGGATACACAATAATGATAGACGGTTTAAATGTGATGTCTGCGGAATGACGTTTGTGCAAAAGTGTAGTTTGAAAAGTCATTTGTTGTCGAACCATGGGATCAGTTTGGCTGCGTGTGAAATTGAAATTAATACTTCATAGTGTTTGTTAGTAAACGGGCTTACTGTGGGTGCTTCATTAACACATTGACTGAGGAAACACAAACTGCTGTGTTTGCGAGGTCTAAACGCGTGATCTGACGCACACAAACGTTGTGTTTTGTCAAATGATTATACTATTAGCTATCAGCAGCAGTTCTTTGAAAAAGAAATGCAAATGGCAATAGATAAATTTTACCGGGGGTAGACTTCCTTTGCAGGAGGTCGTCTAGGTGGGTACCCCAACAGTGCCAGTTATTCTACCGCCTGAGCAGTGATGTGCAAACATTACTGTGTGCGGTAGGAGGGCACTGTAGCTAGTGAAATTACTGGGCTGAAGAGTCTTAACATCTTATGACTCTTGAGTAAGAAGCGTTGGTGCAGTGCTCCTAGTATTTCACATCATTGTGAAATCCTAAGTAGCACTGTATTGATTATGGGCAGCGTTATCTCTTAACATCAGGAGAGCGTCTTGCTCGTCTTCTACTTCATCACATAAAAAAAAGCCCAAACTAATTTTAGTTACAAGGAGGTTAATTGACATTTTAACACCGAATTTAACAAAATGAGACTGAGGGTAGCTCGACAAGAAGTCTGCACCGAACGAAGTCTCGAAAAAAAAACTAATCATGTGACGTCTGCATTACTAACAAACATAACAAATATTGTGTTGTCTTAACTTAGCTTTTCTATGCACTGGGAATGAAATCCCTGTAATATTTACCGACCATATTCTCATCGCAGACCTTCCTAGCACAAAGTTTATGACACATTAAGGGTACGGACATTGGCAGAATCGTAGCCCCCGGCTAAAGATTAGAGCCACAAACCAAGAAAAAAAGAAAAAATGACACGCCAGCTCGTACCCGCATGACGTAATACCGAAAATAAATCGGTCAAACTAGTCAATCCTCCAACAATACCATACTAAATTAATTTCCCTCCTGTGAATAGTATATAATTAACAAATTGGCTGCCGGCGTTTTTAGTACTACCCCAGGGGCCGGGAATTGATTTTGTATTGAAAAATCCTTTAGCAATGTTTGTGTGCGTCAGCACACGCGTTCCGACCTCAAAAACACAGCTTGTTTTTTCCGCGGTCAATGAGAAAACGCAGCATAAGTGTTTCGTTCGTTTCGAACTCCACTGGAAAACACAGGCACGTATTTTCGCTCACAGCGTGTTTTGCCACATCTACTTAACACTTTGCTGCGGCAAAGGTTTTTAGTACTAACCGCGAGACCGAATTTAATTTTATGGAAAAATCTGTTGAAAAAAAATCGGTTGAGAGTTGTTTGCCGCAGTCAATATGTTATGATTTATATATATTACACAAACGTGTGTGTTGCGCCGCACTCGCGTTTAGAACTGAGGGCCTATTGGCTAATTCTCACCCACTACGATTGATGACAACTTCGTACATTGATGCGTTTGTTATTAATAGACAACCTCTGTGACGCGGTGGGCTAATACCCGCTTGCAACGCAGAAGGTTGCGGGTTCGATCCCCGCATGGGACAAATGTTTGTGTGATCCACAGGTATTTGTTTCTGGTCTGGGTGGTTTAAATATCTATTAAAAGTATGTATTTACAAAAGAAAAGTATTATATCAGTTACCCTAACCACTAACCACCATATTACAAGCATTAAGTGATTTAGGTAACAATTCGTCACACCAAAAAAAAGTTCTAATTCGTCACGCCTAATTTTAGTTCTTATTGGACACACTGAAATTTTTTCCCAATTTGTCACCCCTCCAAAAATTTCTAACTGGTCACAATTGCATCCAAAACATTTATTCTTCTTACTAAAAATACTCCTCCTCCTCTAGTCGTTTGCTCAATTCTGAGCGTCGTGATGACCCCGCCGAAGCTTTTCTTTGATAATTTGCCGCCATTTTTGACGGTCCGCAGCACAGTGTATAGCTTCGGTCATTTTGGTGTCAAGTTGTTCGGACACCTGATCGGACCATCTCTTGGGGCTACGACCTCTAGCGCGTTTGCCGTCCACCTTGCCTGTGATCATCAGCCTCTCCAGATTATCGGATGGTTTGCGCGCAATATGGCCGAAGTACTGGAGTACTCGCTGGAGACATGTAGTAGACAGCCTCTGAGATATGTCTAGTTCTTTTAAAATGGAGATATTTGTTCTTCGTGCTGTCCACGGTATTCTCAACATCTTACGCCAAACCCACATCTCAAAGGCGTCTATGCGCCGTCTGTCAGTTGATTTCAACGTCCAGGATTCAGTACCATATAGAAAGATGGGAAAGACCAGAGTGTTCACAATGTACATTTTTGTGTTTTTCCGTATACTTCTGTCTTTCCATATCTTGCCTAGTTGTGTCATCGCTGATTTTGCCATACCGATTCTACGCTTGATCTCTTGCTCGGAACCCCCCTTGTTGGATATGCAGGAGCCGAGGTATATGAACTGGTCCACTATGTCATATTGTTGGAGGTCTCTGTTGGCTGGTATGGTATTCGCTCTATCAACGATCATCATCTTAGTTTTGGCTTGGTTAATCTTCAGTCCCATCTCAAGGCTTACTGATTCCACTCTTTGCAATAGGTCAACCATCTCATGTACCGAGTTCGCCAATAAGGTGGTGTCATCGGCGTATCGCAGGTTCGAGAGCTTGATTCCTCCCATATTGATGCCACCCTCCCATTCTTCTAGTGCTTTTCGCATAATATACTCGCCATAGATATTAAAGAGGATGGGTGAGATAATGCATCCTTGTCTAACTCCTTTCTCGAAACTGAACTCCGACGAGTTGATCTCCCCAATTTTTACCGTGGCATGACCCTCTTCATATAAGTTCCTGATTAGCATTACGAGATGTAAAGGTATACCCATGTTGGATAACACATGCCAAAGCTGTGTCCAGCTCACACAGTCAAAAGCCTTTTGGTAGTCCACAAAGCACAGCACAGCTGGTACATTATATTCATAGCACTTCTCCACTATGAGGCGCATGTTAAGAACTTGCTCTCGTGTTCCTTTTCCTTTCACAAATCCAGCCTGTACTTGCGGGATTTGCCAGTCCAAATAGTGACGCAGCCTGTTGTTTATAATGTGTAGAAGAACTTTACTTGTGTGGGATATGATAGCAATTGTTCTATAATTTTCGCACTTTTTGGTAGATCCTTTCTTGTGGAGGGGAAGGATTTCTGAGTGAGTCCAATCGTTTGGCCATTTTGTAGTTGTCCAAATAGAGTTACATAGGTAGCATAACTTTTGCAGTCCCCCGGTTCCTAATGCTTTCAAAACTTCCGCTGCGACGTTATCAGCACCTACTGCTTTATTGAGTTTAAGTTTATGAACAGCTGCTTCGACCTCCGCTAAAAGAATATTGGGCTCCATGTCTGCACTGTCTAGTTCTGCCGACGCGTTTCTATTAAGACTATCAGTATTGCTAAGGTTGTCTGCGCAATAAAGTTCTGTACAATACTCCTTCCATCGTTCAGCTACTTTATCTACGTCAGTAATGAGAGTGCCGTACTTATCTTCCACCGTCCAAGAGCGAGATTTAAATTGTCTTGTTATTTGTTTCACTTTTTTGAAAAGGTCAGCGGTCTGGAATTTTTCAGCATGCTGCTCTACTTCTGCACATATTTTGTTGAGGTTAGAGTCTCTATCTCTCCGACAAAGTCGCTGAATCTTTTTGCTAAGGTCGCTGTATTCTCTTCTCTCCGTTGATGTATTTAGACTCTTGGACTTTAGTTCCTTTCTCTCTTCAATGACCTTCCAGGCTTCATCAGTGATCCAGGTTTTCTTTTTACGAAGAGGTTTTCTCAGTTTTGTAATCTGATTCATTGCTCCTATTATTTCCTTTTTAAAGGTCATCCATTGCTGTTCAGGATTGTTTACGAGCTCATCTGTATGGTTTGTGAAGGCTGATTCTGTGGTTCGTTGAAATAGTTTTTTCTCGTGTGGTTTTAATCTAGTAGGCCTCATTTCTGTCTTTTTTGGGACCTTGAACCGTATTCGGAGTTCAGCGATTAGTAGTTGGTGATCGCTACCACAGTCTGCCCCGGGGAGGGTCTTGGCGTTCTTGATGCTTGATCTCCATCTTTGGTCAATTGTGATAAAATCAATTTGATTTCGTGTTCTATCACCCGGAGATTTCCACGTATACAGACGTCGTTTGTGATTTTTGAAGCACGTGTTTGTTATTGTGAGACGGTTTTCAATGCAGAATTCCAGAAATCTTTCACCTCGTTCATTCCTTTCCCCTAAACCATAGTTTCCTACTACCTTACGGATGTGGTCATCTCCACTAGTGTCGCCCACCTTTGCATTCCAGTCACCCTGCACCATCAGTAGTTCTCGGCGCGGCAGAGTCACTATAGTTTCCTCTAGAGTAGCATAAAAGCTGTCAATATCTTCTTCCGATGACTTTGCTGTGGGTGCGTACACTTGGACGATATTCAGAGGAAAGGGTTTGCAGTTTATTTTGATGGTCATGATACGGTCATTTATTGCATTGTAGCCCACGACACATTTATTAATCTTCTTGGGAACCATAATCGCGACTCCCCTTCTACTCTCTGACTCATGTCCGGAGAAATACACCACACTGTCCTCAATAGAAAAATGACCAGATCCCTTGAGATGTGTCTCGGATAAACCGAGAATCGTTAGTCTTTGTGACGCCATTTCTTTCTCTATGATACTAAATTTCCCGTCCTGAAGCACTCCCCTGACATTCCATGAACCAATACGGTGTGGCAGGCGGGTCGTAAGTTGACCATCATTGTTTTTGTTGCAATTTGCTACCGCAGAGGCTTGATGGTTAGCCTTTGCGGAGCCTTCGGTAGCCAATTTCACACTCAGTAACCCGGGTATCACTGAGCGCCGGTTGTCAGGCGGATCGTCCGACCTCGCATTATTCAAATTATCTGTGGTTAGCATAAAGGTCGGGACATTCTCTAGGGAGAATAGTCGTAGTAGCTTCCCCTTGCTTTCTACGCCAGGTTGTTTAGAGGATATTTGGTTCCTCATGGCCCCTGTAGCCACTCCTGACTGGGTCAGGGGGTCGGGTTATCATAACCGCCGCCCGATACTCGGCGTTGACATTTTACGGTTGGGAATGTCTCCACTCCAACCCTCCTCTTTTTCCATCCGGGCTTGGGACCGGCATAGGCAGAGTTACTAAAAATACTAGGAGACCAGAAACCAGGAAGAGATCTCATTTTATTTTTCAAGATATTTTTGCCTTAGGTATACTCTTACTAGTTTCTGTGCTTCTGGTACTTTTTTAAGTAGCCACATAATAATAATATAATCTCAGAACACTTTTAATTTTGCGATTTTGCATTAAATAGTTAGTCATGAAATACTTATTTACCTATTAACGTAGAGCGCTGACATTTGGGCAGCGTGTTCTTTTGGTGTGATGTAGGCAGCCGAAAAGATAGGATTTTGCGACAGGTTATCCCCTTTAAACTAAATTGCTACATCGCACAGTTCGCCTAATATGAGAGTATGATTTTTTTTTAAATTTTGTTTTTTTTTGTGCATGGTTTTTGCTTATGAAGTACTAGGCGTCCAGAAACTTTAAGAGATCTTTTTTAATATTATCGTTAGATGTATCTTTTACTTACTTCTTTGTTTTTGTAATACATATTTTTATTTTAACTACCTTTATTATAAACCTGAAAAATTTGGTTTATTCCTAACTTATCCCGAAAACGTATCTAGGCAGTGGATTAGGTTAGGAAATGAAATAAAACCGGCCAAGTACGAGTCCAGACTCCAGCACCGAGGGTTCCGTACAAACCCGTAGGAAAAGTGGGTATAATATTATATTATGTAGGTTTTGATTCCCTTGCAAGTACTTGCGAGTTTAAAAATATGCGGTTAAATTGCTGTTTCTTTTGATTGCGTTGACATAGAGGTTTGATTTTTTTAAAACCTTAAAGTTATTATTAAGCTGAGTATTTGATATGAATTTCAATTTAATACGTCTACGCGTTCATGAGAAAAAGGGTAGTAGGTATAAATTTATTAAAAATATTTTTTATTTACGGCAATTTTTTTATGAGGGGATATCTAGTGGCCAGAAGCAAATGTCAATATCTCGGAAAGTACTAGACTGATGGTGTCATGGAAGAAATGAAAGAATACTAGGACACCAAAAACCATTAAGAGGTCAGGATACATGTTTCTGGACGCCAAGTACCTCATTTTAAAGTATCTCATTATGAAGTACCATAAGCAAAAACCAAACACAAAAAAAAACAAAACTTAAAAAAAAATCATACTCTCATATTAGGCAAACTGTGCGATGCAGCAATTTAGTTTAAAGGGGATAACCTGTCGCAAAATCCTATCTTTTTGGCTGCCTACATCACACCAAAAGAACACGCTGTCCAAATGTCAGCGCTCTACGTTAATAAGTAAATAAGTATTTCATGACAAACTATTTAATGCGAAATCGCAAAATTTAAAGTGTTCTGAGATTATATTATTATGATGTGGCTTACTTAAAAAAGTACCAGAAGCACAGAAACTAGTAAGAATACTGATACTGATACGCGGGCAATTTTCCGCAACTAGGCCTCTTGGCCCATTTCGCGTGCGGGTGGGGGTGCTGTATCACTCGAGCCACCCAAGCTAGTAAGAGTATACCTAAGGCAAAAATATCTTGAAAAATAAAATGAGATCTCTTCCTGGTTTCTGTAGGGTTATTCACTTATTCGTGAAAGAACCGAACCGAATACCGAATAGTCAAAAATGTATGAAATGACATATTATGTAAATACAACTTGACATGTCATGTCACGTCATTTCATACATTTTTGACAATTCGGTATTCGGTTCGGTTCCCTAACCGATAAGTGAATAGCCCTGCTGGTCTCCTAGTATTTTTAGTAAGAAGAATAAATGTTTTGGATGCAATTGTGATCAGTTAGAAATTTTTTGGAGCGGTGACAAATTGGGAAAAATTTTCAGTGTGTCCAATAAGAACTAAAATTAGGCGTGACGAATTAGAACTAAATGAATGTGTGACCAATCAGAACAAAAAATAATGGTTTTGGCGTTGTGACCAATTAGAACTTTTTTTTGGTGTGACGAATTGTTACCTAAATCCATTAAGTTGCTTAGTTTAGGGTTAGGTGGCGCTGAAAAAAATATATATATACTCATATTAATGAGGAGGTTTAAGCAAGTAATGTAAGCAGAATTGTCTATGGATTCTATAGTGTTTTACATGTCGTTTGGCGATAGCCAATAGGCCCTCTGAATGCCAGTGCTTTGAGACACACACCGTGTGTAATTTCTGTTACTGGGGAAAGTACAAAAAAGGTAAAAAAAGTTTTTAAGTTAAACGGTTTTATTGTAAATATGTACTAAAAGCTAAAAAAATAAAATCGTGAGGCACGTCAAATATCTACAACTTTCAGTGAAAATGTTCATTAGAGATTTAGATATTTGACGTGCCTCACGATTTTATTTTTTTAGCTTTTAGTACATATTTACAATAAAACCGTTTAACTTAAAAACTTTTTTTACCTTTTTTATTTTTAGGCTTTTTAGTACAATGTATTCTATTTGTCAAGCCCTTTCATTTGATACCCATATTGATGGGATTGAAAAAAAAATAGGTTATCCGCCATTTTGTAGCGGCGGCCATCTTGGATTTTGATTTTGTATAATGCACTGTATTCAACTTGTCAAGTCCTTTCATTTGATACCCATATTGATGGGATTAAAAAAAAATACGTTATCCGCCATTTTGTAGCGGCCGCCATCTTGGATTTACAATAATATTAAATATACATAATTGTATTGTCACCAGAACCAAAGGCGCATACCAAATTTCAGATCAATCGGTTGACAGGAAGACGGTGAAATTTCAATTACCAAATTTGACCCAAGAAAAATGAATAAAACAAACGGAGTAAGCTAAATAAAACCGTTTAATAATAATAAAAACAGTCAGTGTTAAAACATTGGCTACGGGGGCGTTTTATAGAACTATCAGGTGCCTGAAATTAATTCTGTACCTATAAAAAAAATCATTTTGGCTCGTCCATATATGCCGGCCAATGATTCGCCGAGTGTGTGTTTTGTCTATGGACGAACAATTTTTGCCTATAGACGAATGTCTTCGGATATTTACGGTTTTTTTTTCCGGTAAATTTCTGGTATACATTTTGGGCTCCATAGCTAACGACTTTAATAATATTTTGAATATTAATCAATCATGAAGCCATTTTGTGTGAATAATTACTTGAAACAAGTTAAATTTTCCTTATTTTTTGATTTATATAATCTGTGCCCCAAGTGCATAATATAATCTGTGCACTCGGGCGAACGTTCGGCCAACGACTCGCCGAGTCATTGGCCGGTATATGTGGACGAGGGGTTTGAAAAACACACGCACTCATGTGTGTTTTTCAGCACTCGCGTTCCGACCTCAAAAACACAGTTGTTGTGTTTTTAGCAGTCAATGTATTAAGTTTTTCACAATACAAACCATTTCTCATGTCGATGTAGATAATATTATATTTTCAATAAATGTAGGCCTATAATGTGATAAAATCATATTTAATTAAAATATAGGTCTTATGCAATAATTATTATAGATATTGAAAATATGTAGGTATCGTAATTTATATTTAATTTAAAAAGAAGTTTAATTTTGTTTTGTTTTTAATATTGCATTTATCATAAGATGTACATCATAAAAACAGGTTTAGCATATTGTGTGTACTCTGTTATAAAGAAAAGTTTCTGGCGCTTCGCCGGCCAATGCCAGTGCAAGTTACTGCATTAGTTACTCTGTCGGTAAAGCGCACTAAAATCCATTGCGTATATAAAAAAGATATGCTTTAACGGAAGCTACATTATTTATGTAATAAATTACCTGGTATTATAATAATTTATTTACAATTTTTAATTAGATTATGTAAGAATTAAGATAATAAAGTTACTATTAAAAAATATCGTTTTCTTTTTAATTCCTATAGAAAAAATAAGCGCTACCTATCTCGTACCTATAAGCTAATTTTTTTTTGTCGTGGCAAATGCCTTTATTTAGAAAAACAAACTAACAATACTACAGCTACTACAGCAGTAAAGAACACTTTTATTAACCATTTTATTTTAGCTAAATTACTATGATGGCAATCTCAATAAGGCGACTAAAATAAAATGTTCATCACACTTAAAGGCGAAACTTTGTGTGTATATTTGTTATTTCTTCACGTATAAACGGCTGGACCGATTGAGCTGAAATTTGGTATAGAGATAGCTTAGACCCTGGTATAACATATAGGCTACAGTACAGCTAGTAAACCACTGGGTACATATAGTAAAGACTTAAAACATTAAAGTAAGCTACATATTATCACGTGCTAAATTTCACCTTAATCGGTCCACCTGTCTAGAAGTGAAAGAGTAACAGAGTAGCAAACTTTATAATTTGAGGATTAATGAAAGAAAAAAAATGCGTTAATATATTATATATTATTTATAATACTTTATTTTCTTTAAAATATACGTAATTACAACAAAACAATACAGGTAGGCTACTTATAAAATATATTGCGACATATTTAATTATATATACAGGAAATTAGAGCTGTACATAGAAGAAAAGTTGTCAAGATCTTTAATTAGTAAAATATAAATTTTCTCGCCGCTCGCAGCAAGTTGCTCGCGTTACTTTCAGATATAATAATAACTTTTCCACTTGGACTGTACCTACATTCTACATGTTATTTAGCGCTAAGCACTTGTTTATAAGTAAGTAGGTATAATTTATAATTCAAATAATTTATCATCGCTGTATAAGATCGTCCATCTTTCTTAGACAAATATTAATATTTTTCTACTCTCGAAGCAAGCTGCTCAGACACAAAACAATCAGAATTCTTTTATTTGTCGTCGCTCGCAGCAAACTGCTCGTTTTCAGTCAGGACTTCAGAACTTTTTGGCTCTCGCAGCTGTTTGCTAGCCTTGCATTAATTATTAAAACTTCTATAATACTCTACTCTCTTCTATATTCTTCTTTCGCTCTCAGAATAAATAAAAAGACTTGTAAGAACCATCTTATAGGTAATAACGCCTTTAACAATTCCCTCTTAAGGATCATTATCATCTCAGCCGTAGGACGTCCACTGCCTCACATAGGCCTCCCCTTTGTACTTCCATATGTACCGGTTGGAAGCGACCTGCATCCAGCGTCTTCCAGCGACCTTTATAAGGTCGTCTGTCCACCTTGTGGGTGGACGTCCTACGCTTCCGTCCTATAAGGATGATTTACTCATATTCCATGAACCGTAGCCATATGTTTAAGCCGAGCAACATACCTAGAGGCCGTACAAAAAGTCTGCGGACACATAGGACATTGCACACCAGTCGTTTTAATGTAATCCCTCTGATATTTAGAACTGGAATCTTTAATCTGTTGAGACCCATGCCCGTACTTCTTATGATTGTCTAAATACATCCGAGTCGTACACCGTTTACCACACAAATCACAAATGTATGATCCGCAGTGGTCACTCATGTGTTTGCACAACGGCTTAAAGAATCTGAACTCTTTCCCACATATATGACACTTCAATTGATCCGTACTCATGTCGAAGCCGAGGAAAAATGAACTCAACTTATTCGGTGTCTCAAAAAACTGCACATTATGATTCTTTAAGTGCTCTATTAGATCTTCCACTGATTTTATGTCAACCGAGCATAACTTGCACTTCAAATTGCCTATATCAACTTTGATTAAGTTGTTCGTGCCCAATTTTATGTCTCGGACGGTTATTTCCTTGTGTTCGGATTGGAAATGTTCTCTCAACTGTTGGAAGGATACAAAGCACTCTTTGCAAAAGAAGCAGTAGAAATATGAGTAATTCCTGAACGGTAGTATAGTAGAATGTTGTATCATTTTCAGCAGGTTCGGTAAGAGTTGTTTTTTTATCCAGTTGACTGGTGGGTGGGCTGTTTTAGTTATGGAGACGAGGCTAAGTTTTTTCTGCTTCGCTTCTGGTTTCCGACGTTTTGGGGTTTTGATTTCTTCTGGAAAAGAATTGTTAATTTAGTAATTTCTATTTATATTTTTGTAGTAGAGTGATCTTCACGAAAGGAGTACCCTAGACGAGGCGCCACAATTGCTCCTTTTAAAGTTATATAAAGAATAGATATTGATTTGAGACTCCTTATAATATCTCATGTTTATTAACTTAATTAAATATCTATTTACTTTGTCTAACAAATAAAAATAATTTAGGACATGAAGTATCATTTAGGACGTAAAGATCATCGATTATAATATTTAATTTCGTTTTCGCCAAGTTTTTTTTTGAATCACTACATGTTTGTGTTGAATTTTTGAACCAAAACAGGAGCTGGAGACGCGGCTTAATATTACCTTTTTTTTTTTTTTACCTTTTTTCATTTTTTTTTTTGTTACCTTTTATTTCAGATGGTTTGGCCAGTATCATAATATTACGTCCAGTGGGTGTTTTCATTATTTGAACTGTTTTCTTTGTACTTGATGCGACGTTTTTATCTGAAAGTTATTGAATTAAAAATAATTATAATAAATACCATTTTCTTTAATTATGTAAATAATACAGTGATTAAAACTCTATAAAATCTGCTACCTTTATAGTCCAGTAAATGAGTGCTCAAAAGGGGCATGTGTTCGAAAAGTCGAAAAGCAGAAAAACTAACTTAGGAACTTTGTTTGGACTAGTTAGGAGATAAACATACTAAAAGTCCCCACCCCTCCGAGGTGAGCCCGAGGGGGGGGGAGGCCGAAGAAGGTCCCATTTTTAGGTTTTTGACTTATATGTCAAAAACTGTGCGTCATACGATATTTTGTTGTACTACATTATGAAACCTCATAAAATTTTCTACAACTTTGGCCTTTACACTTTTTATCTATCTCCAATCGTTGTCCAGCTATGAGCATCGAAACATGGTCTATTTTTAAGACGCTTATATTAGTTTTCCATACAAAGTCGGTAAAAAAATCTTGTAAATAAAATTTGTCCAACTTCTGGTTGTACCATAATAAAATTTTGCAAATTTTTTGAAATCTGATGACAGTTCAATAATCTGGTACCACTGAGCTGATCTGATGATGGAGCAGGAGGTGTCTACTGAAACTCTTCAATGGCTATTGGTAAATCCGGCGAGTTTGGGATAATTACATTCAGTACTACCACGGTAAAGAGATATACAGTAGTTTGACTCCCTAGAAGCGGTTGAACTCAAGGTCGCGCGAGTTTGCAACAATTTGGGTAGGGTTCGGTAGGCAGCGAGGTGCCGAATTGACGTTTTTATGCAGTAAGCTTCCGAATAATGGATGTGAATTAGTAAAAATATCACAAATTCTTTAATTCTTTTTGATATTTTGAGTAATTCACAATAATAACGTGCCTATTCGGCACCTCGCTGCCTACCGAACCCTACCCAAATCGTTGCAAACTCGCGCGACCTCGAGTTCAACCGCTTCTAGGGAGTCAAACTACTGTATATCTCTTTACCGTGGTAGTACTGTCAAAGTGTGCGTGGGCCGTAGCGGTCGCCGGATAATTTTACCTTTTGATTTTTTCCCTTTAACTTCTTTAGTCTTTGACAGCTTTGTGAGCATCTTCGATTTTGGAAGCTTCATTGGTTTGATTGCCTCTGAAAACAAATAATTTTAACAAATTATAATCATAATTACTACACAGTATAAAACAAAATCGCTTCCCGTGGCTGTATATACACCTAAAAAATTATCTGTTTCATAGATTTATAGATTAGAGTGCTCCTTTTTGAGGGGCGCCACTATCGCAAATTTTAAAAGTTAACCATATCCATAGGCGGATTTAGGGGGGGGGGCAGGGGGCCGAGGGCCCCCCCAGAATCAATGTAGAGTTACGAATCGTGCACATATTTCATGGTAAAGATTTAAAAAAATTTCTCGGCGCTCGCAGCAAGCTCCTCGCGCACTTATTATTAGGGATGTTTAAACTTTCTAACTGCTCAGAGCGAGCTGAACATACACTTTTCGTAGTAAATATTATAATATTTTTGCCCGGCTGCACCTTGATTTGACCAGGATTTGGTTCTGGGGGGGCCCCCAGAACCAAATCCTGGATCCGCCTATGACCATAATCTATAACTTTTTAACGCCTCATAGTTTCTCTTATTTATTTTCTTAATTAAATATGTATCTATTTAATCTAACAAATGCAAATTATTTAGGATATAAAGTCCAGTAATTATTGAAAAAAAATATTTTAGTTCCTCAAAATTCCGCGGGACCTATTTCGTGAAAAGGACTCTAGAATGGACCTCCTGTCACAGTGGCGCCAACCGGCGGATTAAATTTTCGTGAAAAAGAATCGTTCCACATAACTAACACTAACAAACAGTTATAACCCTTAATGCATGCATATGCGGGAGGGCGAGAGGGCGGGTGGTGCACTCGGTGGTGGAATTAATACTAATTACTATTTTGGTAACGTTTAAATTCCTCGCCGTCTCTTAAAACTTAGTTAGACTCACAAATTTAGAGCGGAATTAACACTAAATATTAAATAATAACTAATAATTGTTGTAAATAATAACTAATACATAATTGTTGTGATGGATTTCCGCAAAGTAACGCCTAGTTCCATTAATTATGAGTAAAGTAACAAAAGCAGCAATGTACATTGAAGTTGCCATCAATCGTAGTGGGTGAGAATTAACCAATAGCCCCTCTGGTAAAAATGTATTTATGTGTATTACCTTTACTGTCTTCAATAAGAATATTAGTATGTTTAATTTCAAGCACTTCGTTGTCAGATTGTGTGAATTCATCGTCACTCCAATCATCTTCAAAATCCATGCTCATTGTATCCTCTGAAACAAAATAATAATTGGGGTTTACATAGGCGGATTTAGAGGGGGGCCAGGGGGCCAAGCCCCCCCCAGAAGCATTGTAGAGTTACGAATTTTGCACATATTTCATGGTCAAGATTATAATTTTTTTCTCGACTTATTATTAAGGATATTTGCACTTTCTAACTGTTCAGAGCGAGCTAAACACACTTTTTTCATAGAAAAAATTATAACATTCTTGCTTTTCTGCACCTTGGCCCCCCCCAGAACCAAATCCTGGATCCGCCCTTGGGGGTTTATACTCAAACAGAACAGGTTTACCTACTGTTACTGTGCGTAATTTCCGTCATTACAGTAGATACAAAAAAAAGCTTTGGCAGCTGGCAAGGGCGGATACAGGGGGCCAAGGTCCCCCCCAGAAGCATTGGAGGGTTACAAAATTTTGTGCTATTTCAGGGTCAGCATTATATTTTTTTGTTCGGCGCTCGCAGCAAGCTGCTCGTGCACTTATTATTAAGACTACTTAAATTTTCTAACCTTTCGGAGCAAGCTATAAACACTTTTCGTAGCACAAATTACAATATTTTTGCCCGTATGCACCTTGCCCTCCCCCCAGAAACAATCCTGGATCCGCCCTTGGCAGCAAGTGTTGGATGTAAAATTTTGGTTAAGAATATTGTAAGTACAAGTAGGGTAGTTTACGTTCACATCCTACCCCTCTAAGGCGCGTGCTTATGAATTATGATCCAGACCATGATTTGGGGGGGAGGTGATCAGCTATAATTTTTTTCAAACTAAGAATTTTTTGGGGACACATTTCAGCATAGTCTTACAATTTTGTATACTGTACATTTTTGTATACGTTAGTTACACTGTCATACAACAAGTACAAAATTGAGTAGAATTTTGACCTATATATATAGGTAATTTAAATATGAAATAAAAACAAGACAATGGCGATTATCTGTTCTGTACTGGGGATAGCAATATGAGGTAGCAATAAAGAGCTTATAATCTAAAAAACTGTAAGAAAAATCTTACCTTTAATGACTATATTGTCAACCGCACTCAACAAATGTTGTTGGGTGTCGACAACAAGTTTCCGGAATGTATCCACATCTCTTAGGTGGGTCACGCAGTCTTCACAGATCAACTGAGTCAAACGAGGATCCTTTGATAACTGGAATAAAGAATAAAAGATAAAGAATAAAGAAATTTATTTGCATAAAATGTGGTACATTCAACTACAAAGAGATGTATCCATGTTAGGCTTACAAAATGAAGTAAATTTTCATTTGCCACAATTAACTACCCTTGGTTCGTGACATTTCTAGTAGCAATCAAACTTTATATTATCATCGACTCATTTAATATGCAACAATGATGTATCCCACTACTTTTCCTTAGGTGATACATAATAATAGCATTTAAAATGAATCAAAAATTAAAAATATTATTAGTCAACAGTCAGTTATTAGTTCAACATCAGTGAATAATTTTAAAAATAGACTTGACAAACATTTAAAAAAACAATAAACACAAGTGCAATATGCATGCATCCGCTCACAGAGCTACTTGTGCATTATTAAATAATAATAAATGGGACGGAAGTGGCAGGTGCTGTAGTCCTAGCAATAGTTTCATTAACCAACCATTTAGAATACACACCATTTAAGTACCGTTTCCATTATTTAGCAATAGTCCTGTCACTCGGCGGAGACTGTGTTTGAGCCCATTTTCTACGGATGGACTCACAGACAGACTCCAAAAAGTGTCACCCATTACATTTATATTAAAAGCTCAAAAGGGCCTCTGCGCGTGGCCCTATATAGTCTCCGTGCACGCCTATATAAAAGCCCGGGCTTAGCCCGTGTTTAAGAGTGACGTAATATTGTTGGAACAAGTAAGTAGTTCTCTTTCATAACCTACCTTGTAAAAGTGCTCTTATTGTATTTGAATAAATTTATTTAGAAATATTTGAATAGATTTATTTCTTTTTACACACTATAAAGTGTGCCTGATATTCTATTTAAAAAAATATTATAAAGCGCTGTGCTCGATCAACATAATAGCATTTAAATAAATTATTCATACAGAAAATATAATCCCACCAAAAACATTATGTAAAAAACTAGCCAAGTCTCGATGGAGCTGCTTGTTTATCTCTAAAAAATAATGAAATCTAGACAAAGTCGTGCCAAGTCTAAGATTTCTTACTGCGATTTCTTTATTATTATAGTTAATGTTGTGTGACTTGGCCGTTGAAGGGTACACAAGGGGACAAAACCAGATGCTCCATGACACTTGGATCGCCTAAACATAAGTATTATTGAAATACGCAGCTTTATCAAGCCTACAATTGACTGGTTATTCAATCAACGTTTTCCAAGTGGCAATTTTCTATCATGAATGGTTAGCGGACAGATTGGTGCAATGGTGTCATGGAGCACCTGGTATAATACCCTTGTCTACCCTTCAAGCTTTACACAATTTTAACCATTGACTGCAAATGTAACTTTGTAATCCTATACATTTATATGAGATTACAAAGTTATTTATGCAGATGAATTATCTCGAAAACGAGACCGAAATTGCATGTTTTTTTAGTTTTCCTATGGCTTATACAATAAATTCTAAGTATGTACCAAATTTCAGCTCTCTGAGTTTATGGGAAGTACTAGTTCTATTTTGATGATCATGAGTGAGTGAGTGTCAAAAATGCGAAACTTTGCTTTCGCTTAACTTCGGAACTTAATGACCTACAGACTTGAAATTTTGGATTTTAAGTATGTAATTATAGCTTACTGGATGACGAAAATTTCTGTGTTCTGGTCTTATCCAGAGGTTCTCAAATAGGGGCCTGAAAATGCGGCGAAATGATTCCTGTAAAGGATGGTACGGCAGTGCTTGCTTCGCGCTCGACTTGGCGGGGGCACTACCGTGCCCCCAGATGTTTTCATAAATAAATGATCCTACTTACATCCAAATTCATGAAATTCAAAAACATCTCGACGTAGATTTCTTTCTCACCGTCATGAGAGTATTCTTTCATAATATTGCGGTGGTTTCCTTTGGATAAACAGCAGCGACATTCACCGTATTCCTTGGTATTATACTTTTCCTCCATAGTTTAGCTTTTGTGATAAAATGAGAAAAGAAAACAAGTTGTTCGTCTAACCAACGTCTCAACTTTATAACAGTATCTCTTAGTTTCTTATGAATAGAAATAAGATCCTTAAATCTAAGGTGTTGGCTTATCATCAGAGGCTTGTTAATTAAACTGTTCTACATTCTTTAAGCATAATATAATAGTTTTTTTTTTTTTTTTTTTTTTTTTTAACTTAAAGTGGCAAATGCCTTTATTGAGAAAAACAAACTAACAATACTACAGCTACTACAGCAGTAAAGAACACTTCCATTAACCACAGATCGGCCACAAGCCGATCTACAGAAAATCCAAGTGCTCCAAACCACTGTCAGTTGGCAGAGTGCCCAGAATGCTGGCAGCATTGCCACGTTGAATGGCAATACTTATACGTTGGGCCAAATATACCCCAGCATTTTGGTCACACGTCGCCTCGACCAAGCGCTCAGATAAATTTTGGAAAATGCGGTGAGCTCCCGGACCCCAAGGACCCAAAGTCTCTACCCCAAACGGCTCAAAAATGTAACCGCTATCGAGGTTAGCATATTTACGCCGCTTGAGCCGCTCAGCAGAAACTGCCGCCGCACCAGCCGCAATTTGAGTCTCTGGAAGATGTGAGGGCGCCAGTGTATCAACGCAAGTCGCGTCCCACACTAACGGCCGACCTAACTTCCAGGGAATCAAAGTCATACCGTCAGGTCTTTTACCATCGTCACGCATCAGACCATTCGGTTCGAGAATGGCTGCTACATTGGCGCTGGTAAAAGCCCGGCGAATGATGTCGTTGAGACTGGAGTGGCGGGAGATTCGGCCAGCGCTCCGAGAACATGAGAGACCATGGTGACCGAGTTCGTCGACTGCAGTACCACACTGACAGCGGTGACCTACATAACATGCTGCACCCAGGCGCAAACTAACAGCTACACGAAAAGCAGATGAATCTAAAAGATTACCAGTATTAATGGAAGGGATGGCTTGCAACCAAAAACCAGATTCCCTAACAGAGACTGCTAGAAGTCGGGCACGGTCTGACGAGTTGGGACACGTTTGTATTAGACTATTCCGTGCCAACTCGCAGAGAGGCCCATCCCACAGTCTCTGTGAAGATGGTACTTTAGGTAAATCGGTATTTGGGCAAGCTGCAACCCAAGCATTTTTTGCCTCAGCTGAATTAGCTATAGCCAAAGATGATAATGCGGGGTCTCGCGAGGGAGCGAGTATTTTTTGAATGAGATTGTCCGAACTATGCACTGAGGACAAAAAAGCCGGGAGAGCGACACTAGAAATTTTACGGACCCCCAGGCCCCCAAACCTGATAGGTAAGGAGGCTTGAGACCAAGCCCTGTCATCCAAGCTCAAATTCAGGACCGACATCAGGGTATTTTTTATGACGTTGTCTAAGCTTACAAGAAGCTCATTGTGTTTCCACAATGGACAACATCGTAAAACGTATGTAAATTTTGGTACAAACAAACAATACCTGATAATAGTAAATGCCATGTGGGCATTAATTTTGATCAATCTGTCCGAGGCCATCATAAAATTTTGAATTTTTTCCTCAACAAAAGGTGGGAAGGATTCGTCTAGGATCGGCGAACCAAGGAGGCGAAGTGAGCACTTATCGACAATTTTTATGCTGGGTGCCAAACGAAGGAATTGATCAAGTACCAAATCTTTGTCCAAACATGTATCTGAAATAAAAATTTCACATTTTGATAAATTTAGTTCTAGGCCAATGAGACGAAATTCGTCTATAAGAGTTTTTAAATCGTCAAGTACAGTTCCCGCATCACCTCCTAAAGTTCCGTCATCTAAGTACCAAACATTAAGTTTGGACTTTAGACGCTGAATAATCGGATGGATGGCCAGGCTGAAAATGGCCGGTCCGAGTGGATCACCCTGTTGACAACCAACAGAAGACAAAATAAGATTATTTTTGTAAACTAATTTCGAAGGATTCCCATAACATTGCCAAAGAAAATTGTAGATATCCGGGACTTTATCTTTCACTTGCGTCAACAGGGCCCCTCTGTCCACCGAATTGAAGGCGTTCTTTACATCCACCTTTAGCAGAACCTCACCACAATTTTGATCGAGAAAAGTGCGAAGAGAATGAACAGCTGCCTCACAGCCACCTGGCGAGCCGAAACCAAGCTGTGTTGGTTGAAAAAGATCGCTCAAAGGAGCGACTTTTTTCTTGCAACAAACCTTGGCCGCCAGGCGACGGTAAGTCATACCGACCGCAATTGGCCTAATGCCACCATCTTTTTTTGCAAGTGCGCACAAGTTGGCGCCGTATAAAATGTCAGTGATTTCACTGTTAACTCGACCAGCCAACATCAGGTTAACTAAATCAGCTAAATCCTTCAAGAGGGTTGCGCCAACCTCGCCCGAAATAGCGCATAAAAGATCTTTTAAGTGTTGAGGTGTAAGGCCATCAAGGCCACCGGCGGAACCATTTTGAAAGGACATAACGGCTTTAGAAACCTCGCTGACGGTCGCTTGAACAGTGACGTCACCGGGTTGTGGTGGATCGGGCATGGTAAGGTCGACCGCTGCCAGTGGATGCTTTTCTATCAGGGACTGTACTGTTTCAGGGCTGTTTGGAGCTACTAAGTCGCTAGAAAATAAAACTCGTGCTGCGCCACTTATGTCTCCGTCACTAATTTTGTTCTCAACCAGTTTTAAAGAAGCCGAATTGTTGGAAATTTGATTGGAATTTTGTTTATTGTTTCGTCTAATGATAGGCGCAACAATATTGTGGTTTTGGATGTGGGTCATATCTCTGTACAATACGCAATTTTGTTTCACCCTAGAGGTGAGCGAGTTTTTGTTGTTGGGGTCAAAAGGTACATAAAGAACGCGGTAAGGAAACAGTAGTAAATGTTCCCAGGCTTGAACTGAGTTTTGAGACACAACGTGTCTGATAGCCAAAGATAGTGTTTGGGCCACTGTGGGGCGAGCACCACGCGGGATGCGTTTCAAAATTGGTGTATTATTTTTGAAGGAGCTTATTACTCCCCAAAACGGTTGGGGAGTACCTTGTGAGTTCGGCAAGCCAGGATCAGTGCAATTTTGTACAGGGACCGAAAGTGTAATTTGGTTTGCGTTATGACATTTGGCCCTATGAATTTTTAGCCCCCTCTGGCCCTTAAAGTACCGAGCCTGGGGACATTCTGGGCACAGCACGAGCATACCCTGCGACATTGCATTGTTAGAATTTGGAGCAGGCTGCATTTTGCGCTGCGTGCAACAAATTATCACAAACGAAATTGAAATCTTAAGAGTCCCTAACTGACGTTGACAGAAGTGTCGTTCGTCGTTGCGCAGCCGGGACGCGCAGTTGGCATGGAAATAAAAATGTCAAATTAGCAGCAAGCTGTGACAAATGTCAATAAATATTTACAATATTTTCACAAGAAGAAAAATGAGACTAGGGTCTATAGATAGCACTACTAACATTACCTTGCAGAAATGGTCATCCAAACTACCAGTTTCTGTACAGAAACTGGGAAAAAAGCCGTAAAAACCCCTGAAAATACGAAAAGCCGAAAAGACCGAACGTACTGACAGAGTTTTTTTTTTTTTTTTTTTTTTTTATTATATAATTATTTTTTTTATATAATAGTTAAATCTAAATATTTTTACAATTTCCTCGCGGCCCAATTCCCCAAAACAAAACGATATTGACATTGACAGCTGTTTATTGTCAACCATAGACACAGCTGCCTTTGACATTTACATATTTTGCCAATATTCTACGTCCAATCAAATCGGATCGTGTAGAATTATTAGTAACACTATTCAATAATAGATGGCGCTACAAATTTAATTAGTTTATATTTTTGACACCGTATTAAAGTGGCGCTAGTTTCTATGTAGAAAATATATTAGTGTAACTTTATTTGACACTGTATCGATCAGCGTTGCCAATGCGTTACTTTTGTAACATTTTGCGTTACTTTTTGATCCTTTGCGTTACTTTTACGTTACTTGTCCTCAAATGTTACTTTTGCGTTACTTTTTGGGGTAATGATTTTTTAAAATGAACTAACAACGGAAGAATATAAAATAATAAATTAGTGAATCGGAACGCAATCGAAACGGAAAACAAAATTTTAAAAAAAGATAATAATATGTCAATGTCATGGCTCGTCCACATATGCCGGTAAATGACTCTGCGAGTCGTTGGCCCAACGTTCGCCCAAGCGCACAGATTATATATATATATATACCTAGTCAGGTCATAAGTATTGTCACACAGTAAAAACTTTTCTTTTAGAATGCTGGCCACAAAAAAGTTTATTGAATTCGAATTTAGAATTGTTCATGAAAATAAAAATGTATACTTTTTAGAATTTTACTCATTTTTAAATATGGAGTGGACGCTTAAAGAAGACCGTGTTGCAGTTATTGCGTTGCATCGTTGCGGTTACGCGCCAATTTAATTTTTTGACATACTGAAAAATTTGAATATAACCAAAAGATTCGTTTTATCGTACCATCAAACGATACAATGAAGACTCTAGTGTAGATGACAGGTCAAGAAGTGGTCGCCCTCGGTCTGTTAGGACTCCAGCAGTGATAAAAGCTGTGAAGGCGCGAATTCAAAGAAATCCCAAACGTAAGCAGAAACTGTTGGCCCTTCAGATGGGGTTAAGCAGAACCACGGTGAAAAGGGTGTTAAATGAAGACTTAGGGCTTCGGGCATATCGAAGAAAAACAGGACATCGTTTAAATGCTCTTCTAATGGACCTGAGACTGAAGAGATGCCGCGCTTTGTTGAAGCGGTACGCGAGAAAAAAATATCGAGAAATTCTTTTTTCGGATGAAAAAATTTTTACCGTAGAAGAGAGCTACAACAAACAAAATGATAAGGTGTACGCACACAGTAGTGAAGAAGCGAGCAACCGTATTCCGCGTGTCCAACGAGGTCATTTTCCATCCTCGCTCATGGTATGGTTGGGAGTTTCTTATTGGGGCTTAACAGAGGTACATTTTTGTGAGAAAGGTGTAAAAACGAATGCAGTTGTGTATCAAAATACAGTCCTGACGAACCTTGTGGAACCTGTTTCTCATACCATGTTCAATAACAGGCACTGGGTATTCCAACAAGATTCGGCGCCAGCTCATAGAGCGAAGAGCACACAAGACTGGCTGGCGGCGCGTGAAATCGACTTCATCCGGCACGAAGACTGGCCCTCCTCCAGTCCAGATTTGAGTCCGTTAGATTACAAGATATGGCAAAACTTGGAGGAAAAGGCGTGCTCAAAGCCTCATCCCAATTTGGAGTCACTCAAGACATCCTTGATTAAGGCAGCAGCCGATATTGACATGGACCTCGTTCGTGCTGCGATAGACGACTGGCCGCGCAGATTGAAGGCCTGTATTCAAAATCACGGAGGTATTTTGAATAAACTTTATTGTCATAAGAATCTATGTTTTGTTAAGTTCATTTTGGTATATAAATGGTTACATAATAAATAAACTTGTTCCAATAATTTTATATTAAACATGTGACAGAATTTATGACCTGACTAGGTAATATATATGCACTTTGGAAGAAAATTTAACTAGTTTAAAGTAATTATTCACACAAAATGGCTTCAAATGGTCTATGATTGATTAATATTCAAAATATTATTAAAGTCGTCAGCTATGGAGCCCAAAATGTATACCAGAAATTTACCGGAAAAAACCGTAAATATCCGAAGACATTCGTTTATAGACAAAAACTGTTCATCCATAGACAAACACACACTCGGCAAATCATTGGCCGGTATATGTGGACGAGCCATAGGACCAACGACTCGCCGAGTCATTGGCCGGTATATGTGGACGAGCTATAAGACTAAAGATATATATTTTTTTGTTTGCAAAATTACAACTTCTTATTAAAATACTTATTATGCCAGTTCAAACATGAGGAAATAATTTTTATTTATTTATTATTATTACATTTTATATAAATTGTATTAAAACAGGGGTTACATCATCGTGGCCACCTGTGAGACAAAAAACAGCTTACGGATTTTCATTATTTTATGAAAATACGCGATATATTGATATTTAAACTAGTTGAATAACATTTTATTGTCTCAAATTGCTTTAAAATTTTGGAAAAAAACGAAACACATAAGTATTATTGTCAAAGTGAAGCAGTTTGACAAACATCATAAACCGGCCACGCTGAAAGGGACGAAAAAAAATAGGTTCTCCTTTTTCTTCACACAGAATTTTCCCTATTGCCATCACACTCACACATAAAATGGCTACTTCTAGTTGTGTATTACTTCTGTGATTAAATATAGTTTTTTTTTTAATGCGTTACTTTTATTGTAAATGCGTTACTTTTCGAACCTGTCTGCGTTACTTTTGAAGATAGGGCACTGGCAACACTGGTATCGATAGCTGTCATTTACTGTCATTGTCACACACACAAAATTTTCATTATTTGTGAATTATTGGCGTAATTTTTGTTATTGTAATAAAATATAAATATTAAAACTGCAAATCGGTGCGGTGCTGGTAAATTAACTTGTGTATAGGTTTATAAAACTTATAAATGGTTCAATGATGTGTTTTTAACCTCTGCCAGACAGTTTTAAACACAGCTCTCCAACAAGGTTAGTTAGTTTGGTTTACACGCGACTTGAGGTCATAAATAAGAGTATATTTGAGGTGAAAAGTATAATATTATACTGGGACTCTGAAGCTGGGACTGGTTTTAATACTAGGTACTGCTCAAGAGGTCTCGAGTTAAGGTTTCTCAGTGACGCTCGAAGGCGTCTCGTGTACCTATTTAGAATAATTAGAAGTATTCTTTAATACTTGAGTTTCGAATGCGTATTTTTTCGAGTATCGGGACGCCAAACTCACATTCGATGTGTTTAGGTCAGTTGTACATAGTTTTCCTAAAATCAATTTACTCGCATTTCAAGACTGATTTGTACAGGGAGCATTAGTACACAGTACACAACGATATTTATTGTCATACTAAGTTAATCTTAATTAATTTTAATTGACTTTCACCAAATAAAGAATTGAATTGAATATTTTTAATTTTTTAAAATGAAATATCCTAGTAGTGTGGATATAATCATCAAAAAAATGTTAAAAATACAGGTCATGCGTGAGTTTATAATTATTAAAAATATTTGTGATGTAACCAAAAACTTTTATGCAGTTCATTCTCAAAGAATTGAAAACATACAGAGGCACTTTACACGCATCAGTTACAACTACAAAAGTATTTACTACTGAAAATCTTATGATGACAGGCTAAAATATTTCAAGATGCTATCTCTCCATAAACGTCGTAAACTAAATGACTTACTTTTCTTACACAAAACTGTAGACGGACAACTCGACTCTGTTGACATTACACAGCACATCCACTACACCGTCCCTTCACGACTACCTAGATACCCTATAACTAATCTTCTGTAAAACAAACCTTGGGCTTAACACGCCAATTATTAGAATATGCTGTGAATATAATTGTTAGAATTAATTATTGGTTGTATGCCTTACACGCTCAAGTAATAATGATGTGATGACTGACGGACAGCTGACGTCAATTAATAGCAAAAGGGGGCCTAGACAAGCGCCGATCGTTTGTCGCTATCTCTAAAAAAATGTACTGAGATGACAGTCATTGTCGTTTGTTTTTCGATAACAAATGTCATCTCAGTACATTTTTTAGCAATAGCGACAAACGATCGGCGCTTGTCTAGGCCCCAAGGTCTATATTCTATTTTTTTAGTCTGTGGTTCTCGCTCTTCCCTATTGCTATGGCTTCCGACAAGACGCCTCTATATTAAAATAGTTTTCTAATCTTAATTTATCAGTGAATTCGAATTATATAATATTGATTGTGCCGTTTATTCTGAGCAATAAATTAGGTGGAATTACTGAGCACTCTGTATTTTGTTTATAATAATAATTCACTAATAAAGTCCTCTCCAAAAAATGATCTATTTGGTGACTCATGAATACAGTTCCGAAAAAATGTAATAGAATCTTTTTCTTCAGTAAACTTTGTTCAATACCAACTTGTACATCTAAAGTAAGAGGCTCTGATAATATTTAAATAAAATTATTTTGTTATTCTCTTTTTATATTATTCTTATCCATGTTTTTGTTTCCCATCACATTCATGCTTTTTTTTTTTAATTTAATTTTAAGGTCAACATGTTTTCCAATCATAAATGCTGAGGCCTCCCCTAATTGAGAAAAAACCTAAGTGTTTTGTACAAACAATGTTATTGTCACTAGAGTTTAAGGTGTTTTTTGTCGGCGGCCCTTAATAAATAAATAAAGACAATGGCGATTATCCGTTTATTCGCCGGGGACGGCGTGACTTAATAAACGCCAATATTTTTGGCTTCCACACTTATTTTTTGCTTTCACCTGCCTCATATTCTTCTATAGCGGTCGGCGCTAACGTGGTTTGAAACAAGTGTCCACAGATTGTTGAATGTCAAAGTAAAGCCGCCTCTCCAGCGCGTGTTTTGGTTTAAACATGCAACAAAAACATTCAAATTTCAAATTATTTGTTTAAGCATTACAAAAAAAAACCACTTAAATATAGTTGGCGCCCAGAGGGGCTTTTGGCTAATACTCACCCATTACGATTGATGGCAACTTCAATGTACTGCTTTTGTTATTTACTTAACTCATATTAATAAGAAGGTTTAAACATGTAATGTACGCAATTTTGTCTATGAATTCTAGTGTTTTACATATCGTTTTGCGATAGCCAATAGGCCCTCTGACTCCTAGAATTCATAGACAAAATTGTGTACATCGCTTGCTTAAACCTCCTTAAAATATGAGTAATACAACAGACTCAGCAATGTACATTGAAAATATTATCAATCGTAGTGGGTGAGTATTAACCAATAGGCCCTCTGGAGTAGCGTGAGCTGTGGCCCAAGAGTCAGTGCTCCCCTGGTTTATTTTTCTATTACAGTTTTTTTGCTTTATTAAAATGATATTTATAACTAAGGTATATATATATATAGGGTTCAAATCTCAGTGTGGCAAAGATTTTCGCCTGGACGCTACCGTGTTTCGGCGCGGCACGTAAAACTGGTTCCCGGCTGTTTCCTATAAGATATGTAGGAGGCAGTCGTTAAGTCATGTTGCAGGCCCTGTAGTAATCTCGGCGATCTGAAACTGCAACATATAGGTTCGCCACACAACCTATAAATTGTGATTTGACTCTGACAGTGTTATTAGGGAAACCTGTTCTGTTGGAGTATAAACCCCAATTATAATTATTATTATAGTAGGTATTTTATTTTATGCATGCTTATGAGAAAAAAACTATATAGAATCAATAAGTAGAATATAAGAAAGGAATTATTATTATTTTTTGAAATGAGTGAAACTCCAGACAAATAAAATTGACGAAGTATTAATTTATCTGATTTAAACAATTACTCAAAATATATCCAATATCTGAAAATATACTTTCATTACATAATGAATTAATTATTAATATTATTCGTCTACAACATACAATAAAATGACATCACAACATACAATTAAATTCTCGGCGATTTTGATGAATATTTGATAAATAAATTTATATGTTTATTATGTTTTATTTACATGTTTGTAAGTAGTCTTATTTTTTTTATGTGTGAGAAACTCCGCTGAAACTACTTTTGTAACTACTCGACTAACACCGGCGCTCGAGTATGGGATATACTGATAACCGGCGCTGCGCAGTGGTTCCTCCCTGTGCCGCACAAAGCTGAATCTATCCCATTTGACAATAGAATTTTTCAAATTGTGTATGCTTTTTTCATGTGTATTTTTTTGCTGTTTTTACTGTCAATAAATTGCTTTTTCTTTATATTATGTTTTGTTGTACATGCTTGCCACCGGAATTGGAAAGCAAAAACATTGTTGGAACCAGGGGGAGGGCATCGGCGGATTTTTTGTATATCAACACTGGTTGTATTTGCTACCCCACTCGTAGCGCCACGTGACGCGCCGTTTAGTAGCGGCCAGTTTAAGGAACTACGCGGGCCTCACGGAATATTCTCTTTAACAAAAAAATCACGACTTCTTATTTTTTTATAAAACTGTTTACCGTATTATTATATAATAAAGTATACATATAAAATATCTAAATTTATTAAATCGATTTTAATATCCCCAGATATGTAAAATAATCCTCAAAATTATGATATTTTTTTGTTCTAGTGAGGGATCAAGTTATACTGGTCAGGCAAATTGCCTCTCTTTCTAATAAAGCGTTTTCTCCAAATAGCTATCCTTGTCTACTGACTCGTATTAAGCCAGTGTTGTGAATATTTTGACGATTGAATCGATGCATGATAATCGATTAGAGGACAAATGCATACCACATCTTCGACCAGGTCTAATTGCATGCTATCTTTAGGTACAACTAGCGCATAATATGTTCTGTAGGCCCATGTTGACGACTCATAGTTCAGTACGACTACTACGGAAATTCATTTATTCCTATCCAGTTTTACCCATTGAAAAGTACCTACTGTTACCTATTGTCAAGAGCCTAGAGAGACTTATAGAGCCTAAGCTACCTATTATACCAAATTTGATTAGTTCAGCTGTAAATATGTTAAAAATAGCTAATGTGTAATGTGTATGTTCATTAGAAAATATTCCAAAATAACATTGCAAGAAATGAGTTTTAAGGGGTTTGCCCACTATACCGTACCATATGCCCGTTTACATTTCTTCTTTCTCTCGTATTTTGCCCGTGTTCAAAACAGAATCTAATCACGAGAATGCAGTACCAATTTCATTTTTGCATGCCTATCAATATAATATGTTGCTTACATGTTCAAGCATCTTTACGTGTTAACCTTTTTCGTTGAACTGGCAACAGATGAACTTAGATGAGTTTTCTTTATTAATAATGAAAATAAGTTTATATTATTATCTTTTTATCGGTCATCATTCGTGGTTATAAACCCGTACACTCACTGCATTCTGGTCCCCAGTCCCCACACGCAGTTGTTTGGCAACATCGCATGCCATGGATAGACCTGTCAGTATCAGCAACATATTCTCAGCGATATTTATTGTTAACGCTCCGTGCAAGGCTCGCAACGATGTTCTCTTACTTTTTAATACATACAATACTGCCGTGGTACATATATAATATATAATGCGGTTATCTACCAAAACCTAATCTTAAGCTATGAGCAATAAATAAATGAAAATAAGGTTCACAATGGCATGGGCCAGATGTTTATCTTTGTAAATAAACGGCATAAACTCACTTGTATTTATTTCGGCTTTGTGCCGACCGTTTCGATCCTGTACGAGGATCTACTTTAAGGAGTAGCTGCAGTCGGCACGAAGCCGAAGTAAATACAAGTGAGTTTATGCCGTTTATTTACAAAGGTGAATACTCACGAATCGTTTAGTGTAAAAAGGGCCTGATGTTATTTTTCGGTTTGGCATGTTCCTAAGACAATTATTATTATTGTATGATACGGTATAATGGACAGTCGCCTTGAAGTCCATGTCATTTATAAGTTGCCAACTAGAGCAGATGATTTTTTATAGTGGATTATTCTCATAAAATTTTATCGTGGCAGTATCGTCACAATTTATTTTTTAACCCCCCACGGAAAAATACGGGGTGTTATAAGTATGACGTGTCTGTCTGTCTCTGTATTACGGATTTTATTTTTTTATTTTTTGAGATTGTTTTTTTTTTAGGTAGAAATAGTCTAGAGTGTTCTTAGCCGCCATAAAATGGTGATTACATTTTTTTCCACAACTCCCTCAACATGGGAATTAAACTAAAAAGTTTGATTAGTAGAAAACTACAAACTATAATAAACAGATTTTAATAAACTAACATCTGAAAAACTAAAAGATGGTTGCAACCACAAAATTACATATTTTGAATGCGTTGGGGTTTTTTTTTAATTTTTAATATAATTCACTTGTGTTGTAAAAATTGGGTAGTTCCCGTGTTCCCCACTATTCGTCCCACTAGTGGGGCAGGTGGAACTGTCAAATATTTTTTGCTTCTCACGCGCCCCACTGATTGCGTTTTAGTGTGGCGGGTGATAATATTAAAAAAGTACACTTCACGCGCCCCATCAGAGCGCTGTAACTCATGCGAAAATATAATTTATTGGGCACGACTAAATGATGAATGGTGTTATTAATGCAAATATTTTGCGAAGAACTAGGAGATCAGAAATTATAAGGAACTATGTACTATTTAGTAGACAAACAACACATAAGAAAATCATCCCATCTCATCCCATTCATTATTTATACAACAGGGAGACACTTTTATAATATTATGTCTATTATTTATAATATTTACAATATATCATATAACCTCTTGTTTAGTCGCATCACGCGGCGCTGCGAGTAGGTTAGTAAAAACCTACAGTATTGATATACAACTATAAAATTTGCTAAAATATAAAAATGCTCCGATGCCATTCCCCTGTTTTCGATCGAGATACCTACAAATTTAATATTTTCTTTTTTATGAGCGGATGAGAATATACCATCCACATCATGAAAACGTCATTTTTAGTTATAGACTAAAATAAGTTCCGAACAAGAAATGAAAACTCTTTTTAAAAGTTATTCACCAAAAACTAAAACATAAAAACCTGACCTCTTTTTAACCCCGAAGCAAAAACGACGGGGTGTTATAAGTTTGACGTGTCTGTCTGTCTGTCTGTGGCATCGTTGCTCATGTACTTTGTCTTACTTCTGGGTTCCGTACAGATGAACGGATTTTGATTTTGTTTTTTTTTTGAAATTAGAGTCGAAAGGTATTCGAGAGTTTTCTTAGCCGTGTTTGGTGGAAATCGATCTAAGATGGCCGCCGCTACAATTTGGCGGATTATTTTTTGAAGTGAAAACTTCTTTAGCGGCGCTGAGCACTTTTTTGTATGGGTAAAAACTTTCAAACTCGCGTCAGGGTCACGTGATGCTGATCGAAAAAGCGTAAGATCGAGGGGAAGGGAGAGGAACTAGTATCTCTCACTCTTTCTACCGTGCTTGAGTGTGCTGCTCTGTGAATTTGGTTTAACTATGTCAAATGATCGCAATTTTAGCACAACGAAATACAAAACTACTATTGATGCGGTCTTTATTAGACACTTAAATAGGTTCGAATCAAAACTGTTTGTTTCTTACTTCAGTTATCATAAACCAATTGTATCAGTTGTAAAAATTTGGGATGATGATTCTGATAATAACGATGGTGTAAAAGTCGTCGAAATTATGGATGGAAGTTGATTTTTCTGAGAGATAAAATTTAATGTAATATATAAATAACGATATAATATTATAAATAACAAAATATAACTTGTCATATTTGTGTACGATAGCGCAATAAATAAACATTGTATTCTACCTCATAAATGATAGTATTTTTATACTTATAATTAAACACAACGTTAATATTGAAGTTTTCACTTCTGCCGGCACTCCCGGAGTGCTACCTTTTTTTTTTTTCTTCACAACCTCGTCAAATGTAAGGGTATGAAATGAAAGGACTTGACTAGTAAAATATATGCATTACATTTAAAATCCAAGATGGCCGCCGCTAAAAATAGCTGATTAATTATTTTCTCCATAATCCCGTCAATGTGGGCATCAAATGAAAGTTGAAAGGGCTTGACTAGTAGTAGTATGTAGTATATATTATTATGATAAATTTAAAATCAAAGATGGCCACCATCCACAAAATAGGTAATTTTGAAAGCGTTGCGTAGGGGGCAATTTTTGTTTAATTTTATTCACAAGCTTTTTTTTACATTCGCCTGTCCTGTTGTCTATAATCAAATCTTGCAAGTAAAATTTAATCTACTTCCCAGTTTTCAATTTAGCTTAAACTTTGCATGCATGTGTATAAATCGGATGTCTTTAAGAATCTAAATTTATATATGGAAAGAGTGACTGACTTATTGACTGACTGATCTATCAACGCACAGCCTAAACCGATGGACGGATTGGGTTGAAATTTGGAATATTAATAGGGTTAATGACGTAGATTTCCACTAAGAAAGGATTTTGCTATGCGGGCAAAGCCGCGAGCATAAGCTATTATTTTATATTTGACTTGTTTAAAACTAAAACGCTATTTTTGCTATAAGATGAAATCGGAACTAACAATGTCTTTGGAAAGCAAAAATCTTCCTTTATGATTTCCGACATTAACACCATTTAAAACAAAAGATCAGATTTGCAACCGTGCGTATGTTCAGCCTCTTAGTCAAAAATATTATATTATCGCTTTGTAATCGATTACTTGGCATAATCGAGTTTTAAATTGAAACTTTTTCGTTGCCCATCACTAAAACCAGCGAAGCCAATAGGAAAAGTGGGCGGAGTCGTCAAATTGTGAAAAAATTTATTTCAAGGAAAACTTTGTCTATTGCCCCTCTATTGGATATGTACTCGATGGTTGGAACAAACTAAGTGTAGTTTGACAATGTGAAAAATGTTGTGACGTATTTGTTAAATGTTTGAACCAAAACAAACGTTTAAAACGCGTTTTAAGATTTGGTTTCAAACAAACGTCTACGTCGTTATAAACCACCAAAGTCACCTTGGCAGTGGGTGTTTAGAACAGTCCGAAAGGGGTTTTAAAACGGCATCAAACCGTTTTTAAACGGTTTTATTTAGCTTACTCTGTTTGTTTTATTCTTTTTTCATTTTTCATTTTTCTTTTTTCTTGGGTCAAATTTAGTAATTGAAATTTCACCCTCTTCCTGTCAACCGATTGATCTGAAATTTGGTATACGCCTTTGGTTCTGGTGACAATACAATTATGTATATTCAATATTATTGTAAATCCAAGATGGCCGCCGCTACAAAATGGCGGACAACGTATTTTTTTTTAATCATATCAATATGGGTATCAAATGAAAGGGCTTGATAAGTAGAATACAGTGCACTATACAAAATTAAAATCCAAGATGGCCGCCGCTACAAAATGGCGGATAACCTTTTTTTTTTTTCAATTTCATCAATATGGGTATCAAATGAAAGGGCTTGACAAGTAGAATACATTGTACTAAAAAGCCTTAAAATAAAAAAAGTAAAAAAATGTTTTTAAGTTAAACGGTTTTATTTTAAACATGTACTAAAAGCTAAAAAATAAAATCGTGAGGCACGTCAAATATCTAAATTTCTAATGAACATTTTCTCTGACAATTGTAGATATTTGACGTGCCTCACGATTTTATTTTTTAGCTTTTAGTACATGTTTAAAATAAAACCGTTTAACTTAAAAACATTTTTTTACTTTTTTTGTGGTTATAAAAATCTAATCATACATAGGTACAAACAGCGGAAAGCGACTTTGTTTTAAAACAAAACAGTAGTGTTTTACCATGCCGCCAGCTATCGGTACTGTTTGGGAACATTTTTTGTTGTTGAGTAATATAAACAAAAAAAAACATGTTCGTTGTAGTTATTGTTTTACGTCATACCAACACGGCATTCCAAATAGATTAAAAAAACATTTAGTAAACTGCTACAAGTGCCCAGATGACGTGAAAAACTTATACCAACAAGACGTCGCGCCGACAGAAATCAACTCGTCTATACAAGCAACTTCACCTTTTTCTACATCGACGACCGCCGCCCCATCGTCACCGGCAACGGAACCGACAACGGAACCGGCAGAGGAACCGACAACGGAATTATCAGCACTTGAAAAATCAATTTTAATGACATTGCTGACATAGTCTTCTCCGTTGGATTCTGAACACAAAACTACACCCGCGACAAAATCAGTAAGTCATCTGATGATCACAGATCAGATAGCTATAAATTATAAATAACTCCACTAATGCCGTTTTTATACCAGAAATGAATTCATCTATTTAAACCGATTGGTTTAATTGGTTTTAAACCGCCCTTACATCTATAGTTTACCCTAGTACGACCCTCTAAAGCGTCTGCGCCCGCGCGGCTTTACACCAATGTCCACACAGCGTGCGGTGATCCACCCGTAATTGGCTTACAACCAACCAAGGTTATTTTCCCCAGAAATACCAGATACCAAAATAGAATTGTATCGTCATATACAGACAAAACAAAAATGATGTCAAACAGTTGTTATGCAATGTGTGGCAAAATTTAAAACGCTATCCCAAGAGGCATTAAACAGGCGTTACCTACCAGTAGATTCACTCATAAACTCGATCCGTGGCTTATAGATAAATTTTATTATTGTCTCTCAGATTTATTAAAACAATTTTGCTGTAATGTAGAGGTAATCCTTATTAATTATTGACGTGTATTTATTTTTCTCAATTATAAAATTATTATTAAATAAAGTAAAGAAATTATGTGAAGATTTGCATGCCACAATATGGCAAAATGTTACCGTACTTTCATAATAACACCAACATAATAATATGTTATATTAATAACATTTTATCCAAAAAAATGAATTTAAAAAAGGTTAAAGCAAGATATAGCTTTATACAAGCGTTTATTTCGTTATAAAACCAACAACGCCAGTCATCTTGGCGGGAGGTCTTGTTTAGAACAGTCTGGCAGAGGTTTTAAATAAAATTGCATCAAACCTTTTTGTGGTTTTAAAAATGTAATCATACATAGGTATAAACAGTAAACAGCGGGAAGCGACTTTGTTATAAAACTAAACAGTAGGACTTAACATGCCGCGAGGTATCGATTCCGTTTGGGAATATTTTGTGATACTGAGTGACAATAACAATAAAAAACATGTACGTTGTTGTTATTGTCCTGCCCAATACAAACACGCAATGGCAACTAGATTAAAGAAACACATAATAAACTGCCACAATTGCCCGGATGACGTAAAAAACTTATACCAAGATGACAAACCGCCGACAAAAATCAACTCGTCTATACAAGAAACTCCACCTTTGTCTACATCGACGACCGCCGCCCCATCGTCACCAGCAACGGAACCGGCAAAGGAACCGGCAGAGGAACCGGCAACGAAACTGTCAGCACTTGAACATAATTTTTTAATGACTTTGCTGACATCGTCTTCGACGTTGGATTCTGAAAACAAAACTCCTATGTCAAAATCAGTAAGTTACCTGATGATCACATATCAGATATAGACCAGGGTAGATAAAAATAATAAAAAGTGAAAAAAAATAATAGTAGGATAAAACCCATTAGAAAAGGAGGGGAATATTATAAAAATAAAAGGAAAAATAATTTATGGGCGATCTGAGGTCGGGAAGGGGATGGGGGTGAGTTTTTAAGAGTAAAAAACGGTTTTTCTCGATTTTCGGCAAAACTAAAAGTCCTATCGAAAAAAGTCAAATGGCAAATTTGTAGGTAATAAAAAGATCTAAAACTTTTGTATTCACACTTTTTTCACATAACCTCAAAATTTATGTGAAAAATTCAAAAAACCAAGTTTTTGGTTTTTTATTTTTATCTTTTACAAAAAAAAATATTTTTTAAACGAAATTTGGTGAAAATTTACCTTTTTATGTCCCAAATACCCTGTAATTTATTTGATTAAAAATATTTATTTTTTCACCTTATTTTGAATTAATATCGAAAAAACACCCTAATTTTCAATCGAAAATTCACCCGTCAAAATATCAGCTTTTTTCAAAAAGTTCGTATGGATTCTGTTCCTTGAAATCTCTACTTTCCGATGGTGAAAAAAAAAAATATGTTACTACAGTAAATCTTCTCAGAAAATGCAAAAAAAAAAAAATTGAATTCGAATTTTTTTTTAAAATGAAAAAATTACACTGTATCAATTATTATGGTTTAAAAAATATCAATTGGCAAAAATTAAATCATTTTTCGTTTCGGCAAACCTCCCACCCACAGAAGGAGCAGCAGAACAACATTGTTACAGGGCATATTATCAGCTTCAAACTTGGTTGGGTAACGAACTAACAGCTACAGATTGGGGCTGGAAGCAATTTCAACGAGGAATTATGCCCAAATTTACACAAAAATAATTAATTCCGGAAATATTGCTCAAAACTATTTGCTGCAGCTGTGAAACTGGATGTAAAAAAAAAAAATTCGAATTCAATTTTTTTTTTTTTGCATTTTCTGAGAAGATTTACTGTAGTAACATATTTTTTTTTTCACCATCGGAAAGTAGAGATTTCAAGGAACAGAATCCATACGAACTTTTTGAAAAAAGCTGATATTTTGACGGGTGAATTTTCGATTGAAAATTAGGGTGTTTTTTCGATATTAATTCAAAATAAGGTGAAAAAATAAATATTTTTAATCAAATAAATTACAGGGTATTTGGGACATAAAAAGGTAAGTTTTCACCAAATTTCGTTTAAAAAATATTTTTTTTTGTAAAAGATAAAAATAAAAAACCAAAAACTTGGTTTTTTGAATTTTTCACATAAATTTTGAGGTTATGTGAAAAAAGTGTGTAAATACAAAAGTTTTAGATCTTTTTATTACCTACAACTTTGCCATTTGACTTTTTTCGATAGGACTTTTAGTTTTGCCGGAAATCGAGAAAAACCGTTTTTTACCCTTAGAAACTCACCCCCATCCCCTTCCCGATCTTAGATCGCCCGTAAATTATTTTTCCTTTTATTTTTATAATATTCCCCTCCTTTTCTAATGGGTTTCATCCTACTATTATTTTTTTTTGTTTTAAAAATTATCGACCCTGGTCTAATAGCTATAAGTTTTAAAAACTCCACTATATCAGAAATGAAATCTTCCATTTAAACCGTTTGGTATAATTGGTTTTAAACCGACCATACATCTATAGTTTACCCTGGTGCGGCCCTTTAACTCGACTGTGCTTGCGCGGTTTGACACCAGTGTCCACATAGCGTGCAGCGATCTTCCCGTAGTTGGCTTACAACCAACCAAGGCTATTTTCCCCCGAAATGCCAGAAACTTAAATATAATTGTAACGTCATATACAGACAAAACAAAAATGACGTCAAACAGTTGTTATGCAATGTGTGGTAAAATTTACAACGCTATCCAAGAGACATTATACAGGCGTTACCTACCAGTAGATTCACTCAGAAACACGGTCCGTGGCTTATAGAGAAATATTAATTATTATTCTCTCTCAGATTTATTAAAAGGATTTTCTGTAATGTAGGTAATCCTCATCACTTATTGAGGTGTTTTTTTTTCACAGTTATAAAATTATAATTAAATAAGGTAAAGAAATTATGTGCAGATTTGCATGCCACAATATGGCAAAATATTACCGTACTTTCATAATAACACCAACATAATAATATGTGATATTACTAACATTTTATCCAAAAAAATAAATTAAAAAAAGGTCGTTGAATGTCAAAGCAAGATTTGGCTTTAAACAAGCGTTTATTTCGTTATAAAACTAAAACCACCAGTGACCTTGGCGGGAGGTCTTGTTTAGAATAAAAGTCTGGCAGAGGTTTTAAATAAAATTGCATCAAAATCTTTTTGTGGTTTTAAAAATTTAATCATTCATAGGTATAAACATCGGGAAGCAACTTGGTTTTAAAACAAAACAATAGTGATTTATCATGCCGCGAGGTATCGATTCCGTTTGGGAATATTTTGTGGTATTGAGTGACAATGACAATAAAAAAAAACATGTACGTTGTTGTTATTGTCCTGTTCAATACAAACACGCAATGGCATTTAGATTAAAGCAACACATAATAAAATGCCACAATTGCCCGGATGACGTAAAAAACTTATACCAAGATGACAAACCGCCGACAAAAATCAACTCGTCTATACAAGCAACTCCACCTTTGTCTACATCGACGACCGCCGCCCCATCGTCATCAGAAACGGAACCGGCAAAGGAACTGGCAGAGGAACCGGCAACGAAACTGTCAGCACTTGAACATAATTTTTTAATGACTTTGCTGACATCGTCTTCGACGTTGGATTCTGAAAACAAAACTCCTATGTCAAAATCAGTAAGTCACCTATGATCACATATCAGATAGCTATAAGTTATAAAAACTCCACTATACCAGAAATGAAATCTTCCATTTAAACCGTTTGGTTTAATTGGTTTTAAACCGACATTACATCTATAGTTTACCCTAGTACGGCCCTCTAACTCGACTGCGCTTGCGCGGTTTGACACCAGTGTCCACACAGCGTGCAGCGATGTACCCGTAGTTGGCTTACAACCAACCAAGGTTATTTTCCCCCGAAATGTCAGAAACTCAAATAGAATTGTAACATCATATACAGACAAAACAAAAATGATGTTGAACAGTTGTTATGCAATGATTGTGGCAAAATTTACAACGCTATCCCAAGAGGCATTAAACAGGCGTTACCTACCAGTAGATTCACTCAGAAACACGGTCCGTGGCTTATAGAGAAATATTAATTATTATTCTCTCTCTTAAAAGGATTTTCTGTAATGTAGGTAATCCTCATCACTTATTGACGTGTATTTATTTTTCTCAATTATAAAATTATAATTGAATAAGGTAAAGAAATTATGTGCAGATTTGCATGCCACAATATGGCAAAATATTACCGTACTTTCATAATAACACCAACATAATATGTGATATTACTAACATTTTATCAAAAAAAAAAAAATGAATTAAAAAAGGTCGTTTTATGTCAAAACAAGATTTAGCTTTAAACAAGCGTTTATTTCGTTATAAAACTAAAACCACCAGTCACCTTGGCGGGAGGTCTTGTTTAGAATAACAGTCTGGCAGAGGTTTTAAATAAAATTGCATCAAAATCATTTTTGTGGTTTTAAAAATCTAATCATTCATAGGTACAAACATCGGGAAGGAACTTGGTTTTAAAACGAAACAATAGTGATTTATCATGCCGCGAGGTATCGGTTCCGTTTGGAAACATTTTGTGATATTAAGTGACAGTTACAATAAAAAACATGTACGTTGTTGTTACTGTCCTGTCCAATACAAACACGCGTGGCCACATAGATTAAAGAAACACTTAATAAACTGCTACATGTGCCCGGATGACGTGAAAAATTTATACCAACAAGACACCGCGCCGACAAAAATCAATTCGTCTATACAAGCAACTTCACCTTTGTCTACATCGACGACCGCCGCCCCATCGTCACCGGCAACGGAACTGGCAACGGAACCGACATCGGAACCGGCAACGGAACTGTCAACGGAACCGACAACGGAACCGTCAGCACATGAACCATCCATTTTATTTACATTGCTGACATCATCTTCTACGTTGGATTCTGAATACAAAACTATACCCACGACAAAATTAGTAAGTCATCTGATAATTACAGATCAGATAGCTATAAGTTATAAATAACTCCACTAATGCCGTTATTTTGTACCAGAAAGAATTCTATTTAAACCCATTGGTTTTAAACCGGCCATACGTCTATAGTTTACCGTAGTATGACCCTCTAACTCGTATGCGCTTGCACAGTTTGACACCAGTGTTCACACAGCGTGCGACGATCCACCCCTACCAAAAGTGCTCCAATGTAGCCTATTTGAATAAATGAATTTTGAGTTTGAGTAGCGTTGCTTTCAACCAACCAAGGATATATTACCCAGAAACACCAGAAACTCAAATAAAATTGTATCGTATTATTAGAACTCGATATATTTATAAATTAAAATAAATGTTAAGCGAGATAATCTAAATATATAAAAGGAAAGAGTGACTGACTGAATGACTGATCTATCAACGCACAGCCCAAAGAAGAAAAGAAATACAGATAGGTTTCATGACGTAGACCTTCGCTAAGAAAGGATTTCGCCATGCGGGCAAAGCCGTGAGCATAAGCAAGTGAAATATAATTTGATTCTGTTATGTAAAGGAAACAAATTAAATGGATTATTGTATTGTCACATACAGACAAAACAAAAATGATGTCAAACAGTTGTTATGCAATGATTGTGGCAAAATTTACAACGCTACCCCAAGAGACATTATACAGGCGTTACCTACCAGTAAATTTACTCAGAAACTCAGGTCGTGGCTCATAGATGAATCTCAGATTTAGTAAAATAATTTTCTGTAATGTACAGGTAATCCTTATTAATTTTTGACATGTATTTTTTTCTCAATTATAATTAAATAAGGTAAAGAAATTATGTGAAGATTTGCATGTCACAATGTGGCCAAATTAAACGTACTTTTACACCAACATAATATGTTGTTTTAAACAACACATTATATGCAAAAAATTAATAAAAAAGGTCGTTGAATGTCAAAGCAAGATATGGTTATAAACAAGCGTTTGCCTCGTTATAAAACCAAAGCCACCAAGGACACCTTGGGAGGGCTTGTTTAGAACAGTCTGGCAGGGGTTTTAAATAAAATTACATCTTAAACCTTTTAGTGGTTTTAAATCTAATCATACATAGGCATAAACAGTAAACAGCGGGAAGCAACTTTGTTTTAAAACAGAACAGTAGTGTTTTATTATGCCGCCACCTATCGGTACCGTTTGGGAACATTTTGAGATATTGAGTGAGAGTAACAATAAAAAACATGTGCGTTGTTGTTATTGTCCTGTGCAATATAAACACGCATGGGCATATAGATTAAAGAAACACTTAATAAACTGCTACAAGTGCCCGGATGACGTGAAAAACATATACCAAGAAGACAACGCGCCGACAGAAACCAACTCGTCTATACAAGCAACTCCACGTTTATCTACAACGGAACCGATATCGGAACCGGCAACGGAACTGTCAACGGAACCGTCAGCACTTGAACCAACCATTTTAATGACTCTGCTGACATCGTCTTCCATGTTGGATTCTGTATACAAAACTACACCCACGACGAAATCAGTACCTAATTCAACTGGTGATCACAGATCAGATAGTTATAGCACGGTAAAGACATATAGTACTAGCTGCGTCTAGCGGTTTTACCCGCAGTAGTTATGTAGCCCATGTGTTATTCCAGGGTATAAGCTGCTATACAAAATTTCAGCTCAATCGGTCCACCCGTTTTGGCATGAATATTAGTAATGATAATATTAGTAGAATTTTGAATCCCTAGAAGCGGTCGAAGGTACGCGGAATCGCGCCGAGCTCGACGGGGATTGGTAAGAAGCGAGGTGCCGAATAGATATAACCTCTCGTCCACATATACCGGCCAATGACTCGGCGAGTCGTTGGCCGAACGTTCGCCTGAGTGCACAGATTATATATATGCACTTGGGGCACAGATTATATAAATCAAAAAATAAGGAAAATTTAACTTGTTTCAAGTACTTATTCTCACAAAATGGCTTCAAATGATCCATGATTGATTAATATTCAAAATATTATTAAAGTCGTTAGCTATGGAGCCCAAAATGTATACCAGAAATTTACCGGAAAAAAAACCGTAAATATCCGAAGACATTCGTCTATAGACAAAACACACACTAGGCGAATCATTGGTCGAGCATATGTGGACGAGCGAGAGTCAAAATATCAAAAAGAATGAAATACTTTGTGATATTTTTACTAATTCATATCCATTATTCGAAAGCTTACTGCATAAAAATGCGTCTATTCGGCACCTCGCTGCTTGCCGATCCCTATCGATGGCGTTGCAAACTCGCGTGACTTTGAATTCAACCGCTTCTAGTGAGTCAAAATACTGTTTGTCTCTACCGTGGTTATAGAAAGGGGTAGAAAACCTGGGTGTTTGTATCATCGATAGTTATTTTTGATAATTTAAATTGGCTTTCTACCTGGGCAAACCATAAAGCTGGTTCCTCGGGCCAAAATGGCGATGTGGAACGCCATAATTTCGGGGCAACGAGTACGCAGCAGCACTCATCCGCGGAAACTAGCTGCTCGGTCGGCTAGTTATAATAATAAAATGAACGATTATTCCACAGGTATCAACCAAAAGAAAAATAACGTCAGATTACGAAGATGATTGTGACCAACAATGTGTCTCGGTAAGTAAAAAGAACCATGAAATTAAATTGTGGTACTGAAATTTTGTAAAAAAAAAACATCCTATTTCAATATAAAGTTTCATTCGTAACTCACAACCAGACCGGACTCCGGAGTCCGGCGGCTTTAACACTTCCTCATTTTTTTGACGACCTCTGTGGCGCGGTGGGCTAATACCCGCCTGCAACGCAGAAGGTTGCTTCCCGCAATTGGGTTCGATTCCTGCATGGGACAAATGTTTGTGTGATCCACAGATATTTGTTTCTGGTCTGGGGTGGCTTTCTGTATCTATTATAAGTATGTATTTACTAAAGAAAAGTTTACAATATGTATTATATCTGTTATCCTAACCACCATAACATAAGCATTAAGTTGCTTAGTTTGGTGTTAGGTGGCGTTGTGTAAAATGTCCTGAAATATGTATTTATTTATTTTATGTAGATTTACTCGTATTTGCCTAGATCGTCAGCTGTTCGCCATGTATAGGGTGGCCTACAATATGTATTATATCTGTTATCCTAACCACCATAACATAAGCATTAAGTTGCTTAGTTTGGTGTTAGGTGGCGTTGTGTAAAATGTCCTGAAATATGTATTTATTTATTTTATGTAGATTTACTCGTATTTGCCTAGATCGTCAGCTGTTCGCCATGTATAGGGTGGCCATACTCAGTGACGTGGCTTATGCAAAAAGATTATTTATATTTATTTTTTATATTCTGCATTTTTGTACGTGTGAGTCGGTGTGAGTGTCTGTTTGTCTCTGGTATCGTAGCTCCAGAGCGGATAAACCGATTTTGATTTGAACTTAATGAAAAATGATTAGGTATGTGCAGTTAGCCTAATATGTTTTTTGTGCATACTAATAAACTATACTATATCCAAGGACGCCACGGAAGGATCTTCAACGGATGATGAAGATGATGATGAAGAGGATGATTACTCTTCAATGGCCAGTGATGACTCCGAACAACTTGGAGTCTCGGAGTCGCCTTCCTCTTGTAAGTAGAGATTTGCTTTACGTATAGTTCGTTTCTACAGCCGGTAGAAATTAGGAAATTGACTTTTACAATCAGCCCTGGATTTACACTAGGGGCATTCGGGGCGAGTGCCCAGGGCGGCAAATTTGGGGGGGGGGGGGGTGGCAAATTTTCTTAACTGGGGGCGGCAAATTTCTAATCTAATGTAATCGCGGAGAGGGTGGCATTGTCTCACTGCCCAGGGCGGCATTTTGGCGAAATCCGGACCTGTTTACAATACAATAACACTTTATTGCAAACATGAGGGGCTATTGGCTAATTCTCACCCACTACGATTGATGGCACCTTCAATGTACATTGCTGCTTTTGTTACTCATATTAATGAGGAGGTTTAAGCAAGTAATGTACGCAATTTTGTCTATGGATTCTAGTATTTTACATGTCGTTTTGCGATAGCCAATAGGCCCTCTGGTTACAAGAAATTGTTTCATAAGTAGACAATACACATAAGGCAAGCTTTAGGGATATTAAACATTTTTTTCATTTTTTGTTGCCCAGCCGTTTTACCCGCTATACTGTAGTAGCATTTTGTGTTATTTCAGGGTCTAAGCTATATCCATACCAAATTTCAGCTCAATCGTTGAGGCGTGAAATAGTAACAAATATACACCCAGATATCCACACATTCTTACAAACTTTTACGTTTATAATATTAGTAAGATTTCGTAAATTAAAAAATCGTGACTTACCTATAATATTTATTATTTTTCAGGTTCGTGGAAGCCATTTATTTGCCGATGCTGCCTAAATGAGAGAGGGGTGTATGACGTCACAAAAACGTATAAATACCCTAAAGATGAAAGAGTTTTCCTCAACATGTTGACTGAATGCGGTATTACGGTGAATATTTTTAAACATATAATATACTAGCTGCGCCTTGTGGTTTTACCCGCTGTACTTTAGCCTATATGTTATTGCAGGGTCTAAGCTATCTTTATACTAAATTCAAGCTCAATCGGTTCTTTTAAGCGTGAAAGAGTAACTAACATACATCCAGACATCCATAGTCATACATTATTACAAATTTTCACGTTTATAATTTATTTTAATAAATATTTCAGGACATTTCACACAGCGCGCACCTAACCCCAAGCTAAGCAACTTAATGCTTGTGTTATGGTGGGTAGGATAACGGATATAATACTTATATACTTTTCTTTTGTAAATACATACTTATAATAGATATTGTAAACCACCCAGACCAGAAACGAATACCTGTGGATCACACAAACGTTTGTTCCATGCGGGAATCGAACCCGCAACCTTCTGCGTTGCAAGCGGGTATAAGTCCACCGCGCCACAGATGTCGTCGAATATTACTATGGAACTATGGATGTCTGGATTATGTATATTTTTAATATTGAAATAATTTTCTAAATTGACTTCAAATTATTTAAACCTATGATTGATATAATAATATGATTAATATAATTTAAATTTTAATTATCTTAATTCTATATTACTTTTATCTGTATTTTATGACTTGCCAATGTAACAACAATTTGTTATAATTATGGTTAAATAAATGAATCTGAATCTTAGTAAGATATGTCTGAATGTTGAGATTGAGTTTATTTTTTTATGTGGAGAAGTAAGAAGACGAGCAAGACGCTCTCCTGATGTTAAGAGATAACGCTGCCCATAATCAGTACAGTGCTACCCAGAATTTCACAATGATGTGCATTTCTAGGTGCACTGCACCAACGCTTCTTACTCAAGAGTCATAAGATGTTAAGACTCTTTAGCCCAGTAATTTCACTAGTATTTAATGTACAAAACAATTTTTAATTTGCAGTTATCTCGTTTGAGTACTCGCTCGCAGCGGTTGATTTGTGCGACGTGTGCGATTAGTTTACAACACGCGCACAACTTCAAGAAACAAGTGTGGCGTGCTGAAGTGACGTTCATAGAATTCATGAACAATGGTAGGTTCATACATATTTTTTTCTAGCTTATGCTCGCGGCTTTGCCCTCGTGGGGAAATTCTTACTTAGCTTTCGGACGTCTACGTTGTGAAACCTATCTGTGTTACAAATTTCAACCCAATCCGTTCAGCAGTTTAGGCTATGCGTTGATAGATCAGTCACCCTTCCCTTTATATATTTAGATTCTTTCGGTTGATTCCTGGTACGCACTGAAGCTAATAATTAGTATACAAATAATTGTTTTTCTTATTGTTTATTTTTTGCATGTCTATTTGCTCAATAAACTATTTTCTCTCTCACTTTCATTTTTCTATAAGATATATATGCGACCTGAAACTTAGGTATAATTAATTCTTAGTCTAGTGTTTAGTGTCACCGTTAAAGGGCAAAAACTTAACCCTTAAAACAGCAAGTCGAGCCAGCTCTCACCCCCTGGATCACACTTTTCGTAGAAAGAATCATAATATTTTTGCCCGTCTGCACCTTGCCCAATCCTGGATCCGATAGCAATATTTGTATATATATTTTTAATTCCAGCTACGAAAAAGGCCAAAAACAATGTCAAAGCAGAGACCAGCTCAAATAATATAAAAAACAAATCAACGAAACACAAAAAGGGACTCAAAAACAAGCCCAAAACTGTCAAACACTTGAAAATTGACAAGAAAACTGACAATTCAAAAAATAATACAAAATCTGCAAAGAAGCGTGATATTGGTGAATCGAGCAATGTGAAATTGGAAAATAATGAAATAATGCAAATGATAAGAAAAAAAGTGAAAATGTTTATGAATGATAGAGAGAGAAAAAACAGTGAGAAACTGTTAAGAAATGCTGGATCGAGAAGGAAAACTGATGAAATGATAAGAAAAAATGTGAAAATAAATGATAGTTTGAGAAGAAAAAATGATAAAACGAAAGAAAAAGCCACAGTTGAGTTGGGAAATGTTAGGGATGAAGATGAAGAAAATAGTTCACAAAGTCTAGAAGGGAGCGAGCAGATAATGTATGTTATAGAAGATAGCGAACCTGTTAAAGAAGAAATGGAAGTGGATAAAGGTATGTTTTGCTAACAAGTGAAATTTAAAAAACTTTTTAAGCAAGCTTATATTATTATTAATATCTAGCACCAAAGTACTCGTCAAAACGAATCAAATGAGCCCAAACTCGATGGGGTTGCGTCATTAAACTTTTTCGTTTATAAATATTTCAGGAAATTTCAGCTCAATCGGAAACCGGGAAGTGGGTCAAGTATAACTTGCAAGATTTGATTACAGACAGACAGATAACTGCCAGGTAAAAGTAAATAAGTGAAATTAAAAAACTGTTTCAAAACAAATTTTTATTAAATTATTACCATCTAGCACAAAAGTACTCGTCAAGACAATTCAAATGAGCCCAAACTCGATGGAGTTGCGTCGTTTAATTACGTTCCTATGGCCACCTTCCAGCTCCATCATCAGATCAGCTAGATGTCATAATAATATTGCATTGTCATCTGATTTATACATGCATGCAAAATTTCAGGTCAATCGGAAACCGGCAAGTGGGTCAAATATAACTTGCAAGATTTTATTACAGCCAGACAACAGACAGGTAAAAGTAAATTAAACCTTGTAATGAGTAACAAGACGCTCTCCTGATGTTAAGAGATAACGCTGCCTATAATATAATCAGTACAGCTACCTAGGATTTTACAATATTCTAGGTGCACTGCGCCAACTCTTCTTACTCAAGAGTCATGATATTTTAAGACTTCAGGCCAGTAATTTCACTAGCTACAGTGCCTCCAACCGAAGCACAGTAATGTTAGCACATCACTGCTCAGGCGGTAGAATAACTGGCACTTTTGGGGTATAGATGTGAGGCCGGTTAAAAACCAATTGGACCAATTTGTTTTTCACCAAATAAAGCGTTTAAAACCGACCAAAAAACGGTTTTTACCGTTTAAAACCGTTGGGATCAAAAGCTATTTTTCGAAGTTCGTTCGAAGACGCTCAAGAAGAAGTTAAACATAAATATCTTTCAAACGGAACCCTTAATCGAAAAAGTTTCTTAGCATCCTATCTCTCATTTTAAAATAAGCATTTTAGATTGTACTAGCTGCGCCCAGCGGTTTTACCCGCTTTAAGGCCTGTTCAGACCTAAGCGGTATTCGCTACCGTCTGCGGCAGAGAAAACCTCTACCCACAGTATGTACCTCTACCCACAGCGGCAGCGAATATCGCTCAGGTTTGAATAGGCCTTTACTTAAGCCTATGTGTTATTCCAGGGTCCAAGCTATCTCTATACCAAATTTCAGCTCAATCGGTCCACCAGTTTAGGCGTGAAAGAGTAACAAACATACATCCATTCTTACAAACTTTCACGTATATAATATTAAGTAAGATATAAAATTAAATTTTATATAAAAGTTATAAAAACAATATCGCCATTATTGGTTAGCCTTTGACCGCGATCTCGCGAGATTTTAGCGACGATGCAGCCGTAGGTGGTAGGAGAATAGACCTAGAAGGCGGGATAAATCCCTCCCTGGTAAACTGGACAATATACATCAAAGGTTCATCCTAGATTTTTCTATTGACAAGGTCAAAATTCTTTAAATACAGTTAGTCCGTAATTTTAATAATAAAAAATGTTTGATTTATTACGCTTATAAGATGCTGTGTTGGGACGCGTGACATCACACCACTAAACAAAAATGTACAAGATTGAGTGGTGTGACGTCACGATCAAGCAACTTTAGCGCGTTGTATCTCCCACGTTTTTCATCAGATTTACAAATAAAAAATACATGTCCAATATATACTTGGTATATACTGTAAGTACAGTGAACATTTGAATAAAATAAATAAATATTTCAATTATCTACATTATGGACAAAAAAAATTCATCATCCATATTGTGAAATCCTGAGTCCTGGGTAACACTGTACTGATTATGGGCAGCGTTATATACCATCAGGAGTTGGGATTACCATCAGGAGAGCGTCTTGCTCGTCTTCTTACTTCGTTGCATAAAAAAATATTTAAACCTACAAATTGTTTTACAGATGAATTAGAAGACAGCCAAAGAAATTTTACTGATGCGGAACAGGCGTCGGATTCGAACAGTGCAAGGAATCCGCTTTTCTCTGATTCGGAATAAGCTTAGGACCTTTACTCTGCTCTCTCGCTTGCATCATTTGATACATTTTGCACAATTCATAGAATTAGGTTTAAAAAAGCGACCAAGTGCGAGTCTGACTCGCCCATGAAGGGTTCCGTAGCAGCAAGTTACATAATATAAAAGTTCTTGTAGCTCATTGTCACTTTTGAGTTGATTGAATGAAAGGTAAAACGCGGTTTACGATTTATAACGTTTTAAAAGAAACTAATTATTAGATCTCGTTCAAACCAATTTTCGGTGTAGTTTGCATGGTACATAATATATTATTTTTGAAGGGACTGACTTATATGGAATAAGACACGAGCGCTTAGATGTTACATCTCTTTATTACTGATCACATTATAATTATCTACTGCTACCTATCTTATGATCTACATATATCTACATATATACTACTACACCTCATTTTTACATTTATCATTCCCTTATTTTTTAAGTTACAGGACACATTTTTCCACTTTGGAAGCGTCTCTCGCGCAAACTATTGAGTTAAAAATAAATGAATGAATATCATTTTTGAAGACCTATCCTCACAAGTATGGGTTTGATGAAAAAAAAAATATATTGAGTTTCAGTTCTAAGTATGGGGAGCCCCAAAATTTATTGTTTTTTTTTATATTTTTGTGTAAAAATCTTAATTCGGTTTACCGAATACATCAACTTACCAAGTTTCAACAGTATAGTTCTTATATATTCGAAAAAAAATGGCTGTGACTTACGGACGGACGGACGGACAGACATGACGAATCCAAGGGTTCCGTTTTTTGCCATTTGGCTACGGAACCCTAAAAATGAAATGGGCAGTTTTTGTTTTTTATTTCGCTCGCCATGCCATTGTTTAATATTTGATATATACTGGAAGTACTTTTAAAATGTGTGCAATAATATTGTCCAGCGCTTTTATTGAGGAATTTTCAAAAAGTTAATTCCATGAACTTATATTTCAAAATGTATTTGTTGGGAATAGGTATTTATTATATTTATTTATTAAACTAGCTTACCCGGCAAACGTTGTTTTGCCATATAAATAAATTATAAATAAATAAATAATAATAAATAAAAAATATAAATAAATAATAATTTAATAATAAATAACTAATTAAATGACGATTGATCAGTTTTCGACCGGAGAGGAAAAATGATTAAATTACTAAAATGGCTATTAAAAAATAAGGGTTGATCGTAGAAGGGTGAAAATTGAGGATTGTATGTATTTTTGTATGTTGTATCATAAAAAAATAGAAATTAAAAAATTTGGCTAAAAAATAAAAAATAAAAATTAGGGGTGGACTACCCCTAACATTTAGGGGGATGAAAAATAGATGTTGGTCGATTCTCATAGATACCGGATAAGCACAAAAAATTTCATCAAAATCGGTCAAGCCGTTTCGGAGGAGTATGGCAACGAAAACTGTGACACGAGAATTTTATATATTAGATAGTGCGAGCGAGAGATCATCAAGCGGAGTAAAGGTTAAACACAGATCTCTCCGAACTTCAAACAGAACAAATCGAATTTTAGATTTTGTATAGGAAATCTAATAGGGAAAATTTGTCAAACTCTGTCAAACTGTTTCACTTTGACAATAATACCTATGTATTTCGTTTTTTTTCCAAAATTTTAAACCAATTTGAGACAATACAATGTTATTCAACTAGTTTATGACATAAAATATCAATATATCGCGTATTTTCATAAAATAATGAAAATCCGTAAGCTGTTTTTTGTCTCACACGTGGCTACGATGATGTGATCTCCCATGGTGCGAGGTTTCATGAGATTTCATAAAACAGAATTGAAAATTCGATTCGTTTGGCGCGTTCGGTTTGGATATAGATTTTATGTGCGTTCAGCAGAACTATTCACTAATTTATCAGGGAACCGAACCGAAGACCGAATTGTTAAAAATGTATGAAATGACGTATCCAATCGATATGACGTAATACTTCATTTAATACATTTTTTACAATTCGGTCTTCGGTTCGGTTCCTTGACAAATTACTAATTTGTCGGGGAACATACATTTACATTTTTGACAATTCGCTCTTCGGTCAAATTAGTGAGTAGCCCTGCAGCTTAGTCATAAATTCAGTTACTGTCTAATTACAATGATTATAATTATTATTAAATGCATGTTAGTTGATAAGCGTACACTGTACACTTTGTGTATGATTCCTTGAATAGGTAAATAAAGTATTTTAATATTTATTTGTTGCGATTATTTTAATTCATTATAGATGAATAAGGCATATATATAACTAATAGACCAAGACCTCGCGACAATGTAGTTGTAGATCCAGACAACTTAGAATGCGAGATAAATCCCTTCCTGGATGGAAGTGCGATACCCTTTATGGGGAAAACACGCGTGTGTTATTGGGTTTTTGCCCTTTTTTGTTGCCCACAAAGTGGTTTATTTCAATCTTTAGGTGTTATGTCTTTAGGTGATCATCAAATACAAAAAATAAATAAAAATTTTTCTTTCACATAAAAAATACCAATATCACAGCATAAAGACCGTAAAGACCAATATTTTATATTTCGCGCGCGTTCATAGATAAAAAAAAAGAAACGGCATGTGTAATCTTTGACAGAAGACGTCGCTGTACTGTTTAATTTGCCACTATTCTATCGTTACGTCCAATCAAATTGGATCGTGTAGAATTAGTAGCGCTACTCCATAATAGATGGCGCCACGTTCTTTTCATTAGTTTACGCTTTTTGGCACCAGATGACAATGGCGCTAGTTTCTATGTGGATTCGTTCTTTGAAAGTTTAGCTCTTTGGTTTAGTGCATGTTTATACCGCGGGCGTTTAAGAGGCGCCACATATGTAGTTCCACAATTTTTATATATATTTTATAATTATAAAAACCAGCTGCGCCCAGCGGATTTATCCGCTGTACAGAAGCCTATATGTTATTCTAGGGTGTAAGTCAAATTTCATTTCAAGTCTATGCCAAATTTCAGCTCAATCGGTTCACCCGACATCAAGCCCTCATTTCTCTTTTTTGCTAAACCAACTAAAGCGCTAATACACGAATCACGAAATAAATCCCACAGAAATTTGAGTTAATCGATGGTTACTGTATGTATATAGAGTGCTTTTCACGAAAGGAGTCCTTTTTGCGGGGCGCCACTATCGCACATTTAAAAAATTAAAATATCTAACTTTTTAACGCCTCATAATTTCTCATTTTTAATTTCTTGATTAAATAGGTATTTATTTTATCTAACAAATCAAAATTATTTAGGATACTAAGTCTAGTAATTATCGAAAAAAAAATGTTCCACTAAATTCCGCGGGACCTCTTTCGTGAAAAGGATTCTACTTCGTCCTAAATTATTTTTATTTGTTAGAAAAAGCCATGAGTCAAAAATCTACATAGTACTGTAATTTTAAGTTTAAGCCGCGCGATTATAACTTATCCTCATTTATTGTTTCTGTATAGGAAATATGAAATGTAGAACAAAAACAAAAATTAATTCAATAAATTAAATTTTATTCACATTTTACTTATATCAATCCCAGAATCAGGATGCCTCGCTTTAACATGATTTTTCAAACTATTTTTCTGTATAAAAGCCGCATCACACAATGAACACACAAATCTTTTATCGTTCAAATGTATCTTTAAATGCAATTTCAACGTGTACGGCTTAGCAAATTTCTTGTTGCAGAATTCACATTCATAATTTTTGATTCCGTTGTGTACGTCCATATGCCTTTTCATGACTGTGTTATGAACGGTTATGTATCCACATATATCACATCTGTGTTCTTTTGTCCGTCTGTGTGTGTACCTCTTATGTGCACCTAAACTTCCTGAGTTGGCATACTCTTTACCTGAAAACAAGTGAATTAAATTAAAAATTTTAAAATACCCCCAATACACCACATTCAAAATTTGTTATTCGCCATTTTATAGAGGTGGCCATCTTGGATTTTGAATTTATTATAGTGCGTTGTATTCTACTCGTTAAGCCCTTTCATTTGATACCCATATTGAGGGGGTTGTAGAAGAAAAAACAAATCCGCCATTTTGTAGTGGCGGCCATCTTGGATCGAGTTCCACCAAACATGGCTAAGAACACTTTCGACTAACTCTACTTTCAAACAAAAAAACTAGATCAAAATCCGTTCATCCGTTCGGGAGCTACGATGCCACAGACAGACACACACACAGGCAGACACGTCAAACTTATAACACCCCGTCGTTTTTGCGTCGAGGGTTATAAAGAAAATGGTAATTAAAAAAGAATTACGTTTCTGTTTGTTAATTGAATTTCATTAATATATTATAATGCGGTTTTACCCGCTGTATAGCCTATGTGTTTTTCCAGGATCTAAGCTATCTCTATACCAAATTTCAGCTCAATCGGTCCACCCGTTTAGGCATAAAGAAGTAACAACCAGCATTGATTATTACTAGAACCAAAGTACTCGTCAAGACGAATCAAATGAGCCCAAACTCGATGGGGTTGCGTCGTTTATTTACGGAGTTCCTATGACCACTTTCCAGCTCCATCATCAGATCAATGTCATAATAATATTGCATTGTCATCAGATTTATACATGCATGCAAAATTTCAGTTCAATCGGAAACCAGGAAGTGGATCAAATTAAACTTGCAAGATTTTTTATTTTATTTTATTTCATGTATGTTAAGCCGTCAAATAAATATGTTTTCTACCTTTTTTTATTACAGACAGACAACAGACAGGTAAAAGTAAATAAAAGCTTGTAAACTCACCGCATATATCACATTTAAACTCTGGCTTCTTAATTCCATGGACAACGGCCATATGGTTCAATCGTTTCAAATAATTTGAAAACGGAAACGTCATGGGGCATTTCGGACACTTAATTGTCCGTTTCAAATGCTCCTTATTAATATGGTACACCATAGATGCTTCCGTCTTGAATGTCTCACCACAATGCTTGCATTTAGTATCTTTCCCTCCGTGATGACTAAAAACATGGCATTTCATTCGTCGTTCGGACAAAAATTTCTTCCCACATATATAGCAAACGAATAACCCATAATGCTCATTCATGTGAACGGACAAATTCTTGAAGAAAGCAAACTCTTTGCTGCATATATGACATTTCAAACAGTCCGAGCTCAAATCGAACCCCAAAATACCATGCGATGGTTTTCGCATTGTCTCATGAAATGTTTTTCCGTGCAATTTTAGATGTTCCGTTAAATTTTCAATGCTTTTGCATTCCGTATCACAAATTTTACACTTAATTATGCTTACGTCCGCACTCAATATTAAATCTTGCATTTTTAGACACCGTTCAATTAAATTTTCACTTATGTTATTGTGTTCTTTTTCTATGTGTTGTCGTAGTTCGGAGAATTTGATGTAAAATTGTTCGCAGTATAGGCAGTTGTATTGAGTTTTGAAATTGTTTTTGAACGGTAAGACGGTGGAATGCTTGAGTATTACGGTCATGTTTGACCTAAGTTTTTTATTGTCTTGCTTGGTTATGCTATCTGAAATTGATAAAAAACATTGTTAAATTTTATACAACAAAGTAAGACGAGCAAGATGCTCTCCTGATGGTAAGAGATAACGCTGCCCATAATTAGTACAGTGCTACCCAGTGCACTACGCCAACGCTTCTTACTTGAGAGTCATAAGACGTTAAGACTCTTCAGGCCAGTAATGTCACTAGCTACAGTGTCCTACCTGTGCACAGTAATGTTCACACATCGCTCAGGCGGTAGAATAACTGGCACTGTTGGGGTCTACCCCCGGTAAAACAACAACAGGAAGGGTCCATATTGGCTCGCATAAAAATTTTAGTCCTAATTTAATGTGGCATAACGTTTTTCAGCCTAAACTTCAAAACGCCTGAAGTTTTTGGGCATAACTTTTTTGGCCTAAATTTTTCTACTATAATATTTTAAAGCATAATAATATGTACGCCTAAAATTGTTACGCATATTGTTTCAACGCATAATATTACTTCCCATAACATTTTTCGGCATAATTATATTCAGGCCTAATATTTTCCGACATAATAATATTAAGCCCTAATAATTTTCAGTATAATGATAATATATCCAGCCCTAATTTTTAAGCAAAGTGATATCTACCAGCATAATCAGCAAAATATTATTAATACTAAAAGAAACGAATTATTAATTTCAATGTTCTAACCTAAAACCTAACCTATCCTTCTCGCGGTTGTTTGATTTTAATCTCCTCTATATCCTCTCTCTAAATAAGAAAGTGAGGGGTTATTTTTGGCACTTTGCTGCCCGCTACCGTGGCACTGTGGATATTGTTAAAACCTAACCTAACCTAAATTATTCGAGTCGGTTTTGTGACAGTCAGTTTCTCTGAGTGCATTAAACTGCTTTCCTAAATAATTTAATTTACTTTAATATTAGTTTCATTCCTTAATATAATTATGTAAATTATGTTTATGCCCGAAAAAGTTATGCGAAACATTTTCGGCCAAACTAAATTAGGACTAACAAAATTATGCGTACTTATATTATGACATACAAATTTATGCTTTACAAATATATGCTAAAAAACGTTAGGGCAACTGACAGTTATGGCAAAACATAAGTATGTCTAAATATAATTATGCCGAATTATGATTAGGCTAAAAAAAGTTATGCGAAACGTTTTCGGCCAAACAAAATTAGGACAAAAAAAATTATGCGTGCGAATACGCGCCCCAACAGGAAACGAAAAATCCCTCAAGACCTAACAAAATCAATGACCGTGAATCGTGAAGAAGGATGGGCCAATGAGCACATTCAGATTCAGATTCAGATTCAAATACTTTATTCACTTTCCACATAATTTTCTTAAAAAGGATCTTACATATTACATACATTTTACTAGGTCATTTGTGGACCCTGTCGGGTGTAGTGAAAGTTTAGAAGAGAGGGAGAATAAGTCATGTACATTAATAATAATATGTCAAAAATATAATTTAAGATTGTGTAGTTAAAAAATAATAATAATGTCATAGAATCATAATAATTGGTCAATGAACGAATAGCAACATAATAAATTAAATGGTCAATTGATAAGAATATAATCAAAACATTATATTTGGTTAACATTACATTTCTTACAAGACGTGCTATACTTAACGTGACCATACGTCCCGCTTTGGGCGGGACAGTCCCGCTTTCACACTATCTGTCCCATTGTCCCCAGGAAGAGCAAACATGTCCCGCTTTAGCTTCCACTCGTTTACTTTTGATGGTCAGAGCTATAAAATGTTCATACTCGTAGTTCAAAATAAGCTGATCGCGCAACTTTCTTAGATGAGAAATAAAAAAAAATTGCTCGCAGCTGCTCGCGCACTCAATATGAAATATTTAAATTTAAACACATACCATTTCGAAGTTGGAAATAAACAATCTCTGCACTCCGATCAAGCTGTTCGCATACTTAATTATTTATTAGTAATAATATTTAATTTTAATGGTCTTTAGATCTCAAAATGAGTTTCTCAAGTAACTAATAGTCAGATTTGAAAAAATCTCGGAGCTCGCAGCAAGCTGCAAAGTTTTAGGAAATGCATAATCTCAATGTTGAAATGTAGGCAATAAGTTACTTACTTTAAAAAAAGTCGTACCTACGATGTTTCGTACGACTTTTTTTATAACGGGTCCTCCCTAAAAAAATTTTGATTCGCTCATAATCATCGGTAGGGCGGAATTTTCTTCAGTGCCCACGTAAGCAAACGGTAAAACCTGTCCCTGTTCTTACTTAAAAAACGAGACCCGTCTCGCTTTGCCGAAAATTATAAATGGTCATGTTAGCTATACTGCAACAGCTACAAACAAAGCTCATTTCTGTAAGAGACAGATTGCCTTGGAAATAGAAAATAAAAAAAAACTTACCATCAATTTTCTTACTTTCACCGTCTTTCTTCATTTTAATGACTGCAATAGGAGTGTCTGATTCTGAATCATATTCCTTTTTGATTTTTGCCCTTTTAGCATTTTGTGACTTTTTCTTCAATTTTGACTTTACTTTTGATTTGGGTTTCTCATGTATTGTATTATCGTAAGATTCATTATCAGATTGGTAGGGAGTATCCCCATCGTCGAATTCGGTCTTAAATTCATTTTTATTCCCTGAAATATTTTAAAATACATATATAGAGTGCTTTTCACGAAAGGAGTCCTTTTTGCGGGGCGCCACTATCGCGAATTTTAAAAGTTAACATAATATATAACTTTTTAACGCCTCATAATTTCTTTATTAAATATGTGTTTATTTTCTCTAACAAATTAAAAATATTTAGGATATGAAGTCCAGTAATTATCGAAAAAAATAAATTTAGTCCCGCAAAATTCCGCGGGACCTCTTTCGTGAAAAAGACTCTAGAATTAATAGAGTTTGAAGATGTCAGCTATCACGTGTGCATCTGCACTGAGTGTCTTTTTTTTGAAGTATCAGTAAAAAATCTAAAATTTACAGGGGAGTTAGTAAAAATATAGTAAACAAGTGAATTAAATTAAAAATTTAAAAAACCCCCAACGCAATACGTAATTCACCATTTTTTTGATGGCGGCCATCTTGGATTTTAAATTTTATATAATGGGCTGTATTTTACTCGTCAAGCCCTTTCATTTGATACCCATATTAAGGGGGTCGTGGAAGAAAAAAATAATCCGCCATTTTGTAGCGGCGACCATCTTGGACCGATTTTCACCAAACATGGCTAAGAACACTCTCGACTAACTCTACTTTCAAACAAAAAAAACTAAATCAAAATCCGTTCATCCGTTTGGGAGCTACGATGCCACAGACAGACACACACACACACACACACACACACACACACACACACACACACACACACACACACACACACACACACAGACAGACAGACAGACAGACAGACAGACAGACAGACAGACACGTCAAACTTATAACACCCCGTCGTTTTTGCGTCGGGGGTTAAAAATAATGCACAGGGTCTCGAATTTCTAAAACTTGAATTGAACGAGATATGACCAAAAGATTAGGACACTCAATCCTGATGCGCCGCTAAATACGAATATTTTCAAAAGTATTGACCCTAGGATTATAATTTTTAGTTCTGGAGTTAGTAAAAAATTTCTAAAAACTTTTGGGAAATTTTCAAATCAATAGAATGTGCCGTTACAGATTTATAACGGTTTAACTAGGACACTCAGTTCTTACGCCGTAAGGATTGAGTGTCCTGCTAAATATGGGTTTATTGGAATAAATACATAAAAATAACATTACCATCTTGTAGTCTGACCCTCAAAACAATTTCTAAAAAAGAAACTATGTCGAAAAAGCTTACCCTTTTAAAATAAATGAAAGATTTCATTTTTACGAAACGTCTGTACTGAGTGTCTTTTATTTTTGAAAAAAAGGGTCAAATAGTAGTTTTAGAAATTTGGCACTTGGTGCAAAAGTTTTTACTAATTGAATACTAAAACATGATATATAATTTGTTTTTCTAAATTGTATATTTTTAGAGTAAATCCACTTTTTGCGGTTTTCTGTGAGTGTCTTTTTTTTTTTCGAGGTTGAGCAAAATTAATGAAATTCACAGGGGAGTTAGTAAAAAATTAGTAAAAACTTTTGTAGTAAGTGGCGAATTTCTAAAACTTAAATTGAATTTTTTATGAGCAAAATACTAGGACACTCAATCCTTACGTTTTAAAAAAGTGAAAAACCTCGATATCTCTGTAAGTATTAACTTTTTTTTCAGGATTTTTTTTTCTAGAGTTAGTAAAGAATTTCTAAAAACTTTGTAAAAAAAAATATACAGGCTAACACGTGGTGTTACTGAGTTATAGCGGTTTAATTAGTTTCACTGAGCGTAAGAACTGAGTGTCCCAGTTAAACGGCTCTACAGATAAAACTAAACCTCGTAGATAAAAACAACTTATATCCACGAGTTTTACTAATTTTTTACTAACTCTGGATATAAAATTCATTTTTGTAAGTTTTATATTTTTTGAGAAAAACCACATTTTCATGTTTTTCACTGAGTGTCCCATTTTTTTCAAAATATCAAAATGATTTTTTCAGGAGAGTTAGTAAAACATTAGTTACAACGTTTGCACTAGGTGTCGAATTTCTAAAACTAAAATTATTCTTTTTATGATCAAATAACTACAGTCCAGACGCTCGAAAAACATGAAAAACCTCGATATCTCGATAAATATTAACTTTTTTCCTAGGATTTTTTTTTCAGTAGTTAGTAAAAAATTAGTAAAATCTTTTGCACTAGGTGCCGAATTTCTAAAACTGAAATCAAATTTTTTATAATCAAAAAACTAGGACACTCAATCCTTACGTTTTAAAAAAGTGAAAAACCTCGATATCTCGGTAAGTATTAACTTTTTTTTCAGGATTTTTTTTCCAGTAGTTAGTAATGAATTTCTAAAAACTTTTACAAAAAAAACCAACAGGCTAACATGTGTTGTTACTGATTTATAGCGAATAATTAGTTTCACTGAGCGTAAGAACTGAGTGTCCTAGTTAAACGGCTCTACAGACAAAATTAAACCTCGTAGATAAAAACAACTTAGATCCACGAGTTTTACTAATTTTTTACTAACTCTGGATATAAAATTCATTTTTGTAAGTTTTATATTTTTTGAGAAAAACCACATTTTCATGTTTTTCACTGAGTGTCCCATTTTTTTCAAAATATCAAAATGATTTTTTCAGGAGAGTTAGTAAAACATTAGTTACAACGTTTGCACTAGGTGTCGAATTTCTAAAACTAAAATTATTCTTTTTATGATCAAATAACTACAGTCCAGACGCTCGAAAAACATGAAAAACCTCGATATCTCTATAAATATCAACTTTTTTCTTAGGATTTTTTTTTCAGTAGTTAGTAACGAATTTCTAAAAACTTTTACAAAAAAAACCAACAGGCTAACATGTGTTGTTACTGATTTATAGCGGATAATTAATTCTGTTTTACGGAGCGAGCTAAATGAATAAAGCCGTGAGTTGTTCTCACCATGAATAATTCTTATACCTAGGCACTATTATTCAACTGACCACTATTTAATTTGTTGGCAATACTTTCTCTCTGATAACATACACGTTCAAACACTTGACTGCCTCCCGACTCCCGGTGCCCAACTTTTACGAGGCTGCTGACTTTGGGAAGATCAACTTTTGCACACAGAATTAACACACTCTCACACACGCACATACACACACACACACACACTAACACACATAATACACCTAGGGAGCTGTTTAATTGAATAAGAAGGAGGGCGCCGGCAACTGCAACATAGTTTTATAAACTATCGCAATTTCCAACGTTCATGGCGTTTAAGATTAACGTGTATTTTAAGCGCAAATAAAGATTTATTATTTATATTAAGGGGTACGATTTTGCAAATTTACGCTAGGGCGTATTACAAGACGGATGTCGCAAAATTTAACAAAATTTATAAGAAACCAGTTGTTTAAGGATTTGAAATTTTAAAATTGGCGCCAAATGTATTTTTATTTATGTTATTGGCTTTTATTTATATTGTTATGATTTTGCAAGTAAAAGTAATTTGCAAGTAAAAGTTGGGCACCGGGAGTCGGGAGGCAGCCAAGTGTTTGAACGTGTATGTTATCAGAGAGAAAGTATTGCCAACAAATTAAATAGTGGTCAGTTGAATAATAGTGCCTAGGTATAAGAATTATTCATGGTGAGAACAACTCACGGCTTTATTCATTTAGCTCGCTCCGTAAAACAGAATTAATTAATCGCTATAAATCAGTAACAACACATGTTAGCCTGTTGGTTTTTTTTGTAAAAGTTTTTAGAAATTCGTTACTAACTACTGAAAAAAAAATCCTAAGAAAAAAGTTGATATTTATAGAGATATCGAGGTTTTTCATGTTTTTCGAGCGTCTGGACTGTAGTTATTTGATCATAAAAAGAATAATTTTAGTTTTAGAAATTCGACACCTAGTGCAAACGTTGTAACTAATGTTTTACTAACTCTCCTAAAAAAATCATTTTGATATTTTGAAAAAAATGGGACACTCAGTGAAAAACATGAAAATGTGGTTTTTCTCAAAAAATATAAAACTTACAAAAATGAATTTTATATCCAGAGTTAGTAAAAAATTAGTAAAACTCGTGGATCTAAGTTGTTTTTATCTACGAGGTTTAATTTTGTCTGTAGAGCCGTTTAACTAGGACACTCAGTTCTTACGCTCAGTGAAACTAATTATTCGCTATAAATCAGTAACAACACATGTTAGCCTGTTGGTTTTTTTTGTAAAAGTTTTTAGAAATTCATTACTAACTACTGGAAAAAAAATCCTGAAAAAAAAGTTAATACTTACCGAGATATCGAGGTTTTTCACTTTTTTTAAACGTAAGGATTGAGTGTCCTAGTTTTTTGATTATAAAAAATTTGATTTCAGTTTTAGAAATTCGGCACCTAGTGCAAAAGATTTTACTAATTTTTTACTAACTACTGAAAAAAAAATCCTAGGAAAAAAGTTAATATTTATCGAGATATCGAGGTTTTTCATGTTTTTCGACCGTCTGGACTGTAGTTATTTGATCATAAAAAGAATAATTTTAGTTTTAGAAATTCGACACCTAGTGCAAACGTTGTAACTAATGTTTTACTAACTCTCCTGAATAAATCATTTTGATATTATGAAAAAAATGGGACACTCAGTGAAAAACATGAAAATGTGGTTTTTCTCAAAAAATATAAAACTTACAAAAATGAATTTTATATCCAGAGTTAGTAAAAAATTAGTAAAACTCGTGGATATAAGTTGTTTTTATCGACGAGGTTTAGTTTTATCTGTAGAGCCGTTTAACTGGGACACTCAGTTCTTACGCTCAGTGAAACTAATTAAACCGCTATAACTCAGTAACACCACGTGTTAGCCTGTATATTTTTTTTTACAAAGTTTTTAGAAATTCTTTACTAACTCTAGAAAAAAAAATCCTGAAAAAAAAGTTAATACTTACCGAGATATCGAGGTTTTTCACTTTTTTAAAACGTAAGGATTGAGTGTCCTAGTATTTTGCTCATAAAAAATTCAATTTAAGTTTTAGAAATTCGCCACTTACTACAAAAGTTTTTACTAATTTTTTACTAACTCCCCTGTGAATTTCATTAATTTTGCTCAACCTCGAAAAAAAAAAGACACTCACAGAAAACCGCAAAAAGTGGATTTACTCTAAAAATATACAATTTAGAAAAACAAATTATATATCATGTTTTAGTATTCAATTAGTAAAAACTTTTGCACCAAGTGCCAAATTTCTAAAACTACTATTTGACCCTTTTTTTTTCAAAAATAAAAGACACTCAGTACAGACGTTTCGTAAAAATGAAATCTTTCATTTATTTTAAAAGGGTAAGCTTTTTCGACATAGTTTCTTTTTTAGAAATTGTTTTGAGGGTCCGACTACAAGATGGTAATGTTATTTTTATGTATTTATTCCAATAAACCCATATTTAGCAGGACACTCAATCCTTACGGCGTAAGAACTGAGTGTCCTAGTTAAACCGTTATAAATCTGTAACGGCACATTCTATTGATTTGAAAATTTCCCAAAAGTTTTTAGAAATTTTTTACTAACTCCAGAACTAAAAATTATAATCCTAGGGTCAATACTTTTGAAAATATTCGTATTTAGCGGCGCATCAGGATTGAGTGTCCTAATCTTTTGGTCATATCTCGTTCAATTCAAGTTTTAGAAATTCGAGACCCTGTGCATTATTTTTTACTATATTTTTACTAACTCCCCTGTAAATTTCAGATTTTTTACTGATACTTCAAAAAAAAGACACTCAGTGCAGATGCACACAGCTATCACTGCATAGTATACAAGTGTATTAAATTAAAAAATTAAAAAGCCCCTAAACCAACGCATTCAAAATGTGTAATTCGCCATTATGTGGTGGCCGCCATGTTGGATTTTAAAATTATCTTAATGTATGTATTTTACTAGTCAAGCCCCTTCATTTGATACCTATATTGAGGGGGTTGTAGAAGAAAAAATAATCCGCCATTTTGTAGCGGCGGCCATCTTGGATCGATTTCCACCAAACATAGCTAAGAACACTCTCGACTAACTCTACTTTCAAACAAAAAAACTAAATGAAAATCTGTTCATCCGTTCGGGAGCTACGATGCCACAGACAGACAGGTCAAACTAATAACACCCGTAGTTTTTGGGTCGGGGGTTAAAAATATAGTCTACATATTATTACCTTCCATATAAATAGAATCTAAGTATTCTATATTGATCTCTTCAGTTTTGACATCTTTGTGGTCTTCCATTACGGTGTCACTGTTTGCCGCACTCACTTGATCTGGAATATTATCAATAACTTTAATTTATAATTAATTGGGCACTGTAGCTAGTGAAATTACTGGGCTGAAGAGTCTTAACATCTTATGACTCTCAAGTAAGAAGCGTTGTCGCAGTGCACTGGGTAGCACTGTACTAATTATGGGCAGCGTTATCTCTTACCATCAGGAGAGTGTTTTGCTCATGTTCTTGCTTCATTGTATAAAAATAATAATAAAATGAACCATACCATGAATAAAAACCGCATCCTTGTCCAAAGCAGCAACCAACTGTTGTTCCGTTTGGGACACTAGAGTTCTAAAGCTACGGACGTCTCTCAGACGTTTCACACACATCGTGCATATTAGTGGCGGCAGTCTTGAATCGTTTACAAGCTGGAAAAAGGTAGAAATAACACTAGCTACAGACAGATAGATAGATAATAATTTATTAAAACACCAAAGAATATTATGTACAAAAACTTTGTTTTTTTTATTTTTATCTATAAACCAAGATGTGACGTCTGCATTACTAACAAATATTGTGTTGTCCTACAGGCCTTTCTATGCACTGGTAAAGAAAACCCTATAATAATTACCGACCATATTCTCATCGCAGACTTTCCTAGCACAAAGTTTATGACACTTTAAGGATACGGACATTGGCAGAATTGTAGCACCCGGCTAAAGATTAGAGCCACAAACCAAGAAGAACTTAAAAACTAAAACAAAATAATAATAATTGCACACATTGACAGAGGAAAACATGACTATGTTTTTGAGGTCAGAACAAGTGTGCTGACACACATCACTGCTCTGCAGGGTTATTCACTTATCCGTGAAAGAACCGAACCGAATACCGAATTGTCAAAAATGTATGAAATGACATATTACGTAGATACAACTTGACATGTCACGTCACGTCATTTCATACATTTTTGACAATTCGGTATTCGGTTCGGTTCCCTAACCGATAAGTGAATAGCCCTGCAGGTAGCTGACTGATTGATCTATCAATGCATAACCTCAACCGCTGAAAGGATTGGGTCGAAATTTGGAACAGACATAGGTATTACGATGTAGAATCCCGCTAAGAAGGGATTTTTCCGAGCATAAGCTGGTCAATAAATGCCAAATGTTAAGTACAGAGCTCTTATGGTACATTTTTTCAATTAAATTGCCCTTTTTACGGACGTACAATAATAACTATTAAAAGACAAATAAATAGAGACTTTAAAACTTAAAATACAATGTAATAGGTATAGACAGAGAGCTTGAACAACGAAACACTTACGAATAAATTCATGTTATCCAAAAACATCTGAATGTACACTTCTTTTACACCGTTGTGTGTGTATTCCTTCGTGATATTTCTGTGTTTCCCTTTAGATAAACAACACCGGCATTCTCCGTACAAACTATCACTCTTATTTTCCATACTTTCATACAAAATAATAGATTTTATTATAATTTTATTTTCTCGGTTCCTATTTCCCATGTAACTTTTTTTTTTAATATTTCTCTACCTAATCTATGATTATGGCAACAGTTGCATTTTGCCAGTGTCGAGTTAAAAAAAAAAAAAATATTCTGACCACAGATACAAGTCCTTCAGTCGAAAACTTTATTATAATTTTAAGTTCCTTGTTTATTGGAGGATATTCCCTCCAAAATTCGATAAAGAGTGGGCGTTTATCGAATCACATCGATTCATTTTGTGACGATTCTTGAAAATAGCAGACTGTTGAACTTTTTTCCATTCTTCGACAGTAAATCACATTCACAAACACTCAACGTTTATTAAACCCACTATTATAGATCATTCACAGTTATTTTACCTCTAGCCCTTACATTGGCTAGCCTGAAAATAATGTTGCCATGTCAGGTGAGTATTGACTTCCCCATTTTTAACCAACTACAAAATGGTAAATTACTTTTTTCTTCCACAACCACCTCAATATGGAAATCAAATGAAAGGGCACTGTATAAAATTTAAATTCAAAGATGGCTGCCATTCAAAATGGTGAATTAAGTTTTGCGTTGGGGGCGGGGTTTTTTAAATTTTTTAATTTAATTCACTTGTAAGTATTATTTTACAGTGATGTGTGTACATACATGAATTTCCTGTTTCGAACCTACCTAATATTTTATATCATATTGATAGTTCGCAGTAACCACTTGTTCATATTATGTTAACTATCCGATATTGTTATAGATAAATTCTTTTTCTTCAAAGGAAATTGAGTTTATGGGCATTGGTAAAGCTTGGGATTACAATAATAATTATTAAAACGAGTACAAGTAACCTTATCAAGTACAAAAAGTAACATTTGAACAAGAAAAGTAACGCATTTTTGAAAATTTACACAATATACAGTTGAATAGAAATACGCTTACATATTCTAACATTTCGGTGATAATTACTAATTTTTCAGTTTATTTAAATAAGAAATTGCTCAACAAAAAAAAATCCTTTTCTAAACCAGATAAAGTTATACAAAATTGCCTTATTTTTTTGTCTCTGCTAAATCAATAAATTAACTATTATTTTCTATACCATTACAAGGAAAAAGATTCATTAATTATAAGGTTCAATTTAAAATAAAGACCTTGAAAAGTATCGTAAAAGTCATCTAGACACGAATACAAAAGTAACTCAAAGGGTGAAAAAGTAACGTAAAACGTAACAAAAGTAACGATCTGGCAACATTTTGACAATAATGCAACATAAAGAAAATAATTTTGACATCTGTCAGAGGTAAAATAACTGTGAATGATCTATAATACGCGTTTAGCACTTATTGCCACAGACTTCTAATACTATAGCAGACGGAATATTCCTACCTAGTTATACATATACATCTAACCAATATCTTTTATCCTTTTTGTACTCACCTAGAACGTAACGCGTGGCATCTCATTCTTTCATCTATAGCAACACTGACTCACACATAAACATAAGGACTTTTTGGCGGGAAGTCGAACATAAAGGCGCGATTTTTGTATTTCTGCAAAAATATTTTTATTTCTTTGTTTTCTCGCTAAATTACATATTAAATTGCAATAAAACTTGCGCGCCCCGTTTGGAAAAATGGGGTCGCCAGACGATGACGCACAGGAGCCCGAAAGGAAAAGAAAATTCGAAAAAACTTTAGTCACCGATGAGGATAAGTACAGGATATTTTTCAAACCCAATTACACCAGGCTATTCCTAGAAAAAAGTGCGGTTGACTACACTGTCTACATAGAATCAAAAGATAGAGATAAGATAGGTAATAAAAACCCTATAAAACTCACACAACTCTTCATAGATAACATCAAGGGCATTACCAGCGTATACCGCATTAATGCTTACAAAGTCGGAATTACTTTTCAAAAAGCGGCGGCAGCAAACAGCTTCCTAAAACAGGACAGCTTCCTAAATAAACACAAATTGCGCGCCTTCATCCCCGCCCACCTGGTGGAGAAGGTCGGCATCATCAAATATGTCCCCACGGAAATGACGAATGAAGAAATCTTCAAAAACATTAATTGTGACGCTGACGTTATTTCAGTCAAACGATTTATGAAAAGAGATACCAACAAACAGCTCATTCCATTGACAACTGTAGCTATCACCTTTTCATCTACAACATTGCCCAAGTCAGTCTTTCTGAATCTCTTCCGGTATCAAGTACATACTTACATTCCACCTCTGATTCAATGTTATAAATGCCTCAAGTTTAACCATTCCGCAAAAGTCTGCCGTGGCACACAGATGTGCTCATCTTGTGCCGGAGCTCATCTCTACAAGGAGTGCCTTTCAGATGTCGTGATGTGCATCAACTGTGGTGGCGGGCATCTTGCCATCTCTCGAGAATGTCCTGTTAAAATGAAGAAAATGGAAGAAAAGCGTAATCAAGTATTGAATGCACACCGTTCATTTGCCTCTGTTGTAAGTGTAGGTAAGGTAGATGATAAACATTTTCCACCATTAAAGCAAAAAACCTTTGCTGATAATGTAAGTAACGTGGCTAAGGCTGTTCCCTCTCCAGTCTTAGTAAACAAGAATGAAAACAAGAATACAAGTATGATTGATATAGATAATATTGCTAACAATGAAATAATTTTAAATGCAATTGTAAAATCTTTAATTGCCTTGGCAAATTCTAAATCTAACGACGCTATGACAACAAAAAGAATTAAAGAAATATTTCTTAGTAATTTACACTAATTTTTATGGATATTAGGCCCTTTAATCACTCTCAAAATTTCAAAACATACATAACAATAGCCCAATTTAATATACAGAGTGTTAACAATAAAAAAGCTTTATTAATAAATTTTCTTCTTGAAAATGATATAGATATTTGCATGTTGAATGAAACTTGGTTGAGATCGGGAAGTTCCTTTAGTGTTCCAAACTACAATGTTGTACTTCAGAATGGTCCTGATGGTCATGGAGGTGTGGCTATCTTAGTTAAAAACTCTTTTAAGTATTCAGTTGTTCAAACTCCTTATTATGATTTTCTCCAAACTGCAGCAATAACTTTGAAAACGAACATTGGTAATATGTCTTTTTTGTGTGCTTATGCTCCACCTAGACGCGGACGTTTCAAATGTAGAAGGTTAAGGCAGATTATAAATGATTTACCCAAACCAATCATGCTTGCAGGTGATTTGAATGCACATCATGTTGCATTTGGATGTCTATCTTCAAATTCCAGAGGTAATGATGTTTACAATTTGTTAGATGAGTCCGATCTTTGCATCTTAAACACAGGGTCTCCGACCACTGTAGGTACCATCCATCATAATCCTTCATCTATTGACATATCATGTGTTAGTCCTAATGTGGCTCCTTTATGCGAATGGAGAGTACACCATGACCCGATGGGCAGTTATCATTTCCCCACACTTGTTGACATTCAAACTTCAGTTGAAAGATATATGATAGGTGCTCCTTCTGAGTACTTCAACTATAAGCGGGCAGACTGGTCCAAATTTTATTCTGAAAGTGAAAAAGCATTTGATAATTTAAATTTTGATTCTCAATCTTCTCATGACATTTATAAGTCCTTCTGTGACATATTAAATAACATTAAACACGAATGTATACCTAAAATAAGCAATCAGAACACATATATAATTAAAAAACCTGCACCTTGGTGGGACAGTGAATGTGCTACTGCAGTTAGTAATAGTAGATTAGCTTTAAGAAATTATAAGTCAGTACCTACTATAGACAATTATATTGTATATAAAAAAGTTGATGCACTTAAAAAGAAATTAATAAGTCAGAAAAAAAAGGATGGCTGGAGATCATTGTGTGAAGCCTTTAATAGATACACACCTGTTAGCATGATTTGGAACTATATTCGAAGATTTAAGAGAGCCACTTGTCGTAAATCATCAAAGAATGATGAATGGATTCCCCACTTTTTAGATAAATTTGCTCCACTATCTCCACCTGAAAAAGACATAGACATATCAAGGTTAAATAATATTTTTGATTCACTTGGCAGCGTTGAGAGTTCCTTTTTGATTCAACCATTTTCATTTGATGAACTTAAAGCAGTCCTTATATCAAGGAAAGACACTACTCCTGGACTTGATGATTTCCCCTATAAATTGATTAAACAATTACATCCTAATGCTCTAAAAGTTCTTCTTAACATTTACAATGTGCTATGGGAAAATGATTATATTCCTGAAGCTTGGAAAACCCAATGTGTCATACCAATTCTGAAGGCAGATAAACCTGAAAATGATTGTAACTCTTACCGACCTATATCATTATCATCTTGCGTTGGCAAAATATTTGAGAACCTAATAAAATTAAGAATGGAGTTTTATATTGAAAAACAAAATATCTTACCTGAACAACAATTTGGCTTCAGAAAGGGTAAAAGCGCAGTAGAAAATTATATGTCCCTCATTACTGATATAAAGAACTCTTTTCACAGTCACGCGTACACAGCTTGTGCTTTCCTTGATGTTTGCGGTGCTTTTGATAATGTGAATCCCTCTATACTCATTCAGATCCTCAATAATGTTGGTATACCTGGAAAAGTTTGTAAATGGATATTTAACTTCTTATACAATAGAACATTTTATGTCAAATTTAATAATATCCTTCATGGGCCTAGATATGTGTATAAAGGAACAATGCAAGGTTCCACAATTTCACCCTTATTGTTTGGATTATACACATCGCAAATAAATAAATATTTGACTGTTCCATCAGTCAAATGTTTATTGTTTGCTGATGATATTGTTGTATATAGTGTAAATAAAAATGTAAATAATGCTGTAAGAGACTTGAATAATGGTTTGTCACAAATAGATGCATTTTACAACAGTTTAAATTTAAATATTAATGTTGGAAAAAGTGGTGCCATGATTTTTTGTAAAAAGTATCTAGATTTCGATGATATTCCACCAATTTCTTATAATGGTAATGACCTCAATTGGGTACTAGAGAAAAAATTCCTTGGCATTTATTTGGATCCCAAATTAAAATTTGAAAATCACATAAATTACATAATTAAGAATGCTTGCAGAGGGTTAAATGTATTACGCTCACTGGCTGGTGTCCATTGGGGCTCAGATCCAAAAATACTGTCAATGTTGTACAAAAGTATTGTCAGGAGCCATTTCGATTATAGCTCTTTGGCTTATATGAATGCAAATGTTAGTTATTTAAGAAAATTAGATGTAATTCAAAATAAAGCATTAAGAATTATAACTGGAGCAATGTGTTCCACACCAATTATTGCAATGGAATCTGAATCTGGCATTATACCTTTGAAATTGAGACGGTTGCAAATTTGTCAGAAACTTTGTCTTAAATTATTGGCTACTGATAATAAATTTGTTATTAATAGAGTTTTACCTATTCAAGATCTACCAACAAACTTAACTGATAATGTAGACATAAATGTACAAGAAGTACTTTCTGAACATCAGCCAGAAATGTTAAAAATCATTTTATTTGTCAAAAAATTGTGTGAAAACCTACATATATCTAGCCCTTTACCTGTATTCTCCACAGGCTATCAAGCAGTAATTCAAAATTCTATTGATATTGATATTGGAAAATGTAATCAAATGGATTTTTTGGAGTATTTAGAGTCTCAAAATAGTGCTTATTCTCTGTACACAGATGGGTCAAAAACCGAAAATAGTGTAGCATCAGCATTTTTTGATCCGCAGACCCAACAGTCTTTTTGCATGAAACTCAGTTCTCAATGTAGTATATTCACAGCTGAATGCTATGCAATTTACTGTGTTTTGTTATATATAAATACTGTAAATAGTTCTAAATTTCTAATCCTTACAGATAGTAAGAGTGCTTTACTAGCTTTAGATGGAATTTCACTTAAATGTAACACTAATTATATATTGTTTAATATAAGAAAGATTTTGTTAGATTTAAATAACAGAGGCAAATGCGTCACGTTTAAATGGATACCTTCACATAGCGGCATATCAGGAAACGAGGCCGCCGACCGAGCAGCTCGAGGAGAATTTAATGAGGATCACACAAATATTGTTGGAGTTCCATACACTGATTACAATCAGAAGTTGATGGATAACATCAAACTGCTATGGCATGCATACTGGGAAACTATAGTTAGAGAAAAGGGCAAATGGTATGCTTCGATACAGATTACCCCGCCGCCAAGACCTTGGTACCACAAAAGAAAAGATGCCGTTAACAGAAATTTCATTACCACCATTAACAGATTAAGATTTGGTCACTGTAGAACACCAGCTCATCTTGCCAGACTTAAAATTATTCAGGATGCAAAGTGTAGTTTTTGTGTGAATGAGGTTGCTGACCTCGAACATATAGTGTTGAAGTGTCAAAAATTCAACTTCGAGCGTTTAGTTTTAGTTACGGAACTTCAGAATATTTGCGAGAACGAAGTGCCTTGTGATCTAAAAAAACTTTTAAGTGTACCAGCATATTTTCAGGCAATTTATAAATTCATTGTTAATACGGTTGAAAAATTATAAAATGTTTCTTTAGCTAATAAGTTAGGCATTAAGGACTCTGTATCCAGTTGCCAATAAATTAAAAAAAAAAAAACATAAACATAAGTCAACGCGTGGCATTTTTATTCCGCGCCGCCATAATTGATGCCACTTATGCTACGTGCGAGTTTGTGGTGTTTATTTGTGATAATTGCTTTTCGGATACTAAAATACAAAACAAGACTATTCAAAAACAATGGTAAAGTGCAGTGCGTTTCGATGTGCCAGTGCTTCCTACCATAAAACACCAGGATTGACGTTTCATCGGTAAGTTTTGATGTGTATTTTTTGTGTACTGGAACTTCTTTGTGTCTTTTCCAAGCTTATTTAAATATTATCGTAACATTTTACAATGTATCGATAAGATTATTTATCTAAGAGGCCAGAGGTAAATAGTATTAACCTAAAAGTAAATAAATAGAAGTAATCAGGATAAATTTGCTAGGTGATGACTAATTTTGACAGCCGAAGTACCCGTTGACTCTTCAAGGGACGGACTCAGTAAAAAAAGGCTAAAAGTATGAAACACGGCATTCGTAGTTTTGTTGTATATTCAATTTTATAGCAATTAAAATAGTATATAGATACATATAGACTGACTAGCTACTCATATTTCTTTGGGCAGAGACAACGCAAATAAATAACCATATAGGTACACGGGGGGTGGAGTCGCTTGCGTCCGTAGGATCTTCCAACTTTCCACAGTAGCACCCTACACGTGCCCCCTGGGTGGTGCTAAACAAGCGACAACGCCGAGTCACAGGCGGCGGTTAAGTATCCTGTACCTAATCACGGTGATCACACACCAAGAGGGGGGAAATACCCTCTAAAAGTGTGACGCTAGTGTTCTGGACAGCACTAGTAGTAATTCCAAAACTTAGACCATGGCAGCAAAATTGAAAGAGATATTACCCCAGGAGGGTACCAATGACTGTGTCATTGGAGAATCCCTCCCTGAGCCTAGCTCAGGCTGCCCCTCGTACTCTGGGGGGGGCAAAATTTTGCCTCAAATGGAAGTTATTGAAAGCACTTCATCAGCGGAACCAAAACTCATACAACAAACATTTCATCGGAGTATGTTCTTCACGAGAACACGAAGCAATTCCATGTCAGATGTGAAAACCAAAAATAATGAAACGCAGATATTAAATAATACCACAACAAATAAGGAATTTAATAAACCAAACAGCAAGAGGAAGCGGTCTAATACACCTCCAGAATCGACTTCTATTGATACTCACAACAGCTTTTCTGCTTTGGAAATAGATCAGCCTGCAGAAATAGCAATCAAATTTCCAAAGCCCACGAAACCACCTCCGATTGTACTTTACGGCATTAAGGACATCAATGATCTCTCTAAACTCATCAAAGCTGTCATTGATGAATCCAAGTTCAAAATCAAGATCATCAACAAAAGCCAACTCCGGGTCATGATTGATAATACTGACGACTATAAACGAGTTATTGACCTGATCCGTAAGCAGGGACTAATTGGATATACCTTCTCCCCTAAGGAAGATAAACCATATAGGGTTGTCATCAAAAATCTACACCCAACCACACCAAAAGAGTCCATAATCTTGGCAATCGAAGAAACGGGGAATAAAGTATCTGGGGAGATAATAAATGCCAAGTATGGCCCAGATAAGCTCCCGACCTCGACGTTCTTTGTAAACATAGTACAGCACGCAAACAATAGAGCAGTCAAAAATATCAAACAGATACACAATCAAGCTGTGCGTATAGAGGACCCTCGCAAGCGTAAAACTATTGCCCAGTGTCAACGGTGTCAACAGTACGGTCACACCAAAAACAATTGTATGCGCCCATTTAGATGCGTTAAATGCGGCCAAGGCCATCGCACATCGGAATGTCCCAAAAAAGACAGAAACACACCTGCCACATGTGCACTTTGTAATGGGCAACACCCGGCTAATTATAAAGGTTGTGACGTATACCGTGAGATAGCCTCCAGGAGGATGAATTCACAGCCCCAAAGACAGACTCGAGACGGCAACACCGACAAGCCTAGAAATAAATTCTTGGAACCGAGAGATATCCAGAAAAATCAGCAAGTTCATGCAAATCAAACCCACAACAATAATTATAACCTTGAAAAAGAAAAAGATGAACTTCATAATTCATTCAAAACACAAGCTCAAAAAACATATTCCGAGGTCATAAAACCCCCTAGCCAACAAAACACATCTACACTAGATGTATTAGAAAGAATTCTTATCCAACAATCGGCCAAAATCGATCTACTACTACAACAAATAAGTACCCTTATGGGGCTTATAACAAACCTCGTCAAAAAGTTACCGTAATGGCTGGGACGGGCCACATAAAACTAGCTACGTGGAATGTCAATGGAGCTCTATCTAGTGCTCACGAAATAGAATACGTCATCAAAGCCAATAATATCGACGCGCTACTACTATCGGAACCACACATGACAGGTGACAAACAACTAATAATCCCTGGCCACGTAGTTCATTTCACGCCCCACCCAAATGGAAAAAGCCAAGGTGGTTCAGCAATAGTTATCAACGCAAGGATCAAGCACTTCGCACGTGAAAATTACTCCACACCTCACCTACAAGCGACTACTATTACAGTCCAAGACAAACTTGGGTCGCTAGACATATCGGCAGTGTACTGTCCACCTAGGCACACCATAACAGACGCGATGTTTAACGACTACTTTTCTACGCTCGGGCCACGCTTCGTGTGTGGAGGTGACTGGAATGCCAAAAATACATTCTGGGGGTCTCGAATGACTCTTCCTAGAGGTAAAAGTTTGAAAAAAGCTGTAGACTCAAAAAACTTGATCACATTGTCTACTGGTGAACCGACTTACTGGCCTACAGACCCCGGAAAGATTCCAGATCTTGTTGACTTCTTTGTCACAAAAGGAATAGGACATCTATATACAAGAGTAGAATCAAGCATGGATGGTTCTTCTGACCATTCGCCAGTCATACTCACTTGTAGTACTAGAGTAATTAATGTAAAAAAACCCGAAAGCCTAACTAGTAAGAAAACTGACTGGTCAAGCTTCAGAGAATACCTCAATAATAACATCAACCTGAATACCTCACTGAAAACTGAAGATGAGTTGGAAGAAGCTTGTACTCAGTTTACAAATATTATCCAAGTGGCGGCCTGGAAAAGTACACCTGAAACTTCCATAAACTTCCCCTACAACACACAAGACATCCCAGCGACGATTCATCAAAAGATAGCTGAGAAACGAAGGCTAAGGGCTATATGGCATGATACTCGATCTAAAGCTGATAAATCTAAATTTAACAGAACATGCATAGAACTCAAAGAACTTATAAAAACTCATGAAAACATAACTTTCAACAATCACTTAGAATCCCTATCGCCAAACTCAAATGGGCACCATTCTTTATGGAAGGCTACTAAAAACTTCAACCAGCCCCAACAACTAAATCCTCCTTTGAAGATGGCTGACAATGTATGGGCACGAACAGATGCGCAAAAGGCTGAAACATTTGCGAAACACCTTTCCAACATCTTTCAGCCAAATCACGGTGAGGCTTCAGACGAACGAGAAGTGGAAAATATCCTCGACCAGCCGTTTCAGCTTGACGTCCCAATAAAACATGTCAGCCCCAAGGAAGTATGGTCTGAAATAAAAAAGTTGGATCCGAAAAAGGCACCAGGATTCGACTTGATCACTCCAAGGGTGCTGAAAGAAATGCCTAGAAAGGCTGTAATTCACTTAACGCACATATTCAACGCAATCCATAGACTGGCATACTACCCACTCTTGTGGAAAGTGTCCCAAATTATTATGATTCACAAACCAGGAAAGCCTACAACAGACGTTACCTCTTACAGACCTATAAGCCTCCTGCCAGTGCTATCTAAACTGTGGGAAAAGCTCTTCGTTAAACGTCTAAAACGCAGTCTAGAAACAATACCCGACCATCAGTTTGGATTTCGGGAGGGACACTCAACGGTGGAGCAAGTCCACAGAGTGTATTCGACAATAAGAGAGTGCCTAGAACAAAAGCAATACTGCTCGGCAGCTTTTCTTGATATTCAACAGGCGTTTGATAGAGTCTGGCATATGGGACTATTATGCAAAGTTAAACTACAGCTACCCCACACATTCTGTCCCATAATTCGGTCCTATCTATCCGATCGAATCTTTCAAGTTAAATATGGAGAATGTAAGTCATCTTTCTACGATATAAAAGCCGGAGTACCGCAAGGCTCAGTCCTGGGACCGATACTATACAGTATCTACACGGCCGACTTACCGCAATCTTTAAACACGGTGACAGCTACCTTTGCAGATGACACTGCTATCTTGTCATGTGAAGACTGTCCAACCAAAGCATCCTCAGCTCTCCAGTATTGCCTGGATCAAACAGAACGATGGTTACAGAAATGGAGAATCCGTACAAGCGCTGCAAAATCGACCCACGTCACATTCGCTCTTCGTCGAGGAAATTGCCCGCAAGTAAATCTTGGTGGAGAAGAAATGCCTCACAGAGATTCCGTTAAGTACTTGGGATTCACTCTGGACCAACGTCTGACGTGGAAAGATCACGTGAAGGCCAAGAGGAAAGAATTGGATTGGAGATTTAAAAATCTGCACTGGCTTCTTGGTCCTCAATCTCGACTCTCTATATGCAATAAGAGATTAGTATATACCTCCATCCTGAAACCGCTGTGGACGTACGGAATACAGATTTGGAGTACCACTAGCAAATCCAATCTCGAAATTATCCAGAGGGCACAAAATAAGATCCTGCGTTCCCTGGCCAACACATCGTGGTTTACCACAAACAAAGAAATACATGAGTACCTAGAAGTCTCGACAGTAGAGGAAGAAATAAAAGCGATGGGAAGTCGATACTGTGACCGCCTTAAATCGCATTCCAATCCCCTTGCCAGGGCACTTATAGAGAACCCACAGTCAACAAAACGGTTGAAGAGAGCGCAAATCTTCGACAAACTACGACCGGAAGGAAGAAGGGCTGATGAGCCTGAGCCTTAAACGACATCATTACTTAACACCAAATCCGCTCATAGTCTTGCGACTGATCGCAGATATAAAAAAAAAAAAAAAAAAAAAAAATATAGGTACACAATTTTGTTTCAGGTTTCCAAAGGATGAAAGAACTCGGAATGCGTGGTTAAAAAATATGAAAAGACAGGATTGGCAACCTAATAATTATAGTGTGCTATGTTCAAAGCATTTTGAGCGTCACTTGTTTGATGCTGGGAGTTCCCGGACTAGACTTCGTTCTAAAGCAATTCCTACATTGTTCGACGAATTGCCCTTGGATACACAAGTGAGTATTACCTACTAAATATTATTTTAAGTACAAAAAGTAGTCGCTAGTTATGGGTATAATACATTTGTAATATATATCAATGTAAAATTGTTTAGAAGTTTCCGTATCCAAAGGGGAAAATCAGGGCCCGTTTACTAAGACTCGGATATTTGTCTGTCACTAGGCTAGTTAAAATATTTACAGATGATATAATATTTCAGTTGCCACTATAACAAAAAATACTAATAACAGAATAAAATAAATATCCAAATTATGTACGAAAAAAAATAATTAAAATCGAAATAAATTTGTCAAATCCTAACTTAACCGAAAACCGAACCGAATAAGAAACCGAATTTCAAAAAATGAGCCGAACATCTCCTACATGTTTCTGGTGTTAGGGTACCTAATGTACGAGTAGTAAGCTTATATAAAGTGGATTTAGTTTTTAAAAGTTAGGAGCTATTATTATAAACAAGTTTTATCGGCAACAACTGTGCCGCGGGTAACACCGCGGGTCGCAGCTAGTAACAGAATAAAATAAATATTTATAATAATAAATATTACTATTAAGTCTGTGCTTATTGCAAAATTATTATCCAAGAACACAAAAAATTTCATCCGCTTTCCAAAAGCGCGGCAAAATGAATCCTTTTTTTCTTTTTTTTTTTTTTCTTTTTAATAATATGGCAACATGTGCATTTTGCCAGTGTCGAGTAAAATTCGTGAATGTTCACGGGATATTAAATTATGGTCTCCACTTTCGTGTTTTGCCAGTGTCAAGTTAAATGTTATTTTTTAAGTAATAAGTTAGTCAGGTCAGAGTGAGCTTAATAGCTCGTCTAGTCACGTGAGTCTTCCAGTAAAATGGGTGGAATTTTACTGGCACCAAAATTCATATTTCAGCACCATATCACTTGCCTACATCTGTGCACATTCAAAAACACTTAACACGCAATATTCCACCATTATTACACGCTAACAATCAAATTCTACACGATTATTAAGCAAAAGACGTAGAGCTAATGATATGATCAAAGCTTGCCGCCAAAACTCTCCCTTTTTTTCTTCTTCCTGTGAGTTTGACGTTTGAGAATGTAAGATTGGCACCGCACGTCTAAGCTGTTTGCTATTATCATATTCTCTTATTTTCTTATAAAGCCGCGTATCCAGCTCCTTTTTTGGTCTGCACTCTCAACAAAAACACGTCAACACACAGCAAAATTCCCCTACACAAAAAAAAAGATTATGTTTATGCTTCAAGCGTCAACAAATGTTTTTGTTTTCCATCGGCTATGGAAGCAAAAACATTTGTTGAAGCTTACCGCCGGGCTCAGCTAGTAAATAAATAAAGTTTTTGCTAAAGCCGCGTCTCCAGCTCTTGAAGTACAGACATTATTTTTTTGTGTATGGGAATTTTGTTGTGTGTTGTCGTGTTTTTGTTGATTGTGTAGACCAAAATAAGAGCTGGAGACGCGGCTTTAGTAGAAAATAGGCTTTATAAGGCGCGTATAATAAAGCTACTTTTTTGGTCTAAACTTTCAACACAAACACGCCGACACACAACAAAATTCCCATACACAAAAATAAATGTCTATAGTCTATACAATATTCAAGCTTCAACATATTAATCTTGTTGCATTTAAGAAGGGTATATATAATATACAAATTCTTAAAAAGCCGGCAACGCTCTGATAGCACCTCTAGTGTTGGAAGGGTCAATAGGCGGCGGTAACCGCTCAAGATCAGGCGGGCCGTCTGCTTGTTTGCCGCTCAATTTATATAAAAAAAATCTAAAAAATGTTTTTGCTTTCCATGTCCGATGGAAATCACGCACACAAAACTCAAAACCGTGCTGTCATTTTGATTTTGACGTATCGTGAGTTTTCATTTCTATTTTTGAATTTTGCGCGCCAAGGCAGAGCACGCACACAAAACAGTGCGTGCTTTCCATCGGGCATGGAAAGCAAAAACATTTGTTGAAGCTTGAAGTAAAGTCATTATTTTTTTTTGGAAATTTTGTTGTGTGTTGTCGTGTTTTTGTTGATTGTGTAGACCAAAATAAGAGCTGGATACACGGCTTAAATTCTGCGGGACCTCTTTTGCGTGAAAAGCACTCTAAAAAAAACGATTTGTCAGTTGTCATGCCGCACAATATAGTCTGTGCCCCGTGTAAATCGAAGAAAAAAAGTTATTCTATTTTGTCGTAGACAGAGAAAGCTAGTAAACACGGATGTTCCTTTCAATTGGGTATGTTCATTTATTTTTGTTTTTAGTAATTTCATAACCATTTCGAGGAATAAGGTTACTGATCACTACCCATTACTTAGAAACCGAAAATAATCACGGATTACTATTATTTTAGGCTTTTATTGAATAACTTTCATTTGACCTCTGATGACGTCACAGTTGTGGAAATGGAAAAAGTATGCGAACCATCAAAAACAGAAAAAAAAAGACCTATTATGTCATGAAGATGTCAAATGTCAATGTATGTAAACATAACCTCTTAGGCGACCCATACACCTTCAATAATATTGCGCAATGTTGATGATTGCACAATATTATTGAACATATAGGGGTAGTATTGAAGATTGCGCAATCATTGAGCAAAAGATTGAAGACTTTTAAATTTTATTGCACAATATTTATTTATTGTGTCTTGTGTATGGTATATTGCCCAATATTTTTTAGTCTACAGTTCGGAGCGGTCGCGCACGCACGCGTGTATTTTTGCAGCGAAAATGGCACAAAAAATTTCAGCGAAAGAAAAGGAACGAGAATTCATTATCGAGTGCATTCAATTATATCGTGATTTACCTGCTTTGTGGAATGTTAAAAGTAAATTGTACCATGACCGGGACAAAAAGAGTACCGTAAAACTACACAACTATGGTCTGTCCAAATATATAGGATTTAATCTTTATCGTGTTGTCAGAGTCATGTTATTAATCGCACAGAGTATTTTTATTTTTAATTAGGTGGGTTAATGAATGTGCTTTAATATATTATTAACGTTTTAACTGGTATTATACAAAAACATTTTATTTTTTATATATTATTTTTGGACCATTGTTGTGTGCGCTGTTTTCAACTATAGTCCAGGTTAAAAATGCAAGAAAAAACCGTACTTTAACTGACTTGAAGCAATGTTAAAGGTCTGGAATACTGAAATATTGTTTTATATGATATCATTTCATTAAAACCAAGGTTTTATTAGAATTTATTCATATTTATTCAAGTTTAACTGACTGTTGTCAGTTAAACTTGAATAAATATGAATAAATTCTGTAAGTAACTTTAATGGAAGAATGAATCACTTTTTACTTATATTTACGTAGTATATCTTATAAAATCAGTATATTGTAAGATAAAAAATTAAATAAAAAAGTCTAGCAGGTAAACTTGCTAAATTTTTTTCGTCTTGTTCTCGTATTTTTAAGCTCAGCAAATCTCTCAGTGCTGAGTTTTTTTTGGGGCTGAATTTTAAGTTTTAATTGCCCGGTCTGATAAAAAATTTCATCACCTTTTTCGAGCCATTTTCAGGCAAGTCCGCAGCGGGACATACATTTAAACATACGACCTGTCTTGAGTCAGTCTTCTTTTTCTTTCATTTTCAATATCAGAAAGATCTAACTCCATAATATTATGTCGATCTGAATAATATTTGTATGAACTGGCTCCAGGCTTCTTCTTTGTCAATATTCTCAAAACCTTGATGCAGTTTAAAACAAAATTCGGTTTTTAATAAGGTATGGCCCAAAAAAACCGTTGGACTATTGTTGAATCCAAAGTATGAAAATTGGAATAAATTTCACTTAATATTAAAATAATTAACTGATGTAAAAAACAGCACCAATATTATAAATATAAACATATTACCTTTTAATAAAAATTAATTGTAGAACTGGTGGACCACTCTTACTTATTTTTTGTTACAAAAGTAAGCGGAGTTTCAAAAACACGTAAAAACAGGTTTATTCCGCACCCCTTGCTGTTGACTGCACATAGATGCCATTTTTTTTTTTTTTTTTTGTGTAATAGGTGACAAACAAGCAGACGGCCCACCTGATGGTAAGTGGCACCGTCGCCTATGGATACCTGCAATACCGGGGGTACCGCTGGTACGTTGCCTACCTTTCAAGACTCTATTCACTTGCCTTTTGAAGAGTCCCATGTTGAAGCTCAACGGAAATACCGCAGGCGGAAGCTCATTCCACATTTTGCAGGTGTACGGCAAAAAGGAGCGACTAAATCGCACAGTGCGCGAATGCCAAGCATCAATAATGTGTGGATGGGCTTTAGAGCGGTGTCGGCTCGTGCGGTGATAAAAGCGCGACGCCGGGATTAGGTCGAATAATTCATCGGAACACTCCCCATTGTATAGGCGATAAAAGATGCAGAGGGATCCAACGTCCCTACGAAAGCTGAGCGGTTCTAGGTGTTCGGTAAGCTTGGGGTCGTTAACAATTCTGACAGCTCTACGCTGTAATGCATCAAGAGGGTCAAGCTGATACTTGGGTGCTCCATTCCAGAGATGGGAGCAGTACTCTACGTGGGGTCTGACTTGGGCTAGATAAAGAAGTAGTCTCTGTCTCGACGTAAAGTACCGCTTCGCCTTATTGAGCACTCCAAGTTTTTTGGAAGCGAGCTTGGCCTTACCTGCAATGTGACCACGGAACTGAACATTAGCAGAAATGTCAACACCCAGAATTCTTATGCTATCCGAGACCTTGAGAGGAGTGTCCTGAAATCGAGGCGCGTCAACAAAAGGGACTTTTTTAGCGGTAAACGCGCAAACTTGTGTCTTAGCTGCGTTGAACTGGACCAGGTTCAGAGATCCCCAATCCGAGACCTGTTCCAGGGAAGCTTCAACGTCAGACACCAGTTTGTTCCTGCATTCCTCCATTTCGGCACGGGGGGCATTGATGCGACCGCAATACTGAGCGTCACCAGTACTGTCATCCGCATAGCAATGCATACCACTAGTTGCCATTTATCGGATTTGCCCTAAACTACAAAGCCTACTATTTATTCTAGCTAAATGTGGCCGATTTTTTTTCTAAATGTAGCTACTTTCTTATTAACCCTTTAACCGCCAGACTTAAAATCACTTGTCGTGCCCCTAGCGCCAGGCAAGTTTTATGAATTATAAATACCTACAATAAAAGTAATGTCTAATATTTATTCTATTTGGGAGAGAAGCATAAAACCAACTGTAAATCATAACTTTATTCACTATTTATCTAATTACGAGTATAGTTTTATAAAATACAGTGTTATGACTTAAAAAATGTAGATTTAAAGTGCAGTCGGAAATATACGGCTCGTCGGAAATATACGACTCTGGCGGTTACGTAACAGAACAGGCTTGTCGGATATATCCGACGGTGGCGGTTAAAGGGTTAATAACACAAAATGTCAAAGTATGGTACTGGACCATAGTTGTAAGACAGGACTATAGTTGTGTAGTTTTACGGTATGGCTTATGATTTGCTGCTTAGCAAGTACCAAGAGATGTTTCCTAAAGCAAATAAAGACGACTTGAAAAAAAAATTTTATGCTCTGAGAACAAACTATCGGAAAGAATTAAAAAAATACATGGATTCTATGAAATCTGGGAACACACGATAGCTGCAGCCAAATCTTTATCAGACATGGTGCACTGAAGAAAGTTATGACGAGAATGCTTGTTCAATTTTATTGTCTCAATTTAATTGTACCGTGTGGGTTTCGGAGCTCATCAATCATATTGTGCAATCATCAACATTGTGCAATATTATTGTAGGTGTATGGGTCGCCTTAGAGTGATTATGATTCAATCAATTTAATCGCTTATTTTGTCGGAAAATCAAAACGGCAATAAATCTAAACTATGGATTATAGAAAGTGTTTTGTTCCGTCTTGCAATAATGACACCGACAATAGTCCAAACAAAATATTTGTTCGTGTGCGAGAAGACTTGCGAGAGAAGTGGTGCCAAGAAGTAAAAACGGAATACTTCAAGAGTTACACAATGTACTGTTGCGAAGACCATTTGGATGTAAGTTTCTTTAGAGCATCCGCTGCGTCACGTGGGCACGCGGAGGAGTCTCGCCTCGCGTAATTGTTTTTAAAAAAATTGCTAGATGGGTGCGTGCGACAGGTTTGTAATATGTAACCACACGATGGAGGGCCCGCGGCGTTACCTCCGCTAGCCGACTTGTTTCTGGCATCGCTTTTTAGCCTAATAATAAATTATCAAATAAACCATGCAGCCTTCTTGATACAAATATCATCACTGCTCCGGAAGAAGGGCACTGTAGCTAGTAAAATTACTGGGCTGAAGAGTCTGAACATCTTATGACTCTTGGGTAAGAAGCGTTAGTGCAGTGCACCTAGAACCCAGGCTCTAGGTAACACTGTACTGATTATGGGCAGCCATTATCTCTTAAAACCAGGAGAGCAGAGAGCTTGCTCTTACTTCTTTAAATAAATAAAAAACAATATATATATATATATATATATATATATATATATATATATATATATATATATATATATAACCCGATGGAGACAAACATTGTACTAGAGTTGCTGCATAGGCAACGGGCTTCACCGCATGCTCCCCTGCAACGCAGCAGACACCCTTAGCCATATTTTGTTTATAATTTACTAGTTGGTACTTAAATACACCTACATGTTATGAAAAATGTATGTCTAGCCACCAATATGTAATTATATTTATTTTGTTTTTAGCCTAGGGAAGATTTGACAAATTATTACAAGTGTAAGTTAATGAAGCAAGAACCTCGACTGAAACGATCAGCTACACTTCGAAATATTGCTAAGGTTGAGTCTTGAGTTTGGGTTTGAGTTACATCTTTTGATTTTTTAAATGCTTTCTACATTGCTTTTTCCTTTTGGTGAGTTTACCGGGGGTAGACTTCCTTTGCAGGAGGTCGACTAGGTGGGTACTCCAACAGTGCCAGTTATACTACCGCCTGAGCAGGGATGTCCAAACATTACTGTGCTTCGGTAGAAGGGCACTGTAGCTAGTGAAATTACTGGGCTGAGGAGTCTTAAATCTTATGACTCGCAAGTAAGAAGCGTTGGCGCAGTGCACCCAGAATTGTACCTATGTAAAATACTGAGTAGCAGTGTACTAATAATGGACAGCGTTATCTCTTACCATCAGGAGAGCGTCTTGCTCGTCTTCTTACTTCGTTGTATAAAAAAAAAAAAAAAAGAGTACCGCACTGCTTTATGCTGCATGTTGAATTCATTTTGCGTTATAATAGTTATGGGCAACGTTTATTAATCAACACTTTATGCGACGATTTACATTCAAAATCTAATTTTTTTCACTTTAAATATGTCACTGACACTTCAAGTACTATAGATCATTCACAGTTATTTTACCTCTAGCCTTTACGTTGGATAGCCTGAAAATAATGTTGCCATGTCACGTTAGTATTGACTTCCCCATTTTTAACCCCCAACGCAAAAACGACGAGGTGTTATAAGTTTGACGTTTCTCTGTGTGTGTGTTTGGTGGAAATCGGTCCAAGATGGCCGCCGCTACAAAATGGCGGATTACTTTTTTCTTCCACAACCCCCTCAATATGGATACTAAATGAAAGGCCTTAATAAGTAAAATACAGCCCAAAAATATTAAATTATATAAAATTTAAAATCCAAGATGGCCGCCATTAAAAATGGTGAATTGCTGTTGAAATAATATAATATTAATTATTATCACTATTGGGTTTTCACATAAGTTTCTCGCGATGAAATCAAGTTTATATTTGTATGAGTATACTAAGTTTTGCACGTAATACTGCACAGTTTTTGTACCTTAAAATTCACTCACGGATAATAAATGTAATGTTTAAATTCGTTAACCATTTACACGTCCATTAGGAAATATATTTAAATAAAAAATTGAAAGGAACATCCATGTTTACAAAATAGAATAACTTTTTTTCTCCGATTTACACGGGGCACAGACTATAGTGCATTCACAGTTATTTTACCTCTGACAGATGTCAAAATTATTTTCTTTATATTGCATTACTGTCAAAATGTTGCCAGATCGTTACTTTTGTAACGTTTTATGTTACTTTTTGACCCTTTGTGTTACTTTTGCATTCTTGCATAGATGACTTTTACGTTACTTTTCAAGATCTTTATTTTAAATTGAACCTTATAATAAATAAATCTTCTTCCTTGTAATGGTATAGAAAATAATAGTTAATTTATTAACTTTATCTTAGTAAAAGGATTTAATTTTTTTTTGTTGATTAGCAATTTCTTTTTTAAATAAACTGAAAAATTAGGAAATAATCACCGAAATGTTAGAATGTGTAAGCGTATTTCAATTCAACTGTGTATATTGTGTAAAAATATAAAAGTTTCAAAAATGCGTTACTTTTCTTGTTCAAACGTTACTTTTTGTACTTGATAAGGTCACTTACTTGTACTCGTTGTTTTAATAATTATTATTATAATCCCAAGCTTTACCAATGCCCATAAACCCATTTTGATATGAAGTAATAAATGAATTTATCTATAACAATATCGGATGGTTAACACATGAACAAGTGGTAACTGCGAACTATCAATATGATATAAAATATTAGGTAGGTTCGAAACAGGAAATTCATGTAAGTAAGCACTGTAAAATAATACTTACAAGTGAATTAAATTAAAAAATTAAAAAACCCACGCCCCAATCGTAATACGCAATTCACCATTTTTAATGGCGGCCATTTTGGATTTTAAATTTTATATAGTGGGCTGTATTTTACTTATTAAGCCCTTTCATTTAGTATCCATATTGAGGGGGTTGTGGAAGAAAAAAGTAATCCGCCATTTTGTAGCGGCGGCCATCTTGGACCGATTTCCACAACACACACACACACACACACAGACAGACAGACACGTCAAACTTATAACACCTCGTCGTGTTTGCGTTGGGGGTTAAAAATAGGGAAGTCAATACTAACGTGACATGGCAACATAATTTTCAGGCTAGCCAACGTAAAGGCTAGAGGTAAAATAACTGTGAATGATCTATACTTAAGTATGCTTTAAAGTAGCAAAAGAAAACGCCTTTTACAGTTTAAAAAATATATTTATTTTCAAAAACGCCACTTTGTAGTTACCAAATGATACAGAACTAAAACAACTTAAGTTTCATTTCTGTGGTTACATTTATTAATATTTGATTTTGCACTTAAACAGGATTTTCCATTGAACTTGAATAATATTAGAGTCCTTTTCACGAAATAGGTCCCGCGGAAAATTGCGGAATTAAATTTAATTTTTTCGATAATTAAGTACTGGACTTCATATCTTAAATAATTTTTATTTGTTAGATAAAATAAATACCTATTTAATTAATAATTTAAATAAAAGAAATTATGATATATGAAATGTTAACTTTTAAAATTTGTGATAGTGGCGCCCCGCAAAAAGGACTCCTCTCGTGAAATGCACTCTATGTTTACACATATATGCTCAATGCTCTATGGTTTTTTCAGGATTTTTTTCCAAGAAGGTTATATGCAATGGAGGGTGCAAAGTGAACACCAAACTGAAGCAAGAAAACGAACCATTGTGTCCACTGAAGTCACTTTTCTTGTTTCAGTTTGGTATTCAAACTGCAAAATAAAATTGAGTAGGTATAAAAAATAAAATTGAGGAGTTCCTATGCCCACTTTTCAGCTCCATCATCAGATCAGCTCCATATCATAATAAATATAACATTGTCGTCAGATTTATATATGAAGGCACCTACGCAAAATCTTCGGAAACCGGGAAGTTCAACAAATTTAACTTGCAAGATTTGATTACAGACAGGTGAAAGTAAATAAAAGCTTGTAGGTAAATAAATTTAATCAATAATAAAAAGGACAACTGATAGAAAATTTTATTTTAGCATTAAGTTAGTCCTAGCGTTGTGCTGAATAATAAAATTTTTGTTTAATATTAGCTCTCGAAAAACTCTGTCATAAATAAATATACAAGTGAAAGAATTACTTCGATACGCCAATTAGTTTCCGATTTATAGAAGTAAACGTGCGACTCGTAAGTACCTACTCGATGTGTGTGGCGCGCGGCGCGATTGACGTCATCTCACAACACTCGCTCAGTCCGCTCGCGCTCTCAGCGCGGTGTCGTCATACGTCATTAGAAATTATAACCTATAAAAATGTCAAATCCAAAAACTAGGAAATCATGCGTTGTTCCAAAATGTACAACAACGACCACCACTGCGCCAGACAAACTGTTTTTTTTAGTGCCAAAGGACATTAAAATGCGAAAGAAATGGATAAAAACTATGAATAGGTCAAATGCCTTTGCAAATAAAAGCACAGTTTATTGTTGTGAAGATCATTTTGATGTAAGTACCAGTAGGTACACTAATTTGTAATTTGGATTTATTTAGTACCTAGTTATTACTTACGTACGTAAACATAAAATCAGGTCAGAGGTTCCAAACCTTTTTTTGTTTTTTTTTAATGGTGGTAAAGTCGGCGCGGTCGATGCGAACGAATGTGCGAGCACCTTATCGCTTACCTACAATTATGTTTATACATAGATATTATTCTAAAGAACAATGCTAGTTACATTGCATTGTTTTGCGTTATCCTTAGTTATTTTACACAACTTTTAATCTATACTAGACTGCCTACTTCTCGGGAGTAAAAATCTGGTTTATGAGATTTTAACCCCTGACGCAAAAACTACGGGTGTTATTCTTTGACGTGATAACTTCTAGAATACAACGCTTAAAATAAAATTAAAATCCAAGATGGCCGCCAGCACATAACGGTGAATTACAAATTTTGAAAGCGTTTTGTATTGCGTTGGGTTATTTTTTATTTTTATTTTTCTTTCTTTTAGATTGAGAATGATATGGAAAACTATATTAAATATAAGTTGGTTGGGGGAAGACTTAAACTAAAAAAGGGCACAGTTCCTCACAAATTCAAATGTCAACAAGAAAATAATGACAAACCTGAAAGATCTGCGGTGCGAAAACGTAAACAAATTAGAAAACTATTTGACGAAGGGAAAACTTCGGCTTTAAAAAAGCGACAGAAGAAATCTGTTGCTTGCCGTAAAGACGAAATAGTAAAAGAGGAACCAATAAATGTCGGTAAAATGATCAGTTGTTTTGGCTCGTCCACATATAGGTACCGGCCAATGATTCGCCGAGTGTGTGTTTTGTCTATGGACGAACAATTTTTGTCTATAGACGAATGTCTTCGGATATTTACGGTTTTTTACATTTTGGGCTCCGTAGCTAACGACTTTAATTATATTTTGAATATTAATCAATCATTTGAAGCCATTTTGTGTGAATAATTACTTGAAACTTGTTAAATTTTCTTTATTTTTTTTATATATATAATCTGTGCCCCAAGTGCATATATATAATCTGTGCGCTCGGGCCAACGTTGGGCCAACGACTCGCCGAGTCTTTGGCCGGTCTATGTGGACAAGCAATTAGAAAATAAAATGAGTGCAAGTTATGGTGCTCGCACATCTATCCGCATCGACGGTGCCGAAATATTTTTTGTATAGAAATCTTCCGATTCAGACGATTCGATTCCGAAGTCCCATGTGTGCGAGGTTTCATGACATATCTACTATATAAAAATAAGTCGGGTTTTCCTCCCTGACGCTATAACTCCAGAACGCACGAACCGATTTCCACGGTTTTGCATTCGTTGGAAAGGTCTCGGGCTCCGCGAGGTTTATAGCAAAGAAAATTCAGGAAAAATTTCAAAATAAATGAAAAAAAGTAAAAAAAATAAGTTATTCAATTGGAAACCACGCGCGTATTGGGCAAATGTCAACAGCAGGCATTTGTCTTTAAGGTGGTAATGGCCGTGTCGGCGCGGAGGATATTGATAAGTTTTATTGCAACCTTATTTCGAATTAATACTGGCAACGTAGTAGCCAATGGCTCTCCTTGGATGAATACAAAAAAAAGCGTGTTCTTGGGCAAATTTTTATTAAATTTCAACAGCAGGCATTTGTCTTTAAAGTGGTAAGTTGAACTGTGTAAATTATGTGGATCGTGAATTTGAGGTTAAATAGGGATGTTGACACATGTTACGAATTGATATAAAGTTATGTTTTTCACATAAAAGACAGTATTTTAAAACCTAAAATCACATTTTAAGGATCTATTTACAAGCCAAAATTGAATAAAATCAATTTTAATTTCAAAAAAATTTACTTATTATTACGCGAATGCGAACGCCAATCAGAGCGCGTGACGTCACACCATTGGCTGGACCTTACGCTTCCTATGAAATGTTCCTGATTTCGACACATTTTAATTATTCATAACATAAAAACCACTGAACCGATTTTGATGCAACTTATACTGTGCCCTTAGTTGGTCCATACTTAAACCAAAAATAAAGTCAATAACTAAAATGTCTCTCTGAAAATATAAGATTCATTTTGGTTATTGACTTTATTTTTGGTTTAAGTATGCTCCAACTAAGGGCACAGCATAAGTTGCATCAAAATCGGTTTAGTGGTTTTTAAGTTATGAATAATCTGGGGGCACGGTAGTGCCCCCGCCAAGTCGAGCGCGAAGCAAGCACTGCCGTACCATCTTTACAGGAACCATTTCGTCGCATTTTCAGGCCCCTATTTGAGAACCTCTGGATAAGACCAGAACACAGAAATTTTCGTCATCCAGTAAGCTATAATTACATACTTAAAATCCAAAATTTCAAGTCTGTAGGTCATTAAGTTCCGAAGTTAAGCGAAAGCAAAGTTTCGCATTTTCGACACTCACTCACTCATGATCATCAAAATAGAACTAGTACTTCCCATAAACTCAGAGAGCTGAAATTCGGTACATACTTAGAATTTATTGTATAAGCCATAGGAAAACTAAAAAAAACATGCAATTTCGGTCTCGTTTTCGAGATAATTCATTTGCATAAATAACTTTGTAATCTCATATAAATGTATAGGATTACAAAGTTACATTTTCAGTCAATGGTTAAAATTGTGTAATATCCAACTTATTAATTCAAAATATATTTAAGGCATAGTATATGTATATGTGAGTGTGTATATGTGTCGTAAATCGTCAGTTATGATCAGGCGATATCTAGCGTGGCCAACTAAAATAAGAGCCCAACCAAACTATTAGAAGAGATCGACATACCGCCTTTACTACAAGCTTTTATTTACTTTCACCTGTCGGTCTGTCTGTCTGTAATTAAATCTTGCAAGTTTAATTAGGCCCACTTCCCGGTATAATATTATGATGCATTGGACTAAGAGTGAACGCACACGTATCTAGATGGCGCTGACTGTATTTTAAAACGCGCTTACGGTTTGTATTTCTGATAACCTTATAATACAGCGTTTCTACAAAAATAAGTGAAATCCTACCAAAAACATTCTGTAAAAAACTAAGCCAAGTCTCGATGGAGCTGCTTGTTTATCTCTAAAAAGTAATGAAATTTAGACAAAGTCGTGCCAAGTATAAGGTTCCTTACTACGATTTCTTTATTTTTATAGTTAATGTTGTGTGACTTGGCCGTTGAAGGGTACACAAGGGTATTATACCAGGTGCTCCATGACACTATTGCACCAATCTGTCCGCTACCCATTCACGATAGAAAATTTCCACTTGGAAAATGTTGATTGGATAACCAGTCAATTGTAGGCTTGATAAAGCTGCGTATTTTTCAATAATACTTATGTTTAGGCGATCCAAGTGTCATGGAGCATCTGGTTTTGTACCCTTGTGTACCTTTCAATGGCCAAGTCACACAACATTAACTATAATAATAAAGAAATCGCAGTAAGGAACCTTATACTTGGCACGACTTTGTCTAAATTTCATTACTTTTTAGAGATAAACAAGCAGCTCCATCGAGACTTGGCTTAGTTTTTTACAGAATGTTTTTGGTAGGATTAAAATTTGTCGAAATCAGGAACATTTCATAGGAAGCGTAAGGACCAGCCAGTGGTATGACGTCACGCGCTGTCAGATGACAGTTCGAAACGTTTTAGGCAGTATTAAAAAAATCATTTTTATTTACGTATTTTTATATTGAAATTTCATATATTTTTGCATAAAAATATGATATACGTTTATGAAATGGGTCTATCTACTATATAAAAATAAGTCGGGTTTTCCTTCCTGACGCTATAACTCCAGAACGCACGAACCGATTTCCACGGTTTTGCATTCGTTGGAAAGGTCTCGGGCTCCGTGAGGTTTATAGCAAAGAAAATTCAGGAATTTTTCAGGAAACCATCTGGTGGCGAAACGGAGTTCGCCGGGTTTGCTAGTCATATTATAAAGAATTCAAAATTCGATTCTTTCGGCGCGGTCGATACGGATGGATGTGCGTTCACTATAAATCTTTAAAAAAAGTTCAAATTGTCATGTATTTGCTCGTTTGTTTGTCCCAGTTCATAGAAAAACGAATGTGGTCTAACAAAATACTGGAACTCTGTGAGGAACAACAAATTGTTCCTCTAGCTTTGTCACTCTTGTGAATAATGATTATATGTTTTTCGTTCACTCGAAAATGACACTGACAGTCAGCCGTTTCGATTTGATGGATCGTCCACATATACCGGCCAATGATTCGTCAAGTGTGTGTTTTGTCTATGGACGAACAATTTTTGTCGTTAGACGAATGTCATCGGATATTTACGGTTTTTTTTCGGTAAATTTCCGGTATACATTTTGGGCTCCGTATCTAACGACTTTAATTATATTTTAAATATATATAAATCATGGATCATTTGAAGCCATTTTGTGTGAATAATTACTTGAAACTAGTTACATTTTCTTATTTTTTTTTATATAATCTGTGCCCCAAGTGCATATATATAATCTGTGCGCTCGGGCGAACGTTGGGCCAACGACTCGCCGAGTCAGGCCGGTATATGTGGACGAGCCATGATGTTAATGAGTTTGGTAACTTCAAAGTGGCGTTTTTTTAAAATAACATTTGTATTTTATAGGTTAAAAAAAAATCGTAGGTTATACCGAAAGTCCTTTTCACGAAAGAGGTCCCGCGGAATTTAGCGGAACTAAATTTAATATTTTTGATAATTACTAGACTTTATAATATCCTAAATAATTTTTATTTGTTAGATAAAATAAATACATATTTAATTAAGAAATTGAATATGAGCAATAAGGAGGTGTTAACAAATTATAGACAGGTTAACTTTTAAAATTTGCGATAGAGGCGCCCCGCAAAATGGACTCCTTTCGTGAAAAGCACTCTACTAACATAGAGTGCTTTTGCTTCGCCGCGCCGTCGCAGCGGTTTTACCCGTTGATGACAGTTTGACTTGACAGCAAGACAAGTCTACGAAACGTCTGTGCTTGGCCCACAGCTAGTACTTATAATAAAAGCAGGGGGTTCACATCATCTTGGCCACCTGTGAGACAAAAAACAGCATACGGATTTTCATTATTTTATGAAAATCCGTATGCTGGGTATGATACGCGATATATTGATATTTTAGGTCCTAAACTAGTTGAATAACATTGTATTGTCTCAAATTGCTTTAAAATTTTGGAAAAAAAAACGAAACACATAGTTATTATTGTCACAGTGAAGCAGTTTGACAGAGTTTGACAAACAACATAAACCGGCCACGCTGAAAGGGACGGAAAAAAAATAGGTTCTCCTTTTTCTTCACACAGAATTTTCCCTATTGCCATCTCACTCACACATAAAATGGCTACTTCTAGTTGTATTATTTCTGTGAATAAAAGGAACGATTAATCCACAGGTGCAATGTTCAATGGAAAGTGAAATAAAAACAGAAATTGAAGACGAGTCCGACCAAGAATATTGTTATGTCTTTGATTCTGTAAGTAAGAAGAATATAATTAACTGCGATGTATATTATGTAGTGGACCCGCGCGCACTTCGTAGCGCCTAACGGATATGTATAATGAAAAAAAAATCCATTTGATTATTAAATATTGGACACGTTTTTTTCATGTAAATTTTATGAAAATCTACTATTTTTCAGCACCCTAAAGCTGCGGAGGAGAGGGTAATGACGTCACTTCTAGGAACAATTTGTACCAAGTAGTGACGTATCGCGTCCTCCCCACAATTTTATATTCGTTATATCTCAGTCAAATTCAATTCAGTCAAAAAAAAAAGAACCGAACCGAATATCGATTAGTCAAAAATGTATGAGATGACGTATTACGTAGATACAACTTGACATGTCATGTCATTTCATACATTTTTGACAATTCGGTATTCGGTTCGGTTCCCTAACCGATAAGTGAATAGCCCCGTTCAGTGGTTTCGGCTGGGCGTTGCGTTGATAGATTAGTCAGTCAACCAGTCACTCATTCCTTTTATATATTTAGACTAGCTGCGCCGAGCGGTTTTACCCGGTTTACTGTAGCCTGTGTTATTCCAGGGTCTAAGCTATCTCTATACCAAATTTCGGCTCAATCGGTCCACCCGTTTAGGCGTGAAAGAGTAACAAACATACATCCATACATTCTTACAAACTTTCACGTTTATTATATTAGTAAGATTGTCATAGTGATGATAAATTCTATGTCCAAGGATGCCATTGAAGGATCTGGAACTTATGGCGATGAAGATGATGATCCTTTAACGGTTAATGTTGACTCCGAACAACTTGGAACCTCGAAGTCATCTACATCAAGTAAGTTAATTATGTACTAGTTACATTGTAACCCCTAACAAACAATTTTATCAGTGTTTTTCTACTTTAGCATGTTGCTATTTTAAAAAACCGCGTCTGATGGCTCGTCACATATATCGGCCAATGATTCGCCGAGTGTGTGTTTTGTCTATGGACGAACAATTTTTGTCTATAGACGAATGTCTTCGGATATTTACGGTTTTTTTCCGGTAAATTTCTGGTATACATTTTGGGCTCCATAGCTGACGACTTTAATTATATTTTGAATATTAATCAATTATGGATCATTTGAAGCCATTTTGTGTGAATAATTACTTGAAACTAGTTAAATTTTCTTTATTTTTTGACTTATATAATCTGTGCCCCAAGTGCATATATATAATCTGTGCGCTCGGTCGAACGTTGGGGGCAACGACTCGCCGAGTCATTGGCCGGTATATGTGGACGATCCATGACAAAATCATAGGACAATATTTTATGTCCTATTCTGACGTCGAGGGCTGAATGGAAATATTGTACAAGCCTACGAAAAAAAAAATCTCTTTAATCCTTATGTCATTGTCAAATGTAAACATAACCTATCAAAATTTCACTGCTGAATTGTTTTGGTTTATTTTCTCTATTCGAAGCTGAATTCCGATATATTTTTTATGTACAAGTAAGTGTTTTTATTATTATAAAGCTATCATATTGTGGTTTTGATATACGGCACGTAATACCCTTTTAAATCTATGAATCTCCACCGTTTTTTATTCCAAAAAATTGATTTTATTTAGAAAGGTTTCATTTCATCATTCATTGTGTTCTTTTGATTTTTGGGGTGTTTCAACCACTATTCAAAAACCTCTATTCTTGAAATAGAGTAGGTCCATCTGAAATAAAACGGCAAACCCTAATTGCGCGACATTGGCAAAACAGGTTGTTGACTAAAAATGTTTTTGTTATTGTTTATAATTTTTTTTGGTTTGTAAATTATTGTTCATGACCATGCATCATGTGGATTAACACATGACTGCTGACGTGGTGTAGGGCGTCCTTAGGCGAGATGGTGTGATGATATCCGGAGGGTCGCTGGGAGTGGTTGGAGGAGAAAGACGGAGGACCGAGTTGAGAGGCATGCAATGGGGGAGGCATATGTCCAGCAGTGGACGAACATAGGCTGATGATGATGATGATTGACTGCTGAAAATACAACATCTGTGTTTTTGAGGTCAGAACGCGAGTGCTTAAAAACACAAACGTGTTTTGTCAAAGGATTTTTCAATACTAAGTTAATTTCAGGCATCTGGGATAGTTCTATATATAACACTGCAGGAGCAGCAGCCAATGATTTAACACATTGACTGCTGAAAACACAACATCTGTGTTTTTGAAGTCTAAATTTTTATAGCAGATTAAACAAGCGTTTGACCGCAATCTCATCTGTTGGTAAGTGACGATGCAGTCTCAGTTGTAGCACGCTTGTTCAGTAAGAACCTATTCACTCTTGATTTGAACAAGCCCACGTTTTTGAAGTCTATATTGGACTCAAGTGGTGGTGGAACTCAAGTACTGAAAAACAGAAACATTGTCTTATGTCAAAGGATTTTCCATACAAAATTAATTTCAGGCACCTGGGATAATTCTATAAAACACTGCATCAGCAACAGCCGATATGTTAACCTTTTAACCACCAGACTTAAAATCACTTGTCGTGCCCCTAGCGCCAGGCAAGTTTTTTTAATTATAAATACCTTTTACGGTATTCTACTTTTAAGGTATTCTATTTGGGAGAGAAGCATAAAACCAACTGTAAATCATAACTTTATTCACTATTTAGCTAATTACGAGTATAGTTTTATAAAATACAGTGTTATGACTTAAAAATGTAGATTTAAAGTGCAGTCGGAAATATACGACTGGCGGTTACGTAACAGAACAGGCTTGTCGGATATATCCGACGGTGGCGGTTAAAGGGTTAATACTTAAACTGCTGAAAACACAACAGCTGTGTTTTTGAAGTCGAAATGTGAGTGCTGACAGCAACAGAAACATTGTCTTTTGTCAAAGGATTTTTGCATACAAAATGAATTTCAGACCCTTGGGATAAAAAAAAAAAATATATATATCAGGACGTTTCACACAGCGCCACCTAACCCCAAACTAAGCAACTTAATGCTTGTAATATGGTGGTTAGGATAACGGATATAATACTTATATACTTTTCTTTTGTAAAACCATACTTATTAATAGATATTGAAAAACCACCCAGACCAGAAACAAATACGTGTGGATCACACAAACATTTGTCCCATGCGGGAATCGAACCCGCAACCTTCTGCGTTGCAGGCGGGTATTAGCCCACCGCGCCACAGAGATCGTCATAGAGGGGGATATTTCTATAAAACGCCACCACAACCAATGTGCTAACTAAAACATATATTTATTACAAGCTTTATATTACTTTCACCTGTCTGTTGTCTGTCTGTCTGTCTGTCTGTCTGTAATCAAATCTTGCAAGTTTGATTTGACCCACTTCCCGGTTTCCAATTGAGCTGAAAATTTGCATGCGTGTGTAAATCGGATGACAATGCAATATTATTTTGACATGGAGCTGATCTGATGATGGAGCTGGAAGGTGGCCATAGGAACTCTTTCATTAAACGACGCAACCCCATCGAGTTTGGGCTCATTTGATTCGTCTTGACGAGTACTTTATGATGCAAGATGGTAATGATAATTAAAGCTTGTTTTTAAAAAGTATTTTTAAAATTTCACTTGTAATATAGTAGAGAACCACTGGTATTTTTTGTCAAGATTCTTGTCTGAGAGTGTCCGATGTTTAATGTCAAATTCTTTATATATTTTGTTCATAAATAAATAATAAATTTAGAAGATGGTTTAATTTAACCGAACATGTATTTTTTCCAGTGTCATGTGCGCCATCTAATTGCCGATGCTGCCTAAAAGCGCAAGGGGTGTATGACATCACAACACCATGTAAATCTAACCCTATAGGGGACAATAAAATCTACCTTGACATGTTGACTGAATGCGGTATTAAGGTATGTTTTTTACAAGCTTTTATTTACCTGTCTGTTGTCTGTCTGTAATCATATTTTGTAAGTTTAATTTGACCCACTTTCCTGTTTCCGATAGAGCTGAAATTTCTAGGGACCGCTTTAGGGAGTCAAAATACTGTATATTATCTTTACCGTGACATAAATAATTACTGGGCTAAAGAGTCCTAACATCTTATTAATCTTGAGTAGGAAGCGTTGGTGCAGTGCACCTAGAGTTGCTTATCATTGTGAAATTGTATGCAATGACAGCGCGAGTAGCAAGAGTAGTGTCTTGATCACAGAACTAATACAACTAGAAGTAGCCATATTACGTGTGAGTGTGACGGCAATAGGGAAAATTCTATGTGAAGAAAAAGGAGAACCTATTTTTCTTCCGTCCCTTTCAGCGTGGCCGGTTTACGTTGTGTGTCACACGTTCAAAAGGCTTCCTTGTGACAAATATACCATCAAGTCATTCGAATTATCTTTTATTTTTTAAGATTTTAAGTGCTTTCAGGGAATAATTAATGGTTTATGTGTACTCATAGTGGTAGTGAAATGGTAGGATGTGCAGTTTTGGGCTGTAAAAGCCGTAGTGAACAACATTAGGAGAAACTATTGCTGTCGCATAGGCGGGCACGCAGTGGTGAACCACCTGGTCTTGATATATGTCAGATTACTCTTGACAGTGGGATGGGAGACATGTCAATAATTCGATTTGAATGTGTTTATGTGGGTCTTTCGCTGTTTCGCACCACAAGCGGTTCGACCGCGGTGTGAATCGCACAAGTACACGTTTTGTCGTAGTCGATTCATACCGCGTTGGATGGACAAAATAAAATAAAACAAAATCCTTTTTAGGGTTCCGTAGTCAACAAGGAACCCTTATAGTTTCGCTTTGTCCGTCCGTCCGTCTGTCTGTCCGCGGCATTGCGGAGAAACTATAAGTCCTAGAAAAGTGTAATTTTGTATACAGGTAAGTAATAATAAGGGTAAGAGAACGGTGACAAAAAATAATTTTTAATTAATTAATTTAGGCTACCTCCCGTACACGTAAGATGGGGATGATTTTTTTGAAGTGAAAACTTCTTTAGCGGCGCTGAGCATTTTTTTTGTATGGGTAAAAACTTTCAAACTCGCGTCAGGGTCACGTGATGCTGATCGAAAAAGCGTAAGATCGAGGGGAAGGGAGAGGAACTAGTATCTCTCACTCTTTCTACCGTGCTTGAGTGTGCTGCTCTGTGAATTTGGTTTAACTATGTCAAATGATCGCAATTTTAGCACAACGAAATACAAAACTACTATTGATGCGGTCTTTATTAGACACTTAAATAGGTTCGAATCAAAACTGTTTGTTTCTTACTTCAGTTATCATAAACCAATTGTATCAGTTGTAAAAATTTGCGATGATGATTCTGATAATAACGATGGTGTAAAAGTCGTCGAAATTATGGATAGAAGTTGATTTTTCTGAGAGATAAAATTTAATGTAATATATAAATAACGATATAATATTATAAATAACAACATATAAATTGTCATATTTGTGTACGATAGCGCAATAAATAAACATTGTATTCTACCTCATAAATGATAGTATCTTTATACTTATAATTAAACACAACGTTAATATTGAAGTTTTCACTTCGGCCGGCACTCCCGGAGTGCTACCTTTTTTTTTTTCTGGCTGATACCATCGTGTGGGGTATCGTTGAATAGGTATTTTAAAATGAAGGACGGTTTGCTAAGAAACTTTTTCGATTTCATGTTCTGTTTGAAAGATATTCAAGTTTAAAAAAAAAATTGAGCGTCCCCCCCCCCTCTAAAATCTGAACTACTAGCTTTAAAATTCTGAAAAAAATCAGAGGTATGCTTTCAACCATGAACTTTCCAGGAAAACTATAGCGGTTAAGATAAAATTATTAGTTTCGGTAAAATCAGCAAAATAAGAATACCTAAAGCTAACCTAGCCTATAGTTTATTAATGCATAACTAGATGGCGCTAGTAGTAAAATTAGATCGCGCAAGCGAATTGTTCATGGTTGTATTGTTTACGAGTTATAGCTATCACAAATAAATCACCATATTACAGTGTTACTTAGCTCATAATTTCTAACTTAAGTTTTTTTATTATAATTTGATATAGCATGGTCAAGGCTACTTGTGTGAATGATCCGGATATATTTTTTTTAATTTGCGGAGAATATTATGCTCAAAGAATTCCGTTTGAATGTGACAACGTTCATAATTTAGGCTTACAAAAATTACTTTGGATACTCCCTGGAAATTAACGACAAGCCTTGGATTCCCCAAAAGTTATGCAAAACGTGTGTTGAGTATCTACGTTTGTGGACAAATTAGAAAATAAATAGATTTTGGTACGAAACCGCTATAATGTGGAAAGGACTCGAGAACCATCACGATGACTTATTTTTGCTTAGTGTAAACATAAAACTATTGTTTTGATTTTATTAAAAATTAAGTATGCGGAACATAACTGGCTCATAATGTGTTCATTTAAAAATGGTTTACTTTGTTTTAGGCCAATGGTGGTTATATTTTTTTTTTGTAAAGTAAGAATTATTTGGACTTTTCTCAACACGTCCAAAAACTAATGCGTCACTTTCAAAGGCTCGAATGTGACATAACCATCAAGTTACACTCTCTCCACGACCACCTAGACTATATTCATGACAATCTTGGGGTACTAAGTGAAGAATTGGGCAAGCAATTCCACCCGAACTTTTGTTCGATGAAGTAACGCTATCAAGGCTTCTGGAACGCACATATGATGGCTGAATATTGTTAGAGCATTTAGAATAGCCCTTAGAATAAGAATAGCATTTAGAATAGCTCTGCCTTCAGTTTCAGCAAGAAAATCAAATAACATAAAGAGTTTTTCAACTTAAACTTAAATTAATTAGGATCATCTCTACATTGACCACCCACAAGGTGGACAAACGACCTTATAAAGGTCGCCGGAAGACGCTGGATGCAGGTCGCTTCCAACCGGTACATATGGAAGTCCAAAGGGGAGGCCTATGTTCAGCAGTGGACGTCTTACGGCTGAGATGATGATGATGATGATCTCTACATTTATAGCGTTTTATTACGAAAACAACATAATATAATGTGTCATATCTTTTTAACTAGAGCTGGTACAGAAATTTCAGTCACAAATTTGAAATCGTCGTCAAAAATCATCCAAAATGCTGTTGTGCAGTGTATTCAATCTACTAGAACTACGGAACCCTACATTGTGCGTGGCCCGACTCGCGCTTGGCCTATTTATTAGAATGTCAGATTAAGGGGCTGCGCAGACGACAGACTATCCATGACGCACTTTTTAGTCTGTGACAAGTGAATTAAATTAAAAATTTTAAAAACCCCCAACGCAATACGTAATTCACCATTTTTTTGATGGCGGCCATCTTGGATTTTAAATTTTATATAGTGGGCTGTATTCTACTCGTTAAGCCCTTTCATTTGATACCCATATTGAGGGGGTCGTGGAAGAAAAAAATAATCCGCCATTTTGTAGCGGCGGCCATCTTGGACCGATTTCCATCAAACATGGCTAAGAACACTCTCGACTAACTCTACTTTCAAACAAAAAAAACTAAATTAAAATCCGTTCATCCGTTTGAGAGCTACGATGCCACAGACAGACACATACACACACACACACACACACACACACACACACACACACACACACACACACACACAGACAGACACGTCAAATTTATAACACCCCGTCATTTTTGCGTCGGGGGTTAAAAATAGAACCTATGCAATTATATGCAGTAACCACAGATCATAAAGCTAGAGATGGAAGCTAAAATGAGGTAACAGTCGCCAAGTCATATGCCGGAATCAACATAACCTCGTAGCTCCGCCTCTTTTTCGTCTTCATTCCACGGCCGACATTGACAGCGTGACATTCACACACTTAATGAAAAATAATTATTAAAAATGCCGTATTGTTCAATAAAATGGCGCGGAAAGACTAGCGCTACATCCAGTTACGCAAAAGACGAAATCTTATTGCACAGGCAAGTTATTATTCCGATATTAATCATTGAGAAATGTTTAACATAAAATGTGATATAAAAATGGCCAAGTCTTTTTTCGTCTCATTCTTTCATGGTAAATTTGTATAACATTATCTCGTTCTCTCTTATGTACAGATGAACTAGTGATAAGACACATTTAAATTTACACCACAAATTTTATTGACAAAATTGTTATTGAGATTTTTGAAGAAGTTAGGTATTACGTATATAGAATTACGTATATAAAAGTACCAAAATTATCAGGGTATAATATTATACAGGGTTGCTGGTATCCAACTCATGAATGGTTATTATGATGCTTATAATATGAGAAGTGTAACGAAGCTGAAACTATGTATTTTAAATTACATAATGTTAAATTTGTCACAAATTAAAAAACAAATAATTCGCTATCTAACATTTATTGTTTATTCTTATTGGGTGCGTATTCGCACGCATAATTTTTTGTCCTAATTTTGTTTGGCCTAAAATGTCTCGCATATTTTTTAGCCTAATCATAATTTGGCTTAATAATATTTATACATAATTTTAGGCGTACATATTATTAAAATAGTATAGGAAAAAATTATTGGCTAAAAAATTATGCCTAAAAACTTTAGAAGTTTTGAAACTTAGGCTGAAAAATGTTATGTTACATTAAATTAGGACTAAAAATTTTATGCGAGTGATGGACCCATTCATATTTTAGTGATACCCCATAAAATGTTTATTCGGGTACTTTAGGAGTTAATAGAGATGAGAAAACATTTAAGCTATAATAAAACAATATTTGAAGTTATATTAAAATATCTCTCGTATACAATACAACGAACTTTCTCATTAAACTTAAGAATAACAGTAACTTATATTTTCTTATCGATAGCGATAAAGCGACTTTACCACATCACTAGAATGTCATATTATGCCTCTAACTATTACCTAAACTGTGACGTAACTGTGACGTTACCTTGAACAAGCCAATCAAATCTAGCCACCCACCCTCCGCACCCCACCATGTTTTGGTGACTTTGTTTTCATACAAAAAATGACCTAAGCGCGGTATATATCTCTCTTGTATATGGCAGTAACGCACATTACACGGGTTATTTGTGCGTCGGCGTCGTGTGCGATACTGCATATAATTACATAGGTTCTATTTTCACAGACTAAAAAGTGCGTCATGGATAGTCTGTCGTCTGCGCAGCCCCTCAAATTTAAAATTGTAATGTACATTTGGATGGAAAAAACATATTCAATGGAAAAACATTAAGATATGATCCTGTTAAGAAAAACTACAACTTCTTAAATTTTGATTTATGATATTTTACTTTAAGAACACTGGTATTTGCCTATGAGCTACTAGGCGTTCAGAAACTTCAAGAGATCTTTTCAATAAAATCTTCGTGGTACACTTATAATATGTACATCGTGCAAATTATAATCTATGATTAGAATACTGGTTTAAGCTTATAAAGTACTAGGTGCCCAGAAACTTTAAGAGATAACGTTTAATATACTTGGCTCGTATTGCTACTTTACTGTTATAAAGGTGCAATCGCACTACGCGGCAACTGCACTGCAGCGGCGCGGCGCGGCACAGCGCGCCAAGTATCTTTGTATGAAAATGTATGGGTTTATTTACGACTAATGTCCAATTATGAAAAATGACAAATAGACTAACAAGTGAATTAAATTAAAAATTTAAAAACCCCCAACGCAATATGTAATTCATCATTTTGTGGTGGCGGCCATCTTGCATTTTAAATTTACTATAGTGGGTTGTATTCTACAAGTCAAGCCCTTTCATTTGATACCCATATTGAGGGGGTCGTGGAGAAAAAAAGAAACCCGCCATTTAATAGCGGCGGCCATCTTGGACCGATTTCCACCAAACATGGCTAAGAACACTCTCGACTAACTCTACTTTCAAACAAAAATAAACTAAATCAAAATCCGTTCATCCGTTCGGGAGCTACGATGCCACAGACAGACACACACACAGACAGACACGTCAAACTTATAACACCCGTCGTTTTTGCGTCGGGTGTTAAAAATGTCCGATCATAAAAATGTTATCTTTATGTTACAGTTGTCGCATTTGACGTGTCGCGCGCATCGTTTGATTTGTGCGAGATGTGCTTCCAGTCTGCAACAGGCGCACCGCTTCAAGCAACAAGTGTGGCGCGCTGAACTGATGTTCATGGAATGCATCAACACTGGTAGGTCTTTTTTTGACATTTCACACAGCGACACCTTTTTTTTTTTATCCTGATGGTAAGAGATAACGCTGCCCATAATTAGTACAGTGCTACCCAGTGCACTGCACTAACGCTTCCTACTTGAGAGTCATAAGATGTTAAGACTCCTCAGCCCAGTAATTTCACTAGCTACAGTGCCCTCCTACCTGTGCACAGTAATGTTTGCACATCACTGCTCAGGCGGTAGGATAACTGGCACTGTTGGGGTACCCACCTAGACGACCTCCTGCTAAGGAGGTCTACCCCCGGTACTAACCTAACCCCAACCTAGCAATTTAATGCTTGTTTTATGGTGGTTAGGATAACGGATATAATCTTACCAATATAATAAACGTGAAAGTTTGTAAGAATGGATGTTTGGATGTTTGTTACTCTTTCACGCCTAAACGGGTGGACCGATTGAGCTTAAATTTTGTTTAGAGATAGCTTAGACCCTGGAATAACACATAGGCTACATAAGTACCTACTGCGGGTAAAACCGCTGGGCGTAACTAGTAAGGGGGCGTCCATAAATTACGTGAGGTGTTTTTTTTAATTTTCTGTCCCTCCCTCCCCCCTGGTGAGATGTTGTGAGATTTTATTCAACCCCCTCCCCCATCCCCCAATCTCACGTGAGATTTTTCAAAATGTGGGTTTCTTACGTAAACACGTTGGATTGTTAATGTAAAAAGAAAAAAAAAATTGCTTTGTGCTTTTATTTACGACTAGTTAAAACTAGTAATCAATATTGTTGAGAAGTTTAATTATAAGTGTAATAAAAATTTAACAATAGAATACTTAAATCGTAACTAATGTGATTAAAAAAAGAATATCTACTCTAATTCAGTCCATGGAGAATCATGCGCGGTCTCAAGAGAGACTATTGAACTTAAATTGAGCTATTTGGTATAAAACAAATATGGTGGTTTGAAAGTCAGTAGATGTATACCTAGTCAGGTCATAAATTCTGTCACATGTTTAATATAAAATTATTGGAACAAGTTTATTTATTATGTAACCATTTATATACCAAAATGAACTTAACAAAACATAGATTCTTATGACAATAAAGTTTATTCAAAATGACCTCCGTGATTTTGAATACAGGCCTTCAATCTGCGCGGCCAGTCGTCTATCGCAGCACGAACGAGGTCCATGTCAATATCGGCTGCTGCCTTAATCAAGGATGTCTTGAGTGACTCCAAATTGGGATGAGGCTTTGAGCACGCCTTTTCCTCCAAGTGTTGCCATATCTTGTAATCTAACGGACTCAAATCTGGACTGGAGGAGGGCCAGTCTTCGTGCCGGATGAAGTCGATTTCACGCGCCGCCAGCCAGTCTTGTGTGCTCTTCGCTCTATGAGCTGGCGCCGAATCTTGTTGGAATACCCAGTGCCTGTTATTGAACATGGTATGAGAAACAGGTTCCACAAGGTTCGTCAGGACTGTATTTTGATACACAACTGCATTCGTTTTTACACCTTTCTCACAAAAATGTACCTCTGTTAAGCCCCAATAAGAAACTCCCAACCATACCATGAGCGAGGATGGAAAATGACCTCGTTGGACACGCGGAATACGGTTGCTCGCTTCTTCACTACTGTGTGCGTACCTTATCATTTTGTTTGTTGTAGCTCTCTTCTACGGTAAAAATTTTTTCATCCGAAAAAAGAATTTCTCGATATTTTTTTCTCGCGTATCGCTTCAACAAAGCGCGGCATCTCTTCAGTCTCAGGTCCATTAGACGAGCATTTAAACGATGTCCTGTTTTTCTTCGATATGCCCGAAGCCCTAAGTCTTCATTTAACACCCTTTTCACCGTGGTTCTGCTTAACCCCATCTGAAGGGCCAACAGTTTCTGCTTACGTTTGGGATTTCTTTGAATTCGCGCCTTCACAGCTTTTATCACTGCTGGAGTCCTAACAGACCGAGGGCGACCACTTCTTGACCTGTCATCTACACTAGAGTCTTCATTGTATCGTTTGATGGTACGATAAACGAATCTTTTGGTTATATTTAAATTTTTCAGTATGTCAAAAATTTGAATTGGCGCGTAACCGCAACGATGCAACGCAATAACTGCAACACGGTCTTGTTTAAGCGTCCACTCCATATTTAAAAATGAGTAAAATTCTAAAAAGTATACATTTTTATTTTCATGAACAATTCGAAATTCGAATTCAATAAACTTTTTTGTGGCCAGCATTCTAAAAGAAAAGTTTTTACTGTGTGACAATACTTATGACCTGACTAGGTATAACGTCGAAGTATGAATGATTTTTTGAAGTGAAAACTTCTTTAGCGGCGCTGAGCACTTTTTTTTGTATGGGTAAAAACTTTCAAACTCGCGTCAGGGTCACGTGATGCTGATCGAAAAAGCGTAAGATCGAGGGGAAGGGAGAGGAACTAGTATCTCCCACTCTTTCTACCGTGCTTGAGTGTGCTGCTCTGTGAATTTGGTTTAACTATGTCAAATGATCGCAATTTTAGCACAACGAAATACAAAACTACTATTGATGCGGTCTTTATTAGACACTTAAATAGGTTCGAATCAAAACTGTTTGTTTCTTACTTCAGTTATCATAAACCAATTGTATCAGTTGTAAAAATTTGCGATGATGATTCTGATAATAACGATGGTGTAAAAGTCGTCGAAATTATGGATGGAAGTTGATTTTTCTGAGAGATAAAATTTAATGTAATATATAAATAACGATACAATATTATAAATAACAACATATAAATTGTCATATTTGTGTACGATAGCGCAATAAATAAAAATTGTATTCTACCTCATAAATGATAGTATTTTTATACTTATAATTAAACACAACGTTAATATTGAAGTTTTCACTTCTGCCGGCACTCCCGGAGTGCTACCTTTTTTTTTCTTTCGAACGAATTAGTGAATGATCTTAATCGATATTACGATAATGCTTAAGATTAAATCTTAAGCATGTACAATCTTAATTAAATGGACCAAAATAATATAATTTTTTTGTTTCAATCAGAAAAAAAATTGCGTGATATTTGCCGAGACCCCCCCTCTCTCCAACGTAAGATTAGATGAGATTTGAATCGACCCCCTCCCCCCCTTAAACATCTCACGTATTTTATGAACGCCCCCTAATACTTATATATGTTTCTTTTTTAACCCTCGACGCAAAAACGACGGGGTGTCATAAGTTTGACGTGTCTGTCTGTGTGTGTGTGTCTGTCTGTGGCATCGTAGCTCCCGAACGGATGAACGGATTTTGATTTAGTTTTTTGTTTGAAAGTAGAGTTAGTCGAGAGTGTTCTTAGCCATGTTTGGTGGAAATCGGTCCAAGATGGCCGCCGCTACAAAATGGCGGTTTACTTTTTCTTCCACGACCCCCTCAATATGGGTATCAAGTGAAAGATCTTAACTAGTAGAATTCAACTCAACATAGGCGGATCCAGGATTTAGTTCGGGGGGGGGGGGGGGGGGGGGGGGCAAGGGGCAAGGTGAAAATATTATAATTTTTACTACGAAAAGTGTGTGTTTAGCTCACTCTGAGCAGTTAAAAAAGTTTTAATAACATGTGCCGAGAAAAAAATTATAATCTTTACCATGAAATATGTGCAAAATTCGTAACTTTACAATGATTCTGGGGGGGCCTTAGCCCCCCCCCCCCCCCCCCAAATCCGCCTATGCAACTCACTATATGGCCGCCACCACAAAATGGGGAAATACATTTTTATTTATGTATATGTAAATATGTATGTTTATAAATTCAACTTATCTTATATATCACCCTACTCTTTCAATCAACCTCTCCATGCAAAGTCGGTTGTCTGGAAGAGATCGCTTTAAGCGATAAGGCCGCCCATTGTGGACCAGTGTTCTAAATTTTAGTTTTAATTAGTTTAAACGCTGTATACATAATATTATTTTTAAGCAATTTCTTTGTAAAAGGTTTTAATTTGGTCACAATAAAGAGTATTTGTATTGTATTGTACATATTGCGTTGGGGGTTTTTAATTTTTGAAGTTATACTTCTTTTGGCGCGATAGAGAAAAATGATGAGAGTGAATTTTTACGATGCGCGCGCACACCGACACCTAAATTCTACATCGTGAAGTTAGTTCTAGGTGGCATGCATGAAAATTGATAACTATGTTCAAGTTGTATATTCTAGTATTTTTATATTTAGAACACGTGTTTCGTAAGGGTACAATTAAACAGTGTGAATAAATAAATATCATTTTGGTGTTTTTATTAAATCAATTTCATATACGACGGTGATACTAATCATTTATTATTTAAAATTCGCACGACGTTTGCATTCAGCCAGCGCGGCGCTAGCACTGGCGCACTTTCACTTCTAAACGCTGAATACGTCACATTTGTGTTTACTTACTTTCACAAATTACATCGCGTAAATATTGTTATCGATAAATATAATTTGCTTATCCTAAGTTTTTTTTTTTCTTTTTAATAATATGGCAACATGTGCATTTTGCCAGTGTCGAGTAAAATTCGTGAATGTTCACGGGATATTAAATTATGGTCTCCACTTTCGTGTTTTGCCAGTGTCAAGTTAAATGTTATTTTTTAAGTAATAAGTTAGTTAGTCAGGTCAGAGTCAGAGTGAGCTTAATAGCTCGTCTAGTCACGTGAGTCTTCCAGTAAAATGGGTGGAATTTTACTGAAAGTTCGGAGGAGTTTTGGAGGGGGCACCAAAATTCATATTTCAGCACCATATCACTTGCCTACATCTGTGCACATTAAAAAACACTTAACACGCAATATTCCACCATTATTACACGCTAACAATCAAATTCTACACGATTATTAAGCAAAAGACGTGGAGCTAATGATATGATCAAGGCTTGCCGCCAAAAACTCCCCATCCTAAGTTTTATTGTCGACATTTCCATTCTTCCTATTTAATAAGTTAAATGTAGATTGTGCTTCTGGAAAAAGAAAAATGAGGAATAAAGCCTTTTTGCTGAAAAGCAAACAGGTTTTATTTTTAAATTGTTTTTTTGTTATGCGATAAATTTAATTTTCATATTTTTTTTTTCAATTCAATTCAATATCTTTATTTGCAAATACATGTAAATACAGTAATTGTGATCTTAAATTAATATTAGTAACAATGTATTTCGCCTATTAGACATGCAAAAAAATAAAATTATTTAAAATTTCGCTTATTAATTAATTAAAAGATACAGAATCTCGCCTCATACAATATAAAATTTCATATTCATCCATAATATACCAAATTATAACATTATGTTCTTTTCCGTCAAAAATTCATTAATGCTATAGAATGCCTTTTCAATAAGATATTTTTTTAGGTTAATTTTAAAGATACTATAATTTTTAGCTGCTTTAATATTTTTCGGCACTTTGTTATATATTGCTACTCGTGTTACAAATGTGGTTTTACTATAGAGTGCCAGTCTACAATCTGGTGGACGCAAGATATGTCTTTTAAACAAGCTGGTGCGTCCATTATAATTCAAATTTTTAATGTGTACTTATTTTTATTTTGAACAATATTATTTTACAATATATGTGCCCATTTAATTAATAGATCATCATGTACATCATGTTGAGCCACAATTTAGCCTAAAGACAAGCATTTTAACATACTAAAAATACAACGCATTAAAAACCGCAACATTTAAATAAAACGATAAAACTGATTTGAATAAACTGTTTTGAGTGCATTTATAGATTTGAGGTTAATTGTCGGTATGTATAATTTATTTACATCGTTAATTAAAAATTATTACATTATCTAAAAAATATATATTTTTTTCGTTTTGTTTTATTTCTGGTATATTAACAAATTTATGTATAAATAAAAAAAAATAATAAATTTTCTATACTTGTTTATATTAACCTTAAATGCTGAATGTTTATTTTATCTTTGATCTTAACTATTTGTTAAAATTTGATTTATTGATATTTCAATTATTTTTTATTATATTTTTATTAAAACAAACAAATTTTATTAAATAACTCTAAAAATAACGAGCACTGAGCTTAACATGATATATTTATATAAACATATATTTTCAATCTATTAAAGTAGTACTTGAAATAATCAAAAATAAATTCTGATAAATAAACTTAAATAAATTTTAATAAATAAATTTAAAATTTAAATAAACTTAAATAGAACAATATAAATAATTTTTTATACTAATTCGTATCTATCTATCTACCTATGATCTTTTGCAGGTTTCTCTGAAACTAATAATACTACATGATTAAATTTCAATTTCTGTTTTAGTTTCCGAGATGTCTGAAGATATTACTCAAAGAAATGCACAAAACTGTAAAAAATATTATTCACGAAAAAAATCTGCAAATCAGGGGGTAGTGAAAAAAAAAACTAACTCTGAGAAGTGTCGACAGTATAGACAACGAAAAAAATTGCTTGAACAACTCCAATCTAAGAACGAAGTTATTCATACTCCATCAACATCAAGTTTGCAAATGACGTTTGATCCTCAGCTTATTACCACAGGTAAAAATTTAAATAATTGGAATATCACAGTTATAATTATAAACTCAATCCGTTTAAAGTAGTGGACAACATAGTACTTTCCAAATGGACAAATTTTTGGTGATGTTAAAATTTTTAGCAGCACATTAACTAATTTGTTGAAATGTATACTATATAGGTATAGCACATGTAACTGCATCCTCGTTGACAAGAGTTGTTTTTCGAGTTAGTGTAATAGTTCAGAAAATTCTTCAGAAATTTCACTGTTGTGTTTAATTTTGTACAACGTTTGAAGCAGATCATTCCACCCTATTTCATTGGCACTGACAGTAAGAAATACAGTTGGTTTCCCAAACTGTCTGATCATAGCGAAAAGATCTTTTTTACGATCCATCCAATACCAAGTAGAATTTGGAATTGATCTTAACAATGCAGGATTGGTTTCAATACAGTTATGTATGTACTCATCATCTTCTATTTGCTGTCTAGTGATTTTAGTATCTTTACCAACGTGCTTGAAGGCTACTGTAAGGGAATCACGAACTCGAATTCTCATAATTTTCATTGCCATATACAATAAATGATATGGTGTCACCGCACGACGATCAGATCTTCTAAGTTCACTCGAAGCCATCATGAATGGTGTTACTTTAACATTATCCTTGAAATTACGGAACTGACCCAAATAAATAGCTGGAAAAGAAAGTTCTTCAGCGTGTTCATCGAATAATAAACTTATAGGTACATTTTCTTCACCAGGTGCAATGCGTAAATATTCCTTTTATAAAAATAACAATATTACTTGTGATGAAGATTATAACAATATTCTTCGAGCTGGAATTAAACGACCAAGAGTGTTTGTCAAACGTCAACCTAGCGAAAAGTGGCATAACCCCTTCAATCCTTTTGTATTCAACATCGTTCGATCTAATATGGACATCCAGTTCATCACTGAAGAATATTCCTGTGCTAATTATGTCGCGGAATATGTGAATAAAACCAACCGTGGTGTTAGTCATTTACAACGACAAATTATGGATGAGCATCCTGAATTTGATATTGTTGAAATAACAAGAAAAATAGGCGTAAATATGCTCAACGGTGTAGAAATAACTAGTCAAGAGGCTGCTTGGTATTTGTTACGGGAACCAATGTCAAAGTGTTCAACGGTTGTTACTACTATTCCAACTATGTGGCCAGTTGATCGTCAAAGAATAAGAAAGACACTGAAAGAATTAGATGCGATGGGTATTGGAGATGATTCAACAAATATTTGGAAAGAAAACTGGTTTGATAAATATCAACGCAGACACGAAGACTTGGAAAATGTAACTTTAGCTCAATTTGTTGCTGGTTATACTATTAAACCCGATGGCACTCACACAAAAAGAAAAACCCCACGTGTTATTCGTTATCGGAATTACGACATGGGAACAGATCTGAATGAATATAAACGTGAAATGGTAACCTTACACTTTCCGTTTCGAAACGAAGATGAAGTAATACTCGCTGAGATGAAATTTATCGAAATATACAACAACAATGAGAATATAATTTTGAATAGACGCACTCAATTCGAATCTAATTTGGATATACAAAAGACAATTGAAATTTGTCGAAATTTGTGTCGAGAAGATGATTTTCAAGATGAAAACGAAGTGCAAGATGTCACCAACGTGATGCCTGATCCAAATCCATTTCAAAATTTATACGATAACCCTATTTCTGATGTGAATAGTGATCTTCGATTAGCTGTACTCAACAAACTGGGCCCTATTGCTAAAAAACGAGACAACTTGATGCCAAATGCTGAATTTTTTGAGTTGATGAGGATGGCAAATGATAGGCAACGAGAACTTTTGCTACATGTAAATCTCACATCTATTATGCTCAAATAGTGAACCATTCCAAATATTTTTCACAGGCCCAGCAGGATGTGGTAAAACTTTTATTATAAAACTTCTCATGGAGATTTATAACCGCTTCACTGATAACGATGGGTATTGCAACTCTTATATTGCCTGTGCTTCAACAGGTAAAGCTGCTGTTGCAATAGACGGGACTACTGTGCATACTGCTTTAAAAATATCTTTGTCTAAGTTACTTCCCTTAAGTACTGAGGTAGCTCATCAATACAGAGCATTATTTAAATACGTTAAAGTATTAATTGTTGACGAAATCAGTATGATCGGAGCTGAATTACTTGCTCAAATTGACTCACGTTTAAAACAGATTACAGGCAATTTTAATATTAACTTTGGAGGGATAGATGTCATTCTCATTGGAGATTTACGTCAGTTACCACCTCTTAGAGCTACTCCAATCTACAAACAACAAAAACAAAGAATTGTTTGACCTGTATTGTGGCGTGGATTGAAATTTTATGAGCTCCAGCAAGTAATGAGACAAGCAAACCGACAGTTCGCTACAATCTTAACTAAAATTGGAAATTGTGAACTACTTGACGATTTCGAGTTAAACTTATTAGAATCACGTTTTGTAACTATTCAAGAAGCTGAAACTAAATATCCACATGGGATCCGATTATTTAATACAAATGAAGCTGTAACAAGATATAATAGTAAAATTTTAAATCTTGCACAAGAAAAGACAATCTCAATAGCGAAAGATGTATTCACTGGTTGTACTTCGGCAGAGCAAACTACTTCCTTCCGTCAAAAACTACACAAAATGTCATTAATTGATACTGGAGGATTACCTTACAAAACTGTATTCGTGGTAAACGTCTTCTACATGATAACGCTGTACCAAGCACAAGTCCGGTCGTGTATGGAGTACTGTTCTCATCTTTGGGATGGTACTGCCAAATACCAGCTTCAGACACTGGAGTCAATTGAGAGACGTGCCAAAAAGCTCGTAGATGACCAAAAGCTCACGGAATCTCGGCTGCAGAGCCTTGAACACCGTAGAATGGTCGCCTCGTTATCGGTCTTCTATAGGATTCATTTTGGAGAATGTGCGCAGGAATTACACGAACTAATTCCTTCAAGCCCATTCTACCGACGTACGTCGCGGCAGACGGCAAAGCGGCATCCTTACTTAGTGGCGTTACCTACTGCCCGCACCAAGCGTTTTGCTTCGTCGTTCTTAATGAGAACTGGTCGCGTTTGGAACACTTTGCCGTCATCCGTGTTTCCCGAGCGGTACAACTTGGGTATCTTCAAGGCACGAGTGAATAGGTACCTTTCTAGGCATCTTACGTGATCCATCGTCGACCGCATTTTCACTTTCCATCAGGTGGGATGTGTTCAAACGTAGGCCTATCTCGTATAAAAAAAAAAAAAAAAAAAAACAACAAATATAGACGTGTCTGATGGCTTAGCGAATGGGGCTGTTGGTAGACTGGTTTATATAGAATATAATGATGATAGAGACGTAAAAGTTGTGTGGCTTGAGTTCCCGAACTCATTGAAGATTGGTCAAAAAACTTCAATATTAACGTTGTGTTTAATTATAAGTATAAAAGTACTATCATTTATGAGGTAGAATACAATGTTTATTTATTGCGCTATCGTACACAAATATGACAATTTATATGTTGTTATTTATAATATTATATCGTTATTTATATATTACATTAAATTTTATCTCTCAGAAAAATCAACTTCCATCCATAATTTCGACGACTTTTACACCATCAACAGAGCAGCACACTCAGGCACGGTAGAAAGAGTGGGAGATACTAGTTCCTCTCCCTTCCCCTCGATCTTACGCTTTTTCGATCAGCATCACGTGACCCTGACGCGAGTTTTAAAGTTTTTACCCATACAAAAAAGTGCTCAGCGCCGCTAAAGAAGTTTTCACTTCAAAAATTCGAAGAAAAGTCGCTGGACATGTAGCTGCGCATCAAATTAGTAAAACAGCAGTGCCTATCACGAGAAGATCTTCGACTATTTCTCTAAATAACAGTAAAACGATTAATGTTAAACGTTCGCATTTACCTTTAGTTTGTGCCTGTGCAACAACTATTCATAAGTCGCAAGGGAGTACATACCCTGAAATTGTTTATGAATATGATAAAAAACATCCCTTATCATTAGTTTATGTCGCTTTATCACGCGTTACAAGTGTCGATGGGTTATACATCACTACAAGAGACAATGATAAAACATTTTGAAGTAAAACTTCTTTAGGCGCGACTAGGGAGTAACTCAGATTTTTGAAGTGAAAACTTCTTTAGCGGCGCTGAGCACTTTTTTGTATGGGTAAAAACTTTAAAACTCGCGTCAGGGTCACGTGATGCTGATCGAAAAAGCGTAAGATCGAGGGGAAGGGAGAGGAACTAGTATCTCCCACTCTTTCTACCGTGCCTGAGTGTGCTGCTCTGTTGATGGTGTAAAAGTCGTCGAAATTATGGATGGAAGTTGATTTTTCTGAGAGATAAAATTTAATGTAATATATAAATAACGATATAATATTATAAATAACAACATATAAATTGTCATATTTGTGTACGATAGCGCAATAAATAAACATTGTATTCTACCTCATAAATGATAGTACTTTTATACTTATAATTAAACACAACATTAATATTGAAGTTTTCACTTCTGCCGGCACTCCCGGAGTGCTACCTTTTTTTTTTTCTGACGGAAGTAACGCTTCCGCCATTTAAAAATAATAATTCTGATTGGTTGAAAACTTCTTTAGGCGCGACTAGGGAGTAACTCAGATTTTTTTTTCTGACGGAAGTAACGCTTACTATAGTCTGTGTAGTTTCCGCCATTTAAAAATAATAATTCTGATTGGTTGTAAGTATATGTCATATACTACACGCTTCTTGACTTCTCGACTTCATTCAACAACGCGTTTCGGTACAACGATAGATGCTGTATTTTCAAGAAAAGTAGCAAATTTAGAGAGTAAAATTTATGTTTCACATTATAGTTACCACAAACCTATAATTTCGTACGTAAGAAATTATGATGACATTCAATTACCTGTTTCGAATGAATAATATTAATATAACATTTAAATAATCTTTGTAAAGCACATGAATAATAAATATAATTAAATTATAATATAATATTTATTTATTTAAGTTAATATTTAATCATTTCAGTGATATATGTCGTCAACGCCAAAGAAGTTTTACTTCAATCGCGCGTAAAGGTTACACGCACACACTTTTTTTTTCATGGACGAAGACCTTCAACTGCAGTCGCTAATCTACGAACTGAATTTCAAAGACTCTCGAATAAACGTTTGATTACTATCAATAACGATATCTTAAATTTCATTAGCCAAAGAAAAGGATTGACAGTGTATACTTTCAACTGTCAAAGTTTACGCGCTCACTCCATTGACTTAAACGTTTCAGTTATACAAAAATCACAGATTTTGATGTTAAATGAAACTTAGCTGGATGACAATGAATCAGTTAGTATACCCAGGCCCGGATTTAGTCAAAATGCCGCCCTGGGCAGTGAGAAAATGCCGCCTCCGCCTCCGCCGAAATATTATTTATTAGAGAGGGGGGGGGGGGGGGTGTCATCGGTCATCGGCATTTGCCGGCCCCCATTTAGTTAATTTGCCGCCCCCTGAAAATTTGTCGCCCTGGGCACTCGCCCCGAATGCCCCTAGTGTAAATCCAGGGCTGAGTATACCACATTTTAATTGCATAGTTCAATATAAACGACCAAATCGTCGAGCTGGAGGAGTTGCTATTTATCACAATGCAAACGATACTATAAATATTATTACTCCTTGCTCTGGCGGATCCAGGATTTGGTTCTGGGGGGGCCAAGGTGCAGACGGGCAAAAATATTATAATTTTTACTACGAAAAGTGTGTGTTTAGCTCGCTCTGAACAGTAAGAAAGTTCAAATATCCTTTATAATAAGTGCGCGAGCAGCATGCTGCGAGCGCCGAGAATAAAATTATAATATTGACCATGAAATATGTGCAAAATTCGTATCTCGACAATGCTTCTGGGGGGGGCCTTGGCCCCCTGAAACCCCCCCCCCCCCCCCTAAATCCACCTATGACTCCTTGCATTAATATGACAGTAAGACAGTCCGAGTTTGTAAGTTCATCAAAGTCGTCAGTAAGTGAATTTTGTGTAGCGGAGTGTATAATGGAAGATGGTCACAAAATTGTTTTAATTTCAATTTATATTTCTCCAAATCAAAAAATTGAAGACATTATTTATTTTTTGAAAAAAACATTATTTCCATACACAACAATTGGAGCATCATATATGGGTAAAAATGAGGATAAGTTACCCATGATTCTAAGTGGAGACTTTTATATAAACTTTAGTTCAGAGACTTCTGAGCCACTGATTAAATTTTTTAATGACGATTTAAATCTATTAATTAATAATGACTTCAGTTTCAACAACACGGCATGGCACTACTATTGATGGTGTATTCACAAGATACTTATCTACAGTTTCAACGAGACTATTTATATCATATTTTAGCTACCACAAACCTCTTGTTACTCACGTGCCTATTCAGTAACTACGAGAAGAATCTACGAATGTAAAATAGTTTATATGAAATATTTATTAATATATTTGATTCATTGCCTTAATGATAAATGATTGTATATTTTTACTGTGTTGTCATATTTTTAAGTTAATAAAACCTTTTTTATTTAAATAAAATCTTTTTGATTAATTTTAATATTTATCGTTAATCACTACTGCATTTTAGTTATTTTTTTCCATACGCCAAAAAAGTATAACTTCTAACGCGTGTAAATAAGTACACACACTCTTTTTTTTATTTAATTTACTTGTTTTTAGCTGTTGGTTTACCTATAAATACATAATCTTTATATTATTTGCAGCAAACAAGAAAACCGAGGACGACACAAATGAACCACACACTAGCAAAAAATCAAAATTAATAGTGTCGCCATCAACAAATAACAAAAACGAACCAAAAAACAAGCCAAAAACCGTGAAAATGTTGAATGTTGACAAAAACAAAACTGACATTTCAATAAAAGTGAAAACTACAGAAAAACGTGTCATCGATGAATCATCACATAGCAATGTAAAATTAGATAATAAGAAAAAACCAAATATCTTAAGAAAAGGTGTGAACGTGTTAACAAATGATAGTGCTAAAAGAAAAAATGATGAAATAACAACAAATGATAGTAAAAAAAGAATTAAAAATGATGAAACAGAAACGGTGACAATTAAGGTAGAAAATGATGATGATAATAGTTTGCAAAGTGTTGCAGAGAGTGAACAGGAAGTATACATAGAAGAGAATAAAAGTATTAAAGAAGAGATTGACATTGATATTAAAGGTACGCTAATGCATATCACTATATTATAGTATAAAGTTTTTTACCGGGGGTAGACTTCCTTTGCAGGAGGTCGACTAGGTGGGTACCCCAACAGTGTCAGTTATTGTACCGCCTGAGCAGTGATGTGCAAACGTTACTGTGCTTCGGTAGGAGGGCACTGTAGCTAGTGAAATTACTGGGCTGAGGTCTTGAACATCTTATGACTCTCAAGTAAGAAGCGTTGGCGCAGTGCATCCAGATTTGTACCTTTGTAAAATACTGGGTAGCAGCACTGTACTAATAATGGGCAGCGTTATCTCTTACCATCAGGAGAGCGCCTTGCTCGTCTTCTTCGTTGTATAAAAAAAAAAGTTGCTTCTGCTTTAATGGGTCGTCCATATATACCGGCCAATGATTCGCCAAGTGTGTGTTTTGTCTATGGACGAGCAATTTTTGTCTATAGACAAATGTGTTATACTTGTGAAAGAGTGTAGATCTCCAATAAACAGTGAACTTAAATCTCTATTATAATAAAGACTTGGCTTAAAGGTCTCGATACCAAGCCAGTGGCATAGCTACACTTTAAAAAAAAACATGTTTTCGGATATTTACGGTCTTTTTTCCGGTAAATTTCTGGTATACATTTTGGGCTCCATAGCTAACGACTTTAATAATATATTGAATATCAATCATGGATCATTTCAAGCCATTTTCTGTGAATAATGACTTGAAATTAGTTAAATTTTCTTTATTTTTTGATTTATAAACCCAAGTGCATATATATAATCTGTGCACTCGGGCGAACGTTCGGCCGGATCATTGGGCGGCATATGTGGACGACCCTTTATGGCTTGTCCAGACATAACGGCTTCAAATTATCCATGATTGATTAATATTCAAAATATAATTAAAGTCGTCAGCTAAAATGTATAAAAGAAATTTACCGGTAAAAAAACCGTAAATATCCGAAGACATTCGTCTATAGACAAAATTTGCTCGGCCATAGACAAAACACACACTCGGCGAATCATTCGCCGGTAAATGTGGACGAGGCTTTAAACTACGCAATGCACATTTTAAAAGTGTTGCCAGTATGAAATATAAAACATGGGCATGGGGAGCAATATTTAAAAAAACATTTTTTTTTAACCTCATGCCATATTTAATACGTATATCAAACTGAAAAACTTTTTAAATGTGTGCAATAATATTATGCAAGGCTGATCTTGAATTTTCAATAAATTAATTCTATGAATAAATTTATATTTCAAAATTTGTCAAATAGTGCGAGTGACCTTTAGGGGGTAGACTTCCTTTGCAGAAGATCTACTAGGTGGGTACCCCAACAGAGCCAGTTATTCTACCGCCTGAGCAGTGATGTGCAAACATTACTGTGCTTCGGTAGGAGGGCACTGTAGCTAGTGAAATTACTGGGCTGAAGAGTCTTAACATCTTATGACTGTTGAGTAAGAAGCGTTGGTGCAGTGCTTCGAATTTCACATCATTGTGAAATCCTATGTAGCACTGTACTGATTATGGGCAGCCGTTATCTCTTAACATCAGGAGAGCGTCTTGCTCGTCTTCTACTTCATCACATAAAAAAAAGTTATAACTATATGACGGCTCATGTTTAGTTACATAGCTATATCACTAGATTGAGTTCAGTAACATGGGGCGTGGCGATGACGTAGGCGGGTGTATTTACTTTTATCTGTCTGTCTGTAATCAAATCTTGCAAGTTCAATCCACATCCCAGTTTCCGATTGAGTTGAAATTTTGCATCTCGCGAGCTGTTATGTCAGTCTTACTCATAACATTGATAATCCTTTATTGAAACACAAAAATGTCCAATAACAACTTAAAACTATAATATAAAACTAAGTGTTACAATTGGCGGTCTTATCGCTAATAGAGATCTCTTCCAGACAACCGTGCAAGGAGAGGAGAGCAATTGTAACATAGCCGCAGGCAAAGTTTTAATATTATAGTGTATCTTAGTGCATAATTTAAAACTAAAAATTCTTTTGCAGATGAATTTGAAGACAGCCGACAAAAATTTTTCGATGGCAGTGAATTGACTTCACATTTGAGAAGTGCAAGAAATCCACTAGCGTCCGATTCTGAATAAGGCCAAGCGTTAACTACGATACTAATTCGTTGATATTTTTATATCTTAATAATATTATAAAAGTGAAAGTTGTAGAATGTATGTTTGTTACTCTTTCACGCCTAAACGGGTGGACCGATTGAGCTGAAATTTAACAAGTGAATTCAATTAAAAATTTAAAAAACCCCCAACGCAATGCGTTCAAAATGTGTAATTATAGATCATTCACAGTTATTTTACCTCTAGCCCTTACATTGGCTAGCCTGAAAATAATGTTGCCATGTCAGGTGAGTATTGACTTCCCCATTTTTAACCAACTACAAAATGGCGAATTACTTTTTTCTTCCACAACCCCCTCAATATGGAAATCAAATGAAAGGGCACTGTATAAAATTTAAAATCCAAGATGGCCGCCATTCAAAATGGTGAATTACGTTTTGCGTTGGGGGCGGGGGTTTTTAATTTTTTTATTTAATTCACTTGTAAATTATTTTACAGTGATGTGTGTACTTACATGAATTTCCTGTTTCGAACCTACCTAATATTTTATATCATATTGATAGTTCGCAGTAACCACTTGTTCATAATAATGTTAACCATCCGATATTGTTATAGATAAATTCTTTTTCTTCAAAGGAAATTGAGTTTATGGGCATTGGTAAAGCTTGGGATTATAATAATAATTATTAAAACAACGAGTACAAGTAACCTTATCAAGTACAAAAAGTAACGTTTGAACAAGAAAAGTAACGCATTTTTGAATATTTTACACAATATACAGTTGAATAGAAATACGCTTACATATTCTAACATTTCGGTGATAATTACTAATTTTTCAGTTTATTTAAATAAGAAATTGCTAATCAACAAAAAAAATCCTTTTCTAAACCAGATAAAGTTATACAAAAGTGCCTTATTTTTTTCTCTCTGCTAAATCAATAAATTAACTATTATTTTCTATACCATTACAAGGTAAAAGATTCATTAATTATAAGGTTCAATTTAAAATAAATACCTTGAAAACGTAAAAGTCATCTAGACACGAATACAAAAGTAACTCAAAGGGGTGAAAAAGTAACGTAAAACGTAACAAAAGTAACGATCTGGCAACATTTTGACAATAATGCAACATAAAGAAAATAATTTTGACATCTGTCAGAGGTAAAAATAACTGTGATTGATCTATAGCCATTTTGCGGTAGCGGCCATCTTAGATTTCAAATTTATTATAGTGCGTTGTATTCTACAAGTCAAGCCCTTTCATTTGATACCCATATTGCGGGGGTTGTAGAAGAAAAAAATAATCCGCCATTTTGTAGCGGCGGCCATCTTGGATCGATTTCCACCAAACATGGATAAGAACACTGTCGACTAACTCTTCTTTCAAACAAAAAAAAAGGTAGCACTCCGGGAGTGCCGGCAGAAGTGAAAACTTCAATATTAACGTTGTGTTTAATTATAAGTATAAAAGTACTATCATTTATGAGGTAGATAACAATGTTTATTTATTGCGCTATCGTACACAAATATGACAATTTATATGTTGTTATTTATAATATTATATCGTTATTTATATATTACATTAAATTTTATCTCTCAGAAAAATCAACTTCCATCCATAATTTCGACGACTTTTACACCATCAACAGAGCAGCACACTCAGACACGGTAGAAAGAGTGGGAGATACTAGTTCCTCTCCCTTCCCCTCGATCTTACGCTTTTTCGATCAGCATCACGTGACCCTGACGCGAGTTTTAAAGTTTTTACCCATACAAAAAAGTGCTCAGCGCCGCTAAAGAAGTTTTCACTTCAAAAAAAACTAAATTAAAATCCGTTATCCGTTCGGGAGCTACGATGCCAAAACAGACACACAGACATGTCAAACTTATAACACCCCGTCGTTTTTGTGTCAGGGAGTCGGGGGTTAAAAAAAGTTTAGTTTTTTTTTAAATTTGGTATAGAGATAGCTTAGAAATGGAATAACACAGTACAGAGTATTTTTATTAACAATGTGTTAATATAACACAACGTTTGTGGGCGGCGGAACACGCGTTTTACCTCAAAAACACAGCTGCTTTGTTTTCCGTAGTCAATGTGTTATTTATTTTATGAAATATGATTCTCATTGTGTTAAGCATTTTGTAATTTTAAGTTGTGTAAACATTCATATAAGTTTTTCCAATAAAATATATTTTCAATAAACAGTTTTTTAATTACCTGTCTGAGAATAAGTATTATAGATAAATACATTTCTTTAGAAGTAAAACATAAATTAAAATACCTTAAAAACTAACAACCTAAAAAACGTCCAGACGAAAATCTTTGCCACACTGAGATATGAGATAACGATCGCGTGTATAATAAAACTATTAATATTTATGTAAAAAAAATTACTTTATTTCTTATTAAGTAAATCAACATAGGCACAATATATTATTTATTTATCAAAAACTTTATTTCTTAAGTAAGTCAACATAGGTAGGCACAATACATTTATTAATTATTTCTTATCAAGTAAATCAACATAGGCACATTCAATAAGATCTTTATCAGCCACTTGGAGTTTATTCTGCAAGTCTCTAGCTATACCCTGTCCTTCTTCCAAGGTTTGTTTGTCTGAAAGAACTACTTCCAACTCCATGAAATGACCTAGGTTTTGTACGGTGTCTATGTGAATCCTTGTCTGCCCCACCATGAATAGTTTTCTGAAAATATAAGAATATTATTCAAAAGCTGTGTTAAAGTAGTCGAAGGAAGGAGGTCCCCAGAGGGCCTATTGCCTATCACCAAACATGTAAAACACTATACTCTATTTCATAATCCTAGATCTTTTTTGTAAGCACCTTAATGTCACTATATGTTAGTGTCAAAAGTGAGAGGCAGAGATAATAAACATTTTTTGAAGCAAGAATCGTTATATATAATAACAGCGCGCGGTTTCGCTTGGGCCGTATTTTTAATTATTATAATAGATATTGACCAAACTTATACCTAAGCTAAATAAAGAAAAAAGGGCAGAAATTAAAAATTTTCAAAATTTTGCTTTAAAATTTTGTTTAAATCAAATTGTCTATTTTTTTAAGTAATAATTTAGTAATTACTTTTTAAAAAGACATTATGTGGATATATTCGATGGTGGATTATGACCATTCCTTCTTTGTACAATGACCTTATAAAGGGTGTATTTATCGGTTTACGGTTGACACTTGAATTTTCGACAGACAATGAAATTTGTTACCTATGTACCTCAGGACCTGGAATAACACATACTATTTGTTAAGCAGATAAAACTGCTGAACCACTAACTATTATTATTATATTTTATAAAAAATCTATAATAATATATAAGCTAAGCATGAAAATAGATGATAGACAGCATGACAAAGCTTACCTAAAATAACATCAAGCAAAACTTTAGATTGTATGTATTTTCATAACAATTTAATTTTTCAAAACTTTATTTTTAAATATTTATTTACATATAATGGTTAAAACATAAAAGTAAAAAATAGCAGCACAACAATAACTTAACAGAACCTTTTACCAAACGAAAACAACTTTTTCAATAACAAAAATTCACTCCGAGCACAAAATGTTTTGAACAACTGTCATAATCACCGATGATACCATTCCCACAATTTTTTTTCTTCTACAAAATCTTGGTTTATTCCCTCTACGTCGAGTCCCGTTACGTCGAGTTTTCGAGCCTATTGTTCTCCGAAGATATGGCTTTTTACGCTTTCTATTCCCTCTACGTCGAATTTCGCAAAGTACAGTCAGAAACAAAAAATCCTTTATATCGTTTTTGCCGTTGAGGTACTAGGCGCCCAGTAACATTAAGAGATATTTTTATGGAAAATAGATGGTACTCTTATAATAAGTATTATAATAATATGCTACTATCTCTTACTTCATTATATGATTTTAGTGTAGTAAGAAATAGTAGATTGACGTATATTTGGCTTATTTTGCAAAAATTTCTGATTTAGCTTATATGTTACTAGGCGCCCAGGAACGTCAAGAGATGTTTTTTTAATATAGAAGAGAGGTACTTATTATATCGCTATCTCTTACTTTGTTCATTCATGTTTAGGTACTTTATATGTATTAGTGGTTGGTATCTCGTATCTTTATTATTTAACCTAATAATTATAATACTAATTTAAGCTTTTGTGGTACTAGGCGCCCAGGAACGTCAAGAGATGTTATTTTTAATATAGAAGAGAGGTAGGTTCTTATTAAATATTATTGCTATCTCTTACTTCGTTTATTCATGTTTACTTTGTATTAGTGGTTAGTATCTGGTACCTATCTTGATTATTTAACCTAATAATTACTTATTTTAGCTTATGTGGTACTAGGCGCCCAGGAACGTCTAGAGATGTTATTTAATAAAGAAGAGAGGTACTTATTATTATATTATCTTTTATCTTATACATCGAGTACTAGTAGTAGGCTTGTAGTGGACTACTTTGTCTAGGTCCGACTTAATAATATAATTTATTTTATTATAATAAAATTTGGTATTTCAGTTTTCTTGCTAACTGTACTTTTACAAATTTTTAGCACTCGACTTAAAGGGAATAGAAGCGGGGCAAAAACAGTAGGCTCGACGTAGAGGGAATTAAAGCGAGACTCGGTTTGTCGCTCGACGTAACGGGACTCGACGTAGAGGGAATAAACCAAAATCTTTAACATTTTTTTAATTTAATAAATAATAATATCTGTGCGCAAAAAAATACAAAAATATCATTTGGACGTAGTTTTGCAAACGAGAACCAACCCACATTTTGGCCGAAATTGAGTTATATATGCAATTTGTTTTCTAAGCGTATGCTTTATCTCCTCAGAAAACAAATGTGTCTATGATATAAGCCAAGCCAGAGAAAAGGACAGTCGACTAGGGTACCAACCCAAAATAGCGACACATTTCAAAAGCAAAACAGACCTATGTCACACGGTACTCATGTATCTCCTTAATTTTCATTACGCAAAATAGAACTAAGCCACATGGTTCCCACAATATTTTTTTTTTAACCAAAATTAGTTTGTATTTTTTTGTTAAAGGGAACCATGATAGCTTGGTTCTATTTTGTAAATCAAATAAAATAGCATATAAAATAACCAAGAAGTTTAGTTCCATTGAGTTAATTGGACGTAGTTTTGCAAACTAGAACCAACCCACAAAAAGTCACTTTCGAGAAATTTCGATTTTTGTTTCTAAAGTGTGTAGTAATAGATAATCAAGTTATTTGAGAATAAAAACTTTACAGTGCTTAGAAGCATATATGACGGTATATTGAAACATGATTATTAGATTTTTTCTTTGATTAACTATTTATTTTGATTTAAAAACCTGATGGTTCCTTATTGAAAAAATACTGTACTGTAGGTTGGTTCTTTATAGCAATATGTCGAGTTTTCACAATAAAAAGGATTTAGGATGGTTTTAATCAAAATAATGTATTTTTATTTATTTAAAATTATATTTTAATAAAAATAGGACAAACATACGTAGGTACAAGTTTTACAATAAAAACCCAACTACTCACAACGAGCAAAAGATTTTTCATTTACCCTCCTCCATCATCTGCTAATCACTATCGCCCACTTCTACTTCAAAATCAGCTTCTCCAGAAAACCCATCAATGTCATCTTCAACAGTTCCATTTCCGGTAATTTTTTTGTAAAAGTCTTGTGCATCTTGGGGGATGAGATGCATCAAGCTTTTTAAGTCATTTAACTTCGCTTGAGGGATGGGCTTTCCATTAGGCCAAAGCAGATCCATTAGTTCTTTGGTTAATGGGCCTGTATTCCCTCTTAAAATTTTCTTTAAATTTACTTCTATGTAGTCATCATTCAAGTTACATCTCATAAAAATTGAGAAGTCGTCTTCTTTTTTCATCATGATTTCTTTAGTATTAAGCCAAGATACCTTGGTGCCATCTGTGGCTTTTTTTCTGTTGGTTATTCTCTTTTCCAAGTTAGTGCATGACAAGAAATCTTATTTTTTCATTCTTTGTACTTGCATTGGTTTATATTTTTTCCAAGTTTCCATTATTCGCAAATAATCCTCAGGCGTGTAAAGTCGTTGCTGTAGTTTTAGTGCGCATTCAATCCTGCCAAAATCATTGTCGTTGGGTAGGAAACTATGGCCAGATTCCAGAAAACGATGCCTAATTGTTTGGAGTGATGGATGATCGTAAAATAAAGATTTCAGCATCAAAGTCAGCTTTATATTGCGGTTTTGACCGCCACAAGAGTCACTCCAAAGAATAAGGTGTTTAACGCCGTCGCAAACTCTCTCATTTACATGTTTAAGAATACAGGATCCTACATCTTGAGCTCCCCTACCCGCTTCTCCTTCAACCCAAAGATTGCAATGGGCTTTATTCGCATATAATCCATATGCGAATAATGGAAACTTGCAAAAAATATAAACCAATGCAAGTACAAAGAATGAAAAAATAAGATTTCTTGTCATGCACTAACTTGGAAAAGAGAATAACTAACAGAAAAAAAAGCCACAGATGGCACCAAGGTATCTTGGCTTAATACTAAAGAAATCATGATGAAAAAAGAAGACGACTTCTCAATTTTTATGAGATGTAACTTGAATGATGACTACATAGAAGTAAATTTAAAGAAAAATTTAAGAGGGAATACAGGCCCATTCACCAAAGAACTAATGGATCTGCTTTGGCCTAATGGAAAGCCCTTCCCTCAAGCGAAGTTAAATGACTTAAAAAGCTTGATGCATCTCATCCCCCAAGATGCACAAGACTTTTACAAAAAATTTACCGGAAATGGAACTGTTGAAGATGACATTGATGGGTTTTCTGGAGAAGCTGATTTTGAAGTAGAAGTGGGCGATAGTGATTAGCAGATGATGGAGGAGGGTAAATGAAAAAATCTTTTGCTCGTTGTGGGTAGTTGGGTTTTTATTGTAAAACTGGTACCTACGTATGTTTGTCCTATTTTTATTAAAATATAATTTTAAATAAATAAAAATACATTATTTTGATTAAATCCATCCTAAATCCTTTTTATTGTGAAAACTCGACATATTGCTATAAAGAACCAACCTACAGTACAGTATTTTTTCAATAAGGAACCATCAGGTTTTAAATCAAAATAAATACTTAATCAAAGAAAAAATCTAATAATCATGTTTCAATATACCGTCATATATGCTTCACTAAGCACTGTAAAGTTTTTGTTCTCAAATAACTTGATTATCTATTTCTACACACTTTAGAAACAAAAATCGAAATTTCTCGAAAGTGACTTTTTGTGGGTTGGTTCTAGTTTGCAAAACTACGTCCATTTATAATATTAACTCTTGGAATTTTGAGAAAAATATAAACTCAAGCTATTTTATTTATTGAAATCTTTTTCTTTTGACAGATCTTCCATTACCCAATCTTTTTTTTGGTGTGGGAACTCATTTGTTTACAAAAAGGATTCTCCTTGTTCAATCCGAGTATAGAATCCATAGACAATTTTGCGTACATTACTTGCTTAAACCTCCTTATTAATATGAGTAAAGTAACATAAGCAGCAATGTACATTGAAGTTGTCATCAATCATAGTGGGTGAGAATTAGCTAATAGCCCCTCAGGTCACAGTCCGATGCGTTGGGCCCATGGGTTGTGTAGGGCCCCCATGGGTACCATACTTTAACACCTCGTAACAAACGTAACGCTTGTTTTTCAGCACCCGACCTCAAAAACACAGCTGTTGTGTTTTCAGCACTCAATGTGTTAAACTCACCGTTCTTTCACAACTCGTCCTCTAATCCCGAGACATTTCTTCAACATATCGTCTAACAATTTAGCTTTGCTGTTTTCTTCTACCGTAAACTGTAGGAGCTCGTAATTACTAAGTTTTGGACCACCTTCGTCGTCTCTATCATAACGAACCAAGGTAGCGGCGTTGTCTGCGTAGAACCTCATCTTCAAACGACCTTCGTTCACCGAATAAAATGTATCATCCTGATTTATAATGGTCGGTGGACCACCGCTTAACTCTTCAGCTATTTTGCAAATGTTTTCATAATCGTGGACCTTTGCTTTTATTTCGACGTTTCGCATTTTCGTCAAATTTTGCTGAAATATTTGGGCTTAGAACTTGTGGACACTTGGTACACCTGGAAAATTGAAAGTCAATTATTATTGTAATAAAATGGGAGGATTTTTCTCTCGATTATTATCCACTATTTCCCGAAAACCAGAAAAACGGAAAACTTTATATTTTCCTATGACAATCAATTTTGGCGGCAACCGGCGAACACCCGGCGAACGGCGAATAAATAGTCCACAGATTCACAAGAACCAAAGATAAAAGAAACCACAGATTAAGGGAACGGAACAGATCTAAAACGAGCATATCCAAATTAGCACCTTAAGAGCGTATATATCGAGTGACGACTCTCTCGCTCGCACAATTTGACAAATTTTGAAATATAAATTCAAGGAATTAATTTATTGAAAATTCCTCTATACATTTCCTGCATAAAATTATTGCACACATTTTAAAAGTGTTTTCAGTGAGATATATATATATAGTGGAGTCACTAAGCGACAAAAATGGGTCAAACCTGTTTTTTTCATGCAGAAGCATGAAACTTGGCACATTGATTTCTAATGTAAAAATAGGCTGATTTCGATCGGTAGCCCTCGGTAGCACCCCCTCTGGCAGCGAGGAGGGGGGTTGGAAGGGGCGCTCCACCCGGCTTCATTTTAAAAATTCTGGGAGACCACACATAGCTAATAGGTCAAGTTTGGTATCAATTTCGGATAAATCGAGGACGTAGATTTCATTTTTGGAATAAAAAAATGACATTTGTGATGATTTGTTTAACAAAAAAATTAAAAATTAGAATTACGTAACTTCGTTTTTATTGTTCAAATTACAGTAAATTCAAAAATACTAGTTTTTTTAATAAACAAAAAATATGTTAATAAAGTCTAGTTTATGTAGATTAAAAAATATATAATTTTATATTACTTTTCTTAATAACAAACCGCATAAAAAAATCTTTTGCTATCCCGGGCCGCAATTTTCTTTTAACCGCCATGAAAAGGGTTGTTAGTAAAAAACTTACTATTTCATGCAGAAGTTTAAAACTTGCCACAATTACAATTCCTTACATTAAAATAAGCCGTTTAGAATCAGTAGCCGTCGGTAACCAGCCTTCTGACAGCGGGGAGGGGGGGTGAAAGGGCGCACCACCCAGCTTCACTTAAAAAAATCTGGAAGACCACGTATAGCTAATACGTCAAGTTTGGTATCGATTTCGAATAAATCAAGGACGTAGATTTTATTTCTGATAATAAAAAACGCATTTTATAGGTTTTTAACCAAATTATAACACAAAAATTGTACATAGTTTTTTTTTATTTAGAGGCACTTTAATTCTAAATTATAGTAATATTTTGTGATAAACATCAATATTTTTTAAAAGTTTATTTCAAGTAGATTAAATAAAATAGAACTTTTATATTATTTTTATAAAAATTTACTCGTACAATTTTTTTTTAAGATACGAGAGTCGCTATTTTCTGCTCACCGCTGCGCTGCGTTGTAAATCCCCATCAACTGTAAAATACGACTATTGCATTTATTTAACATGTTATTAATATTAGAACTTGATATTGTCAAACATAAAATTCAGAAAAATCCTATGGCACATCATAATTTACTCTCCCTGGGACAAACTTTTAAAAAATAGGCGCGAAAGTCATATCTCTCTAATAATAAACTTCTAACCAAAGTTATGCATCTATTTTTCAATTAAATGTAATGTGGCAAAATTATAAATACTACTGGCACCTACCTACAGCTTATTTATATCGTTATATTGTTTTCCAAGACGGATGCTCCATATATAATATAATAATAATATAGCTCAAAACATTTTATGACGAATTATGATAAGCCTTGCATTTATTTATTTAATCAGTTCCATGCACAATATTCTGGCAACTGAAAGGTTTTCAGACAAAGGAATGGTCTGCTTCTTGCTTCCTAAACCAAAAGAGAGGATGGGTTAGACTTAACCAAGAAATTATGCCTAGCCTCTCTCAAACAAAGTTCCTTGTAAACTGCGTATAACAAATGCTGGTATACAGACATATCATGGAAGTAGAAGTATATTTTTCAAATAGTGTTTTTTTGTGATAAGGTGTTTCCTACATAGTTATTGATTGTCGAGTAGTAATTACTGCTTGATCTGCAGTTTCATTGACCGCAAAACATCATATTAAAACCATATAGGTAGAGTTACGTTTGTGTGCGGCACATTTTTGCCAGTCGAAGGATACGAGTCTTGCTATTTTCCAGCCTCCTGCTTGGTTTTAGAAGCAATAAGCAAACAAAGGGACACCTTATTCATCTAACACCGTTTTGGTGGCCAGTATATTATGCACGAAACTGATTTAATATATAAATAAAGGGCGGATTGCTGAGATTGATGCAAAACTGCATGAAGACGGTCTTAAAATGTAATGAGCTATAATAACAATATTATCTTTGGAAGAATCAGTCTTGGAATGTAACATACTGATATAAAAAAGCTTTAAGCCTGGAGTATTTATAATTTTGCTAGATTACAATTTGTTGAAACAGTTTGATTCTTAACAATGTTTAGCAGTTTCCATTCCGCGATTTGATCGCGTTTTATCGCACCTATTTTTCAAAAGTTTGTCACAGGGAGAGTAAATTATGATGCGCCATAGGATTTTTCTGTATTTTATGTTCGACAATATCAAGTTCTTATATCAATAACATGTTAAATGAATGTACATAGTCGTATTTTGCAGTGGATGGGGTGATTACAACGCAGCGCAGCGGTGAGAAGAAAATAGCGACTCTTAGTCTCTTAAAAAAATGTACGAGTTAATTTTAATAAAATTAATTAAAAAGTTCTATTTTATTTAATCTACTTGAAATAAACTTTTAAAAAATATTGATGTTTATCACAAAATATTACTTACTATAATTTAGAATTAAAGTGCCTCTAAATAAAAAAAACTAAGTATTATTTTTGTGTAATAATTTGGTTAAAACCCAATAAAATGCGTTTTTTTAATATCAGTAATGAAATCTACGTCCTTGATTTATTCGAAATCGATACCAAACTTGACGTATTAGCTATACATGGTCTTCCAGATTTTTTTAAGTGAAGCTGGGTGGTGCGCCCCTTTCACCCCCCCTCCCCGCTGTCAGAAGGCTGGTTACCGACGGCTACTGATTCTAAACGGCTTATTTTAACGTAAGGAATTGTAATTGTGGCAAGTTTTAAACTTCTACATGAAATAGTAAGTTTTTTACTAACAACCCTTTTCATGGCGGTTAAAAGAAAATTGCGGCCCGGGACAGCAAAAGATTTTTTTATGCGGTTTGTTATTAAGAAAAGTAATATAAAATTATATATTTTTTAATCTACATAAACTAGACTTTATTAACATATTTTTTGTTTATTAAAAAAACTAGTATTTTTGAATTTACAGTAATTTGAACAATAAAAACGAAGTTACGTAATTCTAATTTTTAATTTTTTTGTTAAACAAATCATCACTAATGTCATTTTTTTATTCCAAAAATGAAATCTACGTCCTCGATTTATCTTTTTTTACAACGCAGCGCAGCGGTGAGCAGAAAATAGCGACTCTCGTATCTTAAAAAAAAATTGTACGAGTAAATTTTAATAAAATTAATTAAAAAGTTCTATTTTATTTAATCTACTTGAAATAAACTTTTAAAAAATATTGATGTTTATCACAAAATATTACTTACTATAATTTAGAATTAAAGTGCCTCTAAATAAAAAAAACTAAGTATTATTTTTGTGTAATAATTTGGTTAAAACCCAATAAAATGCGTTTTTTTAATATCAGTAATGAAATCTACGTCCTTGATTTATTCGAAATCGATACCAAACTTGACGTATTAGCTATACATGGTCTTCCAGATTTTTTTAAGTGAAGCTGGGTGGTGCGCCCCTTTCACCCCCCCTCCCCGCTGTCAGAAGGCTGGTTACCGACGGCTACTGATTCTAAACGGCTTATTTTAACGTAAGGAATTGTAATTGTGGCAAGTTTTAAACTTCTACATGAAATAGTAAGTTTTTTACTAACAACCCTTTTCATGGCGGTTAAAAGAAAATTGCGGCCCGGGACAGCAAAAGATTTTTTTATGCGGTTTGTTATTAAGAAAAGTAATATAAAATTATATATTTTTTAATCTACATAAACTAGACTTTATTAACATATTTTTTGTTTATTAAAAAAACTAGTATTTTTGAATTTACAGTAATTTGAACAATAAAAACGAAGTTACGTAATTCTAATTTTTAATTTTTTTGTTAAACAAATCATCACTAATGTCATTTTTTTATTCCAAAAATGAAATCTACGTCCTCGATTTATCCGAAATTGATACCAAACTTGACCTATTAGCTATGTGTGGTCTCCCAGAATTTTTAAAATTAAGCCGGGTGGAGCGCCCCTTCCAACCCCCCTCCTCGCTGCCAGAGGGGGTGCTACCGAGGGCTACCGATCGAAATCAGCCTATTTTTACATTAGAAATCAATGTGCCAAGTTTCATGCTTCTGCAAGAAAAAAACAGGTTTTGCACTAAAGTCCCCCACTAATAAAAAAATGGGATGGGATATAGAGGAATTTTCAATAAATTAATTCCTTGAATTTATATTTAAAAATTTGTCAAATTGTGCGAGCGAGAGAGTTGTCACTCGATATATACCCTCTTAAGCCGCGTATTCAGCTACTTTTTTGGTCTACACTCTCAACAAAAACACTCCAACACATAACAAAATTCCCCTACAAAAAAAAATGTCTATGCTTAAAGCATCAACAAATGTTTTTGCTTTCCATCGGCTATGGAAAGCAAAAACATTTGAAGCCTACCGCCGGGCTCAGCTAGTAAATAAATAAATGAATAAACAAAGCAAAAACATTTGTTGAAGCTTGAATCATAGACATTATTTTTTTTTGTGTAGGGTAATTTTGCTGTGTGTTGACGTGATTTCGTTGAGAGTGTAGACCAAAAAAGTAGCTGGAGACACGGCTTTACTGGAATCGAATCGTCCAAATCGGAAGATTTATCTATAATATAGAAAAATTCTTTCGGCGCGGTTGATACGGATAGATGTGCGAGCGCCATAAAAAACACCAAGATATTTTTTAATACAATTTCGGAATTTTGCGCGCTTTAGGTACATTAAGCTATTTAGTCTGTGTCTTTCTTTTGATAGTCTGTGGCCCGGGCTCAATTAAAAAAAAAGATTATGCTTAGGAAACTAGAAATTTTTAATATTTTGTGTTATTCCATCGCATTTCTAATTAATTCTGGCTTTAAACAGCCATTAACTTATGAATTCTCAACAAAGTTTCACGATGGCGGAACCGTGGAAGCAGGAGAAGTTGTATTTGTGTCGTTGTTGCCATACCGAAGGGCAGGCACACACAAGTTTACAAGCCAAATGCTTTTGGCTTGGAGATGAAGAGGAAGCCTACGAAAAAGTACTAAAAGACTGTTTTGATATTCAGGTATGAGTAATGAATGTTATAAATTCAGTTATCACCTACTTATCACACTAGTATTTTAATGCTAAAAGTTGCTGAGTGTGTATGTTTATCTGGGGGCACGGCAGTGCCCCCGCCAAGTCGAGCAATAAAAGCGGCACGGCCGTACCATCCTTTTCTGGAAGCAGTTCAGACCATTTTCGATTACTTTTTCACGCCTAAACGGGTATACCGATTGAGCTGAAATTTGGTATAGAGCTAGCTTGGAATAACAAATAGGACAGCGGGTAAAACCGCTGGGTGCACTAGTCTAAATATATAAAAGGAAAGAGTGACTGATTGACTGACTGGCTGACTGATCTATCAATGCACTGCCTAAACCGCTAGACGGATTGGGTTGAAATTTGGAACACAGATAGGTTTTATGATATAGATATCCGCAAAGGAAGGATTTCACTGTACAGGCAAAGCCGCAAGCATAAGCTAGTAAATAATAAATAGTGAAATTACTGGTCTGAAGAGTCCTAACATCTTATGACTCTCAAGTAAGAAGCGTTAGCGCAGTGCACTCAGAATTTTACCTATGCAAAATACTGTTTAGCACTGTACTAATAATGGGCAGCGTTATCTCTTACCATCAGGAGAGTGTCTTGCTCGTCTTCTTACTTTTTTTGTACAATAAAAAAAATATAAATTGATGCAATAGTTGGGGGAGAATTTTTTTATAGCAAACATGAATTTTTTTAATACAAAATATAAATAGTCATGCATACTCCATACAATGTAACTAAAGGCATTATTCTTAGCTATAAGTCATTTATTTTATTGATAGTACAGTTACTACTACAGTTACTAGATACTTAGATAGTACAGTTTACACCAATATTGTAATTATGTATTATTCATACGTCTGGAAAAGACAGGTTTCGGCAGAACAATGCATTACATTAAGATCTGATATTATGTACCTGAAATCTATGAATAAACAAATTCTTATTCTTATTTTATTTCCAGTTAGAACCAGTCTCAGACCTAATAAAAGAGTTGCTATCAACAATATGTGACAAGTGCATCGAAAAGCTGCGTGATGCCACCGTCTTCAAGCACCAGATCAAGAAATGTGAGCGAATGTTCCGAAAGATCTACATGGGACAGTTTAATAATGGTACGTTAACTACGATCTATCTATAGAACAAAGTCTATGTAGGTTATGTAGTCTATTTAATAAATAAAAATAAATAAAATAAGCCTTTATTTCTGATTTTTGTTTTTTTTTTTTTTTTTTACAAAGTATAGTTTTAAATTAGTTGTGTGTCAGTTTGCCCCTTGGCAAAGGCCTCCCCTTGACTTTTCCAACACTGCTTGTCCATGGCGCTCCTACACCACATAGCTCCCGCAGCCGCCTTTATTTCATCTTCCCATCTTTTCCTTTGTCTCCCTCGCCTCCTTTTTCCATCTCGAGGGTACCAGAGAGTGACATCTTTTGCCCATTTGTTTTTCCTACTCCGTATTGTATGTCCAGTCCATGTCCATTTAAGTCGTTTCACTGTGTATGTCACATCAGCTACACCAGTTGTTGCCCTTATGTCAGTCAGTTTTATTCTGTCTTTCAGTTTGACATTTAGCATGCTCCTCTCCATCCTGTTTTGGCACACTTGCAGAGCATTTCTTTGTTTGTCTGTTAATGCCCATGACTGGCATCCGTACGACATGCATGGCAGTACACAGGTATTAAATAATTTTCTTTTGTCTTTCATTGCAAACTGTGGATTCTTCATAATTTCTTTGAGCGACCAGTACCTTCTCCACGAGTTGCTTATTCTCGTTTCTATTTCTTTTTGCATTTGTTCTTCTGGTGAAATTATTTGTCCCAAGTATGTATATTGTTTTACATATTCTATAATACTGTTGTTTACCTTGATCACACTTTGGAACCCATTGGTCATTAATTTTGTTTTGTCAGTATTCATAGACAGGCCCACTTCTTCACTCACTTCCGCTAGCTGTTGTATCATAATTTGTAGATTTTCTGGTGTCTCTTCTATGATGATCAAATCGTCCGCGAATCTCAAGTGATGTAGATTTAGCCCATTTATATTTATGCCATAGGCTTCCCAGTTCAGCTTTCTAAAAACGTGTTCTAGCACAGCTGAGAACAGTTTGGGTGAAAGTGGATCTCCCTGTCTAACACCTTTTTCTATCTCAAATTCTTCCCCAACTTTTTCTGTTTGTATCTTAGCTGTGGGGTTTTTATATATTTCTCTGATGATTCTTATGTACTTTATTGGAACACCTTGGTCTCTCAGAGCTTCCCATATATACTTATGTTTTATGGAGTCGAATGCCTTGTTATAGTCGATGAATTCTAAATAATATACCTTGCTATATTCATTATATTTCTGCACTATCTGTCTTATTGTGTGTATATGGTCTAAAGTCGAGTAGTCACTTCTGAACCCCGCCTGTTCTCTCGGTTGATTCTCTTCTAAGTTGCTGCTTATTCTGTTTAGTATAACTTTGGAAAATATCTTGTATAGGTTAGGTATCAAACTTATCGGTCTGTAGTTATTTATTTCGTTTTTGTCACCTTTCTTGTGTAGTAAGACAATTGTAGATTTTGACCATTGTTCTGGCAATTTTTCCTTTTCTAATATTTCATTAAATAGGTTTGTAGTGTATTTAATTATATGTTCTGAACACCCTTTAATGATTTCATTCGATATTTGGTCATCGCCTGGTGCTTTACAGTTTTTTTGAGATTGAATTGCTTTTTGAACTTCACTAGCCAGTATTGTTGGGACTGTTTCTTCCTCTATTAATAATTCCTGGTGATTAACATGTTTTCCTGTATCTTTATATAGATCTCTGTAGAATTGAGTTGCTATTTCCGTAATATTGGTTCTGTTTGTTATCTTTTTCTTTTCTTTGTTTTTCATACTTGGTATCCATGATGTGTTTTCTTTTAGTTGCTTGAGAGCTTTCTTTATGCCTCCTGTTGTTTCTATATGGTGTTGGATTAATTCCCTCCTGGTTTCTTTCCTGTGCCTTCTGATCTCCTCCGTTATTTGTTTGCTTATATTTGTTATTTCTTTTCTGTTTCTTTCCCTGCTTTCTATTAGTACTTTCCTGTCTTCCATTAGTTTTTTTGCTTTTTTACCTATTTTGTCCTTTTGGCCTGCTGTGCAGTTTATTTTCTCTATTAACTTCTTTAGCCCTTCTACTAGTAAATTGTATTTTTGTTGTATGTCCTTTTGATAGTTCGTATCTGTGTCTAGACTTTTCTGTAAAGGTTCCAGAAGTTCCTCTGGTATTGGTATTGGTACTGTTTTTTGTCTAATATGTGTTTTGATGTGTTTCCTTCCTTTCTTTGGTTTTTTCTTGTAGATTTTGCTTCTCACCATTCGATGATTTGTGTTGAAGTTAAATTGATTTACAGTGTCTACATCTACAATGTATTGAGGTTTATTCGTAAGTATGAAGTCTATCTCATTTTTTACTTCTCCATTGGGTGATATCCATGTCCATTTTTTCTTTTTTGACTTTTTGAAAAAACTGTTCATAATCTTCATGTTGTTTCTTTGAGCTAGGTCTACTAGTCGCTGTCCATTATTATTTCTTTTTCCTTTGCTGTATAGTCCTAGTATATTGTTTTCATTTACTCGTCTTTCTCCTATTTGACTATTAAAGTCTCCAATCAAGAATGTTGTTTTGTGGGACATTTCTAGGGTTGTTTGTAGTTGTTCATAGAATAGGTCTTTTTCTTCCTCATTGGCAACCTCTGTAGGAGCGTATATTTGTATTATGGAGAATGGCTCAAATCCGGGTAATTGAATGTTTAGTTTTGCTATTCTTTCTGATATTCCTATAAAGTCTTGTATGTGTTTCTTGTAGCATTTCTTTATAATGAACCCGACTCCATACATGCCTGGTGTTTCTCCTATATGGTATAATATGTATTTTTCATATTCCTCTATTTGCTCACCTACTCTTCTGACCTCACTTAGTCCAATTATATCCCAGTTAATTGTTTCCAATGCATGGTCTAGCTCTAATAGTGCTTCGTTTGTCCTTAGTGTTCTTGTGTTGAGTGTAGATATATTTATAAAGTTTGTTTCTTTTTCTTGTTTAGTTGGTGTTGTTGTTGCATTTGGTTTTAAATTTGGTTCTTTCAGGGGGTGGTGGTCTAGTACTCCCACGGGGACCGGCCGGCTTGGGAGACAGTTGTTTTGTGTGTTGTAGTTTTTGTTGGTGTTGTTCCTATTATTCCGGGTGCCTTTGCCTGTTCGTTGCTATTGGTCGCCATTGTTGCTTCTAGCTTGGAAGTACCTGTGCATAGAGTTCATTTTGCTTGGTTGCTTGTTGGATTCTGTTGTTGGAGACTCTGATGGTGTGCGCTTCCTCTTCTCATTTGATTTTTCCTTCACAATCAACTTATCGTATGTAGTCTATTTATTCAACCTTATAAAGGTCGCCGGAAGACGCTGGATGCAGGTTGCTTCCAACCGGTACATATGGAAGTCCAAAGGGGAGGCCTATGTGAGGCAGTGGACGTCCCACGGCTGAGATATTGATGATGATATTCTATATTAAGTAAAGGTTTTATTTGTTTTCAGATGGAGGCTCAACAGAAGTGAATATTAAAGATGAGCAAAATGAAGGTAATCGTTACTTACCCATATTACAAGCTTTTATTTACTTTTACCTGTCTGTTGTCTGTCTGTGTGTGGATCTGTCTGTAATTAAATCTTGCTTAATTTGACCCACTTCCCAGTATCTGTTTGAGCTGAAATTTTGCATGCATGAATTTTATTATTTATTTATTTATTTTAATTCAACGAAGTAAGAAGACGAGCAAGACGCCCTCCTGATGGTAAGAGATAACGCTGCCCATAATTAGTACAGTGCTACTGCACCGACGCTTCTTACTTGAGAGTCATAAGATGTTAAGGCTCTTCAGCCCAGTAAATTGTGTAATTGTGTTGTTGTATTATTGTGTTGTAATTGTTGTGGTTGTAATTGTTGTTTAGTTGTGTAATTGTAATGTAGTTTTTTGTAATTGTATTTAGTTCTAAGTTCGTTTATGTTGTATCAATAAAGCTATCTATGTATCTATCTATCTAAATTTGGTTCACAGACAGTGACGAGGAAGTGATACGAGTGGCAATAGAAGCTATACCGGACGTGGATGCATTTGAAGAAAGTGACGGCAATGCTGATGATGTAGACTACACACAACTGAGTGATGATGATGGTATGTGACTTTTTTCATAGCATACTAAACAAGCCATCTATGAGATGCGCCCAAGAGACTCTTTAAAGGAGCTCTTTAAAGAGATAAATATACTGACCCTGCCATCTTTGTACATTTACGAAAATATTATGTATGTCAGAAAAAATTTAGATAAATTCAAGTTAAATAGTGACACTCATAGCTTTAATACTAGAAATAAGAATAAGTTAGCTGTACCTCGATTCAGATTGTCCAAAACGAGCCATAAATCATTTTTAGGGAATTGTGTACGTTTTTATAATAAAATCCCTGAGGAAATAACGGGGCTCACAGAATGTAAATTCAAAAGCCGTGTTAAAGACATATTACAAAAGAAAGCCTATTATAAAATTAGCCAATACATAGAAGACAAAGATGCCTGGAAACCTCTGCAACCACCTGTAAATAAATTATGTAACCAAGATAATAATTGTAAACGCATATTTAAAAAAAGCAATCTCTATGAGTTTCTTGCTCATTCTTCTCATAGAGGTGCCTTGCGAATGAGCGGTAGAATATTAAAATAAAATGTAAAATTGACTTGCAAAAGTGCTCCATTGTAGCCTTTTTGAATAAATGAATTTTGAGTTTGAGTTTGAAGCGTTTGTCCGCAATCTCACCTGTTGGTAAGTGACGATGCAGTCGAAGTTGTAGCACGCTTGTTCAGTAAGAACCTATTCACTCTTGATTTGAAATTTGAACAAACTCACGTTATAGCACGTTATGACACTTTTTATTACCCTTTGATTTTTTATATATTACAATACAACTCTTTATTGCAGTTAAAAGATAACAAAAGACTTAAAACTGAACTGTATATAGGTCTAGAATTGGCGGCATTATCGCTTAGAGCGATCAACCAGCTTTGCATGGAGTGTTTGAACCTAAAAGAGGGGAGAGGGGGGAGTAGGGTGTAATTTTGTAGAGGAGTCAGTATAACCTATCACGGCTTATGTTACGGATTAAGTCCGAAGTGAGGCTACACCTAGGTTTTAGAAAAACCTAGATTAGCCAACCGCAGTTGGTTTAAGTTAGGTGAAGTAAATCGTCAATTTTTTAGGGTTCCGTAGCCAAATGGCAAAACACGGAACCCTTATGGATTCGTCATGTGTGTCCATATGTCACAGCCACTTTTTCCTAAACTATAATAATAAATAAATATTTCAGGACATTAATAATAATTGGGGTTTATACTCCAACAGAACAGGTTACCCTACTTACACTGTCAGAGTCAAATCACGATTTATAGGTTGTGTGGCCAACCTATATGTTACAGTTTCAGGTCGCCGAGATTACTACACCTGCAACATGAGCTGACGACTGCCTCCTACATATCTTATAGGAAACAGCCGGGACACACAGTTTTACGTGCCGCGCCGAAACACGGTAAAAATTAAGAACTATCATAAAGAAATATGAACTATACTGTTGAATGTTGGTTAGTAGATGTATTCAGTGGTGGTGTGTGTGGGGTATCTATGGATAGGTCTTTAAAAATTATATTGAGGTTTCTAATATCATTTTTTTCTAAACTGAATAGTTTGCGCGAGAGACGCTTCCAAAGTTGAAAAATGTGTAACCCCCTCTAACTTCTAAAATAAGGGAATGATAAATGTAAAAATAATATATGATGTACATTATTATGCAAACTTTCAACGAAAATTGTTTTGAACGAGATCTAATATTTTTTTTAATACGTCATAAACGTAAACCGAAATTTAAGTTACATCGAACTACAAAAACTTTTATATTATTTTATTTGCTGCTACGGAATCCTTCATGGGCGGTCCGACTTGCACTTATCCGCTTTTTTTTTTTATTACATTATAGAGTAACAAGAAACTTTTACAGATGAACCGTTGTCATCCAAAAAGGGCAAAACGTCGAAGGGGTCAAGAAAATACATCAAAAAGTCCACGCAGAAGATTAAACGAGATACCACAGATGAGAAGAATGAAGAAGGCAAAGATGCAGCTTCTGCTTCAGGTTAGTTTCTTATTTATATAACGCTGGCGGGAGTTTGAGCACTGATGATTGACTTATGACGTCATTAACCGAACGCGCCGAACAAATCAAATATAAAATTTTGTATTTTGTGTCAAAATACAGGTCGTCTAGTTGGGTACCCCAACAGTGCCAGTTATTGTACCGCCTGAGCGATGTGTGAACATTACTGTGCACAGGTAGGAGGGCACTGTAGCTAGTGAAATTACTGGGCTGAAGAGTCTTAACATCTTATGACTCTCAAGTAAGAAGCGTTGGCGCAGTGCACCTGGGTAACACTGTACTGATTATGGGCAGCGTTATCTCTTACAATCAGGAGAGCGTCTTGCTCGTCTTCTTACTTCGTTGTATATAAAAAAAAAAAGCGTTGGCGCAGTGCACTGGGTAGCCCTGTACTGATTATGGGCAGCGTTATCTCTTACCATCAGGAGAGCGACTTGCTCGTCTTCTTCTTTGTATAAAAAAAAAAGGATGACAATAGAAAGACTACGCGAAATGGTGGTCAAAAGATTTTAAGACTCTTCAGCCCAGTAATTTCACTAACTCCAGAGCCCTACTGAAGCACAGTAATGTTTGCACATCACTGCTCAGGCGGTAGTATGACGCGCATTGGGGTTATACCTAGTCGATCTCCTGCAGAGAAAGTCTACCCCCTAAAGTTCCAAATTCGAGCGCAATCAGTTCAGCCGTTTATATATGAAAATATCACTTCACCCGTTATTTAGTTAGACTTCGCTAGCTTGTGATTTAAAGTCACTATTCGAATAAAAACAAAGTTTAATAATTTACTCTTTATTCGATTAGACTTCGCTAGTTCGTGATTTTAAATTCACTATTCGGATAAAAACAATCCTTAAAATAACTTGTTATTCAGTTATACTGCGCCAGCGCGTGATTTAAAGTCACTATTCGAATAAAAACGAACTTTGCTCGTTAATTGAATAAATAAATATAATATTCATCTGTGCTCAAGACTCGTGCTAGTTTAAATTTATGAAGGGTCGTCTTTTATTATTAATCACGTGAGGTACAATAGGGTGGATTCTAGAATACTCTAGAAATAACCTCCTATTTTCTAGAATAAATTTAATTGTTCTAGTTTTAAATTACTAGTAGTAGGTACTAGGTTGAAAGAGCTTTCTTGGCTCGGACGGAGAAGGTATGAAATCCATATATTGGTGGAAGACTTCGGCCGTGGCTAGTTACCACCCACTGGACAAAACCGAGTTGCCAAGCGGGCATTATAACTGTGTTCTGGCATAACATTCAGTGAAGCCAGGGATTTATCCGCCTTCTAGGTTGAGTCTGCTACCATCTACGGGCGCATTGTCGCGTAAGTCTTGGCGTGATCGTGGTCAAAGGGTGGCCTATAATGAATTATAAAATATTAGGTTTTACATGAATAGGTGCTATACCAGAGTTTAAACTACCTTCATAGCAAATTCCAGCTCAATCAGTTCCGCCATTATGGCGTGACGAGATCAATTCACACTCGTTATTCAGTTTGACTTCGCTTGTTCGTGATTTAAAATCACTCGCTACTTTTTTGCTTCATTTTTTCCTGTAAATTACTACTTGAGAATAGAATATATATCTATTGATATAAGTTTTATTGTACACTGTAGCTAGTGAAATTACTGGCCTAAAGAGTCTTAACATCTTATGACTCTTGAGTAAGAAGCGTTGGTGCAGTGCACCTAGAATTTCACATCATTGTGAAATTCTAGGTAAGTGATGTAGTCGAAGTTGTAACACAGGCAGCACATACCTATTAACCCTCGACTTGAAGACACTCAAGTTGTAATTTTCAAGTAGGGAGTTCCAAACCTTCGCCGTCCGGATAATGAACTTATTTTGTCTTTAAGGTTTAGACTGATATCTTAGGTCATATCGTCGATAATGATGAGGCGACATCATTGTCTTAGGTTAAGCTATACCCTACCTACCTATACTACGTTTCAAAAACAAAGATATTTTTTTAGCTAATTTGCAGGGTCCAAAGGATCAATATCTCAATGAATTGGATATACATATATGGTACCTAGTCAGGTCATAAATTCTGTCACATTTTTAATATAAAATTATTGGAACAAGTTTATTTATTATGTAACCATTTATATACCAAAATGAACTTAACAAAACATAGATTCTTATGACAATAAAGTTTATTCAAAATGACCTCCGTGATTTTGAATACAGGCCTTCAATCTGCGCGGCCAGTCGTCTATCGCAGCACGAACGAGGTCCATGTCAATATCGGCTGCTGCCTTAATCAAGGATGTCTTGAGTGACTCCAAATTGGGATGAGGCTTTGAGCACGCCTTTTCCTCCAAGTGTTGCCATATCTTGTAATCTAACGGACTCAAATCTGGACTGGAGGAGGGCCAGTCTTCGTGCCGGATGAAGTCGATTTCACGCGCCGCCAGCCAGTCTTGTGTGCTCTTCGCTCTATGAGCTGGCGCCGAATCTTGTTGGAATACCCAGTGCCTGTTATTGAACATGGTATGAGAAACAGGTTCCACAAGGTTCGTCAGGACTGTATTTTGATACACAACTGCATTCGTTTTTACACCTTTCTCACAAAAATGTACCTCTGTTAAGCCCCAATAAGAAACTCCCAACCATACCATGAGCGAGGATGGAAAATGACCTCGTTGGACACGCGGAATACGGTTGCTCGCTTCTTCACTACTGTGTGCGTACACCTTATCATTTTGTTTGTTGTAGCTCTCTTCTACGGTAAAAATTTTTTCATCCGAAAAAAGAATTTCTCGATATTTTTTTCTCGCGTACCGCTTCAACAAAGCGCGGCATCTCTGCAGTCTCAGGTCCATTAGACGAGCATTTAAACGATGTAATGTTTTTCTTCGATATGCCCGAAGCCCTAAGTCTTCATTTAACACCCTTTTCACCGTGGTTCTGCTTAACCCCATCTGAAGGGCCAACAGTTTCTGCTTACGTTTGGGATTTCTTTGAATTCGCGCCTTCACAGCTTTTATCACTGCTGGAGTCCTAACAGACCGAGGGCGACCACTTCTTGACCTGTCATCTACACTAGAGTCTTCATTGTATCGTTTGATGGTACGATAAACGAATCTTTTGGTTATATTCACATTTTTCAGTATGTCAAAAATTTGAATTGGCGCGTAACCGCAACGATGCAACGCAATAACTGCAACACGGTCTTCTTTAAGCGTCCACTCCATATTTAAAAATGAATAAAATTCTAAAAAGTATACATTTTTATTTTCATGAACAATTCGAAATTCGAATTCAATAAACTTTTTTGTGGCCAGCATTCTAAAAGAAAAGTTTTTACTGTGTGACAATACTTATGACCTGACTAGGTATATTTGTCATAATATATCTGATGTATATCATAAGATATATCGGATGTAACAGTTTTTGTGAATATATCTATGATATTTTCATAGATATACAACCTTCGAACCCCGAAAAAAATTATCTTTATTTTTGAAACGATATGCCTACGTTAAGATGAGATGATACCCTTTTGTGTCAAACTAAGTATATTATAAAGCCAGAAATACATTAAAACGCGACGACGCCACGCGACGACACTCGTTCGGATTGGTCCATAGCGTCACGTGACCACACGTCACCCAATCCGGACGTCTGACGTCGCATTTTAATAATGTTTCCGGCTTAATAGACGTCAAGTTTATGATGTTTTTAGTTTCGTTTGTTTTTGGCACAAATAAAATATTTTTCTTATATCTATAAAATAAGTGTGGTCTTTACCACAGTATTAACAAAACTTAATCGTAATAAATATGCAGAAACAGGGAGGGCTTTATCCTGCCTTTTAGGTTTAGTCTGCCACCATCTACGGCCGCGTGTTCGCTTAATATCACACGAGATTGTAGTCAAAGGAATGAATATAGAAAAAATCTTTATATCTGGCTAATTACAACTTGGTTTGCGTATGAATAAGGCTAACCTATGTACATATTTACCTAATGAACAAAAAAACTGATATTATTGAAGGGAAATAGCGATTTTAACGAAAAGAATAAGCCACACTATGTCACATGCGTGCTTGCGTACTACGGATGCATTGTACGTATGCGTGCTACGGATGCGTTCTATAGATGCGTGCTACGGATGCGAGCTAAGCATGCGTGCTTCGGATGCGTGCTACGAATGCGTGCCACGGATGCGTGCTACGGATGCGTGCTACGGATGCGTGCTACGGATGCGTGCTACGGATGCGTGCTACGGACGCCGTCGACTGCGATGTTAGCTACGCATCTTCCTTGCACAGCTTAGGATTGGTGGAAACGGTCACATTGTAGCGTACATAGCACATCTCTGGTGGAAAGGCACCTTAAAAGTAGCATTATTATGTTTTAGTATTTGTGCCCAGCGGCTTAAAATTATTCTATTCTATTCTTTCAGCTCAATCGGTCCACCCGTTTAGGCGTGAAAGAGTAACAAACACACATCCAGACACCCTAACATCTAGACATCCAATCTTACAAACTTTCACGTGTATAATATTAGTAAGATTCGTATAATATATCCTGTAGATATAAACATAACATAATCAAGCTCCAATCGCGGTGGCTAATGCTAAAAACTAAATCAAACACACAGGAGGCGCCTACGTTTCATCAATTCGAATGTTGTGTGCCCAAACTCGACGGGCTTACTAATAGCCATTGAAGAGTTTCAGTAGACACCTCCTGCTCCATCATCAGATCAGCTCAGTGGTACCAGATTATTGAACTGTCATCAGATTTCTAGACATTTGCAAAGTTTCATTATGATACGACCCAGAAGTTGGTCAACTTTTATTTGTAAGATTTTTTTACTGACTTTGTATGGAAGACTAATTTAAGCGTTTTCAAAATAGACCATGTTTGGAAGCTCATAGCTGGACAACGATTAGAGATAGATAAAAAGTTTCAAGGCAGAAGTTGTAGAAAATTTTATGAGGTTTAATTATGTAGTACAACAAAATATCGTACAACGCACAGTTTTTAACATATAAGCAAAAAACCTAAAAATGGGACCTTCTTCGGCCTCCCCCCCTCGGGCTCACCTCGGAGGGGTGGGGACTTTTAGTATGTTTATCTCCTAACTAGTCCGAACAAAGTTCTTAAGTTGGTTTTTCTGCTTTCGACTTTTCGATCCACATACCCTTTTTGGGCACTCATTGACTGGGCTATTAAGCCACGTGCGGTTATAGTTTTATGGCGTTATCTTGGTATGGTACTATGTCACCCTTTCACTTTTGGTAGAATATGTTTAACTCGTATATGTATCCAGCTACATCTATGCTATCTTGTCCCTTAAATGCATATTGTTGCCAAAAGTCTACAAACCAATTTTTGTCATTTTTAAAAGTGACAGCTGTGATAAGTGTTTCAGAACGTAATTTTAATTTTTATATCATAGCCTACGAATAAATAATAAGTCAGGAAGAGTAACTGCGATCCTATAAGGTTTATAAGGAATTGTGCCGGATGAGGAGGTAGCTTAAAATTGTATAATTTCGGGCTTCAGTCTGTTATTTACCTTTCAAGTGAAAACGTCAAATCTATGTGAAAATATTTTCGTTTTATGTCTTATTGATCATACCAGGCTGTGTTGTGATATGGTGCAGGAGCCACACATAACTGAAGTGTGTTAAGGGATCACTTTTTGCTGTTAAATAAGCGCAAAAATATGAAAATATAATATTGTTACATAAATGTTCAAAAACGTCATTAACCCTTAAAACTTGTCAAAATGGATAATTGTCAAAATCAAAATGGAGTGTTGACAAATTCAGAGCATGCGTACTACAGTTCCCAATGAAAATGACGCACAATTTATTTTTTAACCAATCAAGACCATATTTTGATAAAATTCGTTTTTTAAATTTAAGTCACGTGATTTCTCGATGAGCCACTTTTTCGGCGGAATTTGTTAGCAATTACGTACACCTGATCATAGCTAATATCATAATGAAAAAAAAAACGTGTAAGAGGGTATTCAGAAAATTAAATTATTTATTAATTAATTAATAAAATAGGTTTTAGATTTTTTTTATTATTTTTCCCTTTATCTGTGACTCAAAACCTACGAGGAAATATTTATTTCATAATTAAATAAAAAATCATGCATTTAAGGGTTAAGCCTCGTGCGGTTATAGTTTAATGGCGTTACCTTGGTACTATGCCACCCTTTCACTAACGGTAGCATAATGTTCAACTCGTATATGTATCCAGCTACATCTATGCTATCTTAAGCCACGTACGGTTATAGTTTTATGACGTTACTATGGTACTATGCCACCCTTTCACTAACGGTAGCATAATGTTCAACTCGTATATGTATCCAGCTATGCTATCTTACGTCGTTATATGTCGTGATTATAGTTTAATGGCGTTACATTTATACCACCCTTTCACTAACGGTAACATAATGTTCAATAATGTTCTACAAGTACGTATATAAATATGTTTCCAACTTTGCTATCTTACGTCATAATATGTCGTGATTATAGTTTTATGGCGTTACCTTATGTCAATAGTATTAAGTTCTTTACTCGTATAATGTATCCAGTTAGATCTATGCGACCTTAAGTCATGTGGTATCGAATTTTTAGGCCCTCTTTCGTTTTGTAGGGCCCCTCAACAAATGGTACCTGAAGAACCTTCAAGCGGGCGTCGACTACATACGAGTTCCACATTTGAACACCTACAGATGTTGCACTTGCAGTAAAGAAATCAAAACACCTGAATATATGGCCTCGCATATATCTGTGGAACACTTGAAATTGCCTAAATACACGTGCAGACTCTGCGACAAGCCATTCCGATATTTTGAACAATACATCGATCACCAAAAGGTGGAGCACAACATCGATAACAGATTCAAATGTAACGCCTGCGACAAATCCTTTAGTACTTATAAGAATTTGAGGAATCATAAAAATGTCTATCATATGCTTGGAACGAAGGTAAAATGTGATTCGTGCGATTACGAGACGTACCGCTTGGCAAATCTTCGAAAGCACGAATATAGTCACAAAACAGTGAAAGAATTTAAATGTTCATTTTGTAAGAAGACGTTTATGAGGAAGCCTACGTTACAGGTGCACGAAAAAATACATACAGGTGATAAGAGGAAGGTGTGCAAAGAGTGTGGACAGGCGTTCGTGCAGAAAGGCAGTTTAAACTATCACATGGCCAAACACCATCCTGGAGTGGACTATTAATCGTGTTAGTCTTACTGTGTGATGTTGAAAACTAAATCAATCAAATCAAATTGTTTATTTGCAGGAAATACATGTTATGGTACAGTTCTTAATTATACCTATGTCTCGATACAACATATTTCGTTTGCAAGCAGACGTGCAAAAATTCATGTCATTCAAAATTTTAGTCTTATTACATTTAAAATATTATTAAGTCAAAATTAATTACAATATTTTTTAGCACATTAAATTACAATATTATATTCTTTAAATTCTTTTATGGTGTAGAAGCAGTTTTCCAAAAGCCAGTAACATAAAGTTTTCTTAACCCTTTAACCGCCATATTTTGTTACATTCATTATTCTCCTAACGCCAGCGTAATAATCAATTTATGAAACTTGACGTGAAATTACGTGTGTGGCGCTTGGAGCACATCTTTCATATCCCGACATATTACGGTGATGGCGGTTAAAGGGTTAAATTTACCGCCCTTTAACACCTTGATATTGTCAGGTACTGAGTTATAGATAGATAAACAAACACATATTATAAGCATTTCTTATATATATATCTTTTTGGGCCTATCCAGCGTTATCCATATTAACTAAAAATACCGACTAAACTCACGAAAATAAAAGTCGAAGCTAGGCTCGACCCTGGGTTTCGGACTATTACGATCATGTCGCGACCTCGAAGAGTGAGCTCGCGAGGTTGGACATCGCAATTGTCGGAAACCCAGGGTTGAGTCTTGCTTCGACTTTTATATCCGTGAGTTTAGTTGATATTTTTACATAGTTATTTTGTCAAAGTATCTCGAAAGTATTCCACTAGTAAATAAATAAATATTTCTGGACATTTCACACAACGCCACCTAACCCCAAACTAAGCATTAAGCAACTTAATGAGTTATTATGGTGGTTAGGGTAACGGATATAATACTTATACACTTTTCTTTGTAAATACATACTTATAATATATATTTAAACCACCCAGACCAGAAACATACACTAGTTTTTAAATCGCACGGCGTTTTCGTCATATTAAGACTACAACTGTCATCCAATACATACTCAAAAGTAGAGTTTATGGGATGACAGCTCTAGTGTTGACATTTATGTGGGGTCCCGCTAAATCCCGCACTCAATGTTACGTGACTTAGACAGAAACTATACTTGGCAGTGCCTATAGATATTTTTTCTCATGTACTCCCCTACCCATCATCAACGAAAAAATCCGGGATACCCTCTGACACAGAATGTGTTGTGTCAATTAGAGATAGTGCTTGTCTTGGGACTCTGGGACTTATTGTAATAAAAAATTGACAGCTCGGCGATTATAATCTTCGATCATAATTATTTTAGTTAGATTGTAATATTATGTGCTCGCTGCATTGTCTGCACGCAAAAATCCTTTCGTTGCTGAGGTGTACGTCATAAAAATTTTCTGAGTTCTTCATATATTCAACTTTCAACCCAATTCGTTCAGCGGTTTAGGCTGTGCGTCGATAGATCAGCCAGCCAATCCTTTACTATGTATTTCCTTTTATATATTCTGATTATTAAACGATGTGTATATGTTACCGCCGGCTGCTACTGCAGCACGTTCGCTTCGCTCGCTCGGCTCGCACGTTGATTTCCTTGCCAGCAAAATGATATGCTAACCAAACGATATCGGTCTGCCTTGAACTTTGTAATAAAAACAAGTATTTCTTACAAACATTTTGTTCACACCTAACTTTAACCGACAGTGATCAGCTATACCCAGGTTTAGCCGGCTAAACTTAGGTGTAGCCTCACTTTGGACTTTACCCGAAACATATACGATTGACGACCGATGGTCATGTGTTATATTAAAACGGTATTTCCTGATGCTTATTCGTTTTGTAGGGCCCCTCAACCGATGCAGCCTGAAGAACCTACAAGCGGGCGTCGACTACATACGAGTTCCACATTTGAAAACCTACCGGTGTTGCACTTGCAGTAAAGAAATCAAGAAGCCTAAACATATGGCCACGCATATATCGGTGGAACACTTGAAATTGCCTCAATACACGTGCACACTCTGCGACGGAAAATTCCAATATTTAGAACAATACATCGATCACCAAAAGGTTGAGCACAACATCGATAGCAAATTGAAATGTAACGCCTGCGACAAATCCTTTTACACTAGCAGGGCATTGAAGACGCATAAAGATGTGTATCATATGCTGGGACGGAAAATAAAGTGCGATTCATGCGATTACGAGACGTATCGCTTGTCGAATCTAAGGAAGCACGAATTTAATCACAAGACTGTGAAGGAATTTCAATGTTCATTTTGTAAGAAGTTGTTTATGAGGAGCGCCACGTTAAAATTGCACGAGAGAATACATACAAGTGATAAGAGGAAGGTGTGCAAGGAGTGCGGACAGGCGTTCGTGCAGAAAGCCAGTTTGAACTATCACATGGCCAAACACCATCCTGGAGTTAACTTTTAATAATAATAATAATAATAAATCATTTATTTCAGGCAATAGTACACTGCCACAGACGCAGTGTACCAGAGGCCCATATCATATGTATATACCTTACAGACTAACATACATAAAATTTTTATAAACTTAAAAACTAGGTCACACGTAGCGCCGGCGACGTGTTGCGCGCAGAGTCAGCAGGAAGTCGACCTCGAAATTTCCGAAACACGACTCCCTGCGGCCAGAAGTCCTCCTTCATGAAGGTCGGCAGACGGCTGGTCGGAACCCTCACCACGAAGGAATTGCTTTTAATGTAGTAATACTTTGTTAAAGTATCTCAAAAGTATTCCACTACGGATTCTTTGAATTGTTAAATACGGGGTAGGTCGCTATTGAAGTAGAGGCTCTATTGAAGTGTTGGAGAACTCGTCATTTAAATTGGTCTGTAAGGAATGTATCAAGAAAATCATTAACAAAAGAAATAGCACTGGCTCCAAAACACTACCCTGAACTACACCGAAAGTTATTACAACCACGAATTCATAACTTTAACCACTTTTTTATGTTAATACTCATTGTTTATAACGTTTATATCTAGCATTTCATGAATTCCGCTACGTATACCGTATTTTTAATCCTTTTCTCAACAAAAAATTAAATGATATGATGTCGAAAGCCTTTGATATGTCAACATAAATAACTGATCATAGCTTACCACGATTTTTAATTATTGTCTCTTGTGAAGGAGCGGATATGAATGCGTAAAATTCTAGTTAATACCCTATTTATTACATTATCATCAATCTGTTGAAATATGGAGGAGCTTGGTGAAAGTATTTTTGTAATGGCCAAGCAGGGGTACAAGACACTTTTAACTTAAAATAATAAATTAAATTATTACTTATTTGCAATACCTATTGAACTTTCTATTAAAATGTGCCTTAATGTAATAGTTTATTATTTAAATTAATTTCGTATACTTATTTGATATAATTATTACTTACTTTTTACATACATCTGGATATTTTCTCGTGAGAATCGCAAGGATAACATACCTTCAGTATTGGTAATAATGAATTAAAATCGATGACCAACGCTAGTTGCCTAAGCCTAGTTGTAGAAGCAGTCAGCTGTAATGATTGTAATGTTATTGTTGTAGGCAGCAAACAGCCCATTATCCACGTGACCGAGGGCATAGACTTCAGACGAGTAGTCCGTGAGTCAACAGTCGTCTTACAATGCTGTAGCTGCGACAAGGAATGGGCACCAAAACGACTAGGAAATCTCAAATCACACATAAGATACATGCATAAGAATAAGCACAGATACTTTTGTAAATATTGCGATAAAAGTTTCGCTATAGAAGGACCGTACACCATACACAAATTGGAGGAACATAATGTTGACGATAGATATAAATGCACAGCTTGCGACAAAAAGTACAGTGCTAGACGTTACTTGACAAAACATATCAATTGTTTTCACATGCTCGGCAAGATAAGCAAATGTGATATGTGTGAATATGAGACGTACAACACAGGTAAACTCGCAATGCACAAAATGAAACACAAAACAGTAAAGGATTATCACTGTTCCTATTGTAACAAGTCATTTGTGAGGAGGAATACGTTGAATTTTCACGAAAGGATTCATACTGGGGATAAGAGGAAGGTGTGCAAGGAGTGCGGTCAGGCGTTCGTTCAGAAAGCTAGTTTGAACTATCACATGGCCAAACACCATCCTGGAGTTGATTTTTAGAATCATTTAAATGTCATTCTCACACTTGATCTCTCATTCTCACACATGATATAGTATTAACCCTTAACTAACATCGTAATTTTTTGTTACTCAACACTCAACTGACATCGTGGGGTAAAAATTTACCCCAAATGAAATCTTTATAAAAGTATGTATTTGTTAAAAAATACTTTAGTGAATGATTTTTATATATTAAGGTAGCATATTATGAATCTATAAATACCAAAAAAGATAATATTTGTTTAAGAAATAGCTTCATATTATAAATTTGGAAAATACATACGCTGTCCAAATTTCAGCTAAAACAAGCGGTTAACGATTTCTTACACAAACTTGCAACCCCCTTTCCTCGCTCATTAAGGTTGATTTCTGGGATGAAAAGTATCCCAGATCATTTTAAGAGTCAATCTACCTCTGTACCAAATTTTATAATTTTATACTTACAACCACTTTCCTCATGAAGATGGGTAGAGGTATTAAACTGAATTTCATATCGAATACATACCTACTCAGATTTATTATACCTTTAAACTGTAATAAAATCAAACCTCTATGTTAACGTAATAAATAATTAAAATTAATAAATATTTCAGGACATTTCATACAGCGCCAAAATCAAAATAAACAACAATTTTAGCAGCATTTTAAACTTGAAACTACTTTCAAGTTTCAAGGGTATCAAAACCTACACGGTACTCCCGTGAGCTTAGAATTTTGTAATTTACCAACAGTATTGGTATTAATGACCTAAAACCGATGACCAACGCTAGTTGCCCAAATCTAGTTGTAGAAGCAGTCGGCATTTGGATGGCCTGTAATGATTGTAATATTATTGTTGTAGGCAGCAAACAGCCCATTATCCACGTGACCGAGGGCACAGACTTCAGACGAGTGTTCCGTGAGTCAACAGTCGTCTTACAATGCTGTAGCTGCGACAAGGAATGGGCACCAAAACGACTAGAAAATCTCAAATCACACATAAGATACGTGCATAAGAATAAGCACAGATACTTCTGTAAATATTGCGATAAAAGTTTCGCTTTAGAAGGTCCGTACACTATACACAAATTGGAGGAACATAATGTTGACGATAGATATAAATGCACAGCTTGCGACAAAAAGTACAGTTCTAGACGTTACTTGACATCACATTTCAATTGTTTTCACATGCTCGGCAAGAAACGCAAATGTGATATGTGTGAATATGAGACGTACAACAAAGGCAGACTCGCAAGGCACAAAGAGAAACACAAAACAGTAAAAGATTATCACTGTTCCTATTGTAATAAGTCATTTGTGAGGAGGAATACGTTGAATTTTCACGAAAGGATTCATACTGGGGATAAGAGGAAGGTGTGCAAGGAGTGTGGACAGGCGTTCGTTCAGAAAGCTAGTTTGAACTATCATATGGCCAAACACCATCCTGGAGTTGATTTTTAGAATCATTTAAATGTCATTTTCACACTTGATCTATCTCGCTCTCACACATGATATAGTATTTAGTGTTAGTAAACGAGCTGTTGCGAAGAGCTTATATCTGCCAGCATCTCATGTGGCCTATCCCGCTCCGCCAGTATGAGACTAGGCGTCCATACGTTAATGCAGTAGCGAGGTTGCTTCCTTAACTGCGATACTACTTGCGTAAGCACCACCTATCTTACTACCAGTGGGTGGCGGTTGCTATTGGGGGAAGGGTTTTAGTAGAATTAGCGGCGTGGCCTAAACATCTTGTACGCTGCCTTAGATAGGATAATATTATAGTCTTAGCTGATAAATTGAGATGAATCAACTAAATCTAAATATATAAAAGGAAAGAGCGACTTACTGACTGATCTATTAACGCACAGCTCAAATCGCTCAACCGATTGGGTTAAAATTTTAAATACATAGGTTTTATGACGTAGACCTCCGCTAAGGACTTGGCCACGCGGGCAAAGCCGCGAGAATAAGCTAGTATCATAATAAAATATATCTTGTAAAATGTTGTTTTAGATATCACACATGTAAGATGCGCATTCTCTTGATTGTCCGCACCCATAATATTATAACATGTACATATTTTTATGTATAAATAACAATATAGAGAAAATATCTAATTATAATTAATTATACGAATGTTAACATATTTGAAATATCTTTTGAAAATATTTTGTATGATAATAAAATATGGAATTGCTTATTTTGGAGTTTGATTTTATAATAGCATTGTAAGGATTAATTTAAATTCATACACAAACACACAACACAATTGTACGTTTTCATAATATTATCTTATACCTAAAAAACGCTGTCAGATACTACAGGCGCAAATCAAATTTCGGAGTAATTTCATTAGAATGCATCTTAAACAGTAACGGATCCAGGATGTTACCCTGGGGTATTCCGAAAAATATGATCCATTAACTGGTCATTAAATGTTTGAACTACCTAGCGTTTGACTTTTTTCGTTGAATATTTACTCATAACTGTTGCAGCTAAGGTCGCATGAGTAATAAAGTTTTCTAATCACGCTTTCCATAAATAATTAAATATGCAAGATAAAAAGCTTTCGAAATTTCAGAAAAAATAACCGTTGCACAAGAGTTTTTGTATTTTAGTTTATTTTAGTATTAGTAACAGCAAGATGATCCGTAAATAACAAAGTTACATTATTATGACATAGAAAGACGCTTTTTAGGTTTAACTAGGTATAGTTTTATAGCGCATTCTCACTTTTTACCATATGAAACTAATAAAAGTCATACTTTTGCCACTGTTACGATACTGATAGTTGTTTTCGATGGCCTATGACATGTAATAATTGTAACATTGTTGTTGTAGGCCACAAACAGCCAATGCAAGCTCATTCGATAGAGGGAGTAGACTACAGACGAGTGGTCCGTGAATCAACAGTCGTCGTACAATGCTGTGTCTGCAACAAGGAGTGGGAACAAAAACAATTACGCCGTCTCCAATCGCACATAAGAAGTGTGCATAAGAAAAAGCTCCGATACTTCTGTGAAATTTGCCACCAAAAATTCATTACAGAATCGAAGTACACTCTCCACAAGTTGGAGGAGCATAATGTTGATGTTAGATACAAATGCACAGCTTGCGACAAAATGTATCCTTCTAAACATAACTTGACATTGCATAAAAGACATTATCACATGCTCGGCAATCAACATAAATGTGATACGTGCGAATATGTAACTTTCAATAAAAGCCAGCTGAACAGGCACAAACAAAAACACAAAACAGTAAAGGATTACCACTGTTCATATTGTAACAAGTCATTTGTGAGGAGAAATACGTTAAATTTTCACGAAAGGATTCATACTGGAGATAAGAGGAAGGTGTGCAAGGAGTGCGGTCAGGCGTTCGTGCAGAAAGCTAGTTTGAACTATCACATGGCCAAACACCATCCTGGAGTTGACTTTTAGAATCATTTCAATATCTTACTTACAACCCCTACATATCCCACTCTTTTCTCTGGGTTAGAGACCAATCCTTATTGTAAAGTTCGTCTCGCAACTGGGTTCTGTTGTATAAGACATTAATATTACATGAACTTTAAAACCGAGCGAACTGTGTATTTTAGGACTCAATCGTAGAATCATAGGTGAGGTGTTAGTTATAAACATCTGGAATTTCACATAAAAATCTAGTAATAACATTATTAAAAAATATGACACAATATGAGAATGTCGTTTGACCAGAACACATTATTGTAGGTTAGGTATTTCCTAAATTGTCCCACAATATAATAATAAGTAAATAGGTAGGATGTCTACGAATGTATTGAAAAAATACTCTATTGTCATTACGAATGTAACAGTTAAGGTTTTTGTGTTAAAATATGTTGTGTGATAATTAATATTAAACTTATAACTGTAACAGCAACAATAGACATCAGCATCATTATTTCAAATCGGAGTAATTTCTAAAATACGCAATTTAAACATTAACGGGTCCGGGATACTGCCTAGTGGTATTCCATAATAAATATAGTCCATGTAATTGAATTTTATGTCTGAACTTTCTTACACGTTAGATAATGACTGATTTAAGTCAGGTTCAGCTAAGGTCGCGCAAGTCATATTATTTTTTAATCACGCTTGCCATGTATTAAAATATGCAAGAGACAAAGTCAAAAGCTTTTTATATTTCAGAGTATATAACTGTTACGCGAGATGTTTTTGTTGCTAAAAGGGTTTTTTTCAATGGCCATCATGTAGTTTTAATAAACAAACTCATCTAGAGATCATGTAGAAGATCCTCGTACAAGAACGAAACGGTCGACACGAAGTACAAGTGAGTTTATGCCGTTTATTAACAAAGATAAATTTAAATACTCACGAATCGTTTAGTGTAAAATTAATAAACAAACGTCGTATTTTACCACTGTTCCCATGCTGATAGGTGTTTTCGATGGCCTTTGACATGTAATAATTGTAATTTTGTTGTTGTAGGCCACAAACTGCTAATGCGAGCTCGTTCGATAGAGGGAATAGACTACAGACGAGTGGTCCGTGAATCAAAAGTCGTCGTACAATGCTGTGTCTGCAACAAGGAGTGGGATCAAAAACAATTACGCCGTCTCCAATCGCACATAAGAAGTGTGCATAAGAAAAAGCTCCGATACTTCTGTGAAATTTGCCACCAAAGATTCATTACAGAATCGAAGTACACTGTCCACAAGTTGGAGGAGCATAATGTTGATGTTAGATACAAATGCACAGCTTGCGACAAAATGTATCCTTCTAAACATTGCTTGACATTGCATCAAAGACATTATCACATGCTCGGCAATCAATATAAATGTGATTCGTGCGAATATGCAACTTTCAATAAGAGCCATCTGAACAGGCACAAACAAAAACACAACACAGTAAAGGATTACCACTGTTCATATTGTAGCAAGTCATTTGTGAGGAGACGCACGTTAGATTTTCACGAAAGGATTCATACTGGAGATAAGAGGAAGGTGTGCAAGGAGTGTGGACAGGCGTTCGTTCAGAAAGCTAGTTTGAACTATCACATGGCCAAACACCATCCTGGAGTTGACTTTTAGAATGATTTCAAAATGTAACTTACAACCCCTACATACCCCACTCTTTTCTCTGGGTTAGAGACCAATCCTTATTGTAAAGTTCGTCTCTCAACTGGGTTCTGTTGTATGATAAGTATAAGTATATTATATGACATGAACTTTAAGACCGAGCGAACTGTGAATTTTACGGCTCAATCGTAGGCATAGGCGGATTTGGGGGGGGGGGGGGGGGGGGGGCAGGGGGCCATGCCCCCCCCCAGAAGCCTTGTAGAGTAACGAATTTTGCACATATTTCATGGTCAAGATTATAATTTTTTTCTCGGCGCTCGCAGCTTGCTGCTCGCGCACTTATTATTAAGGATATCTGAACTTCCTAACTGTTCAGAGCGAGCTAAACACACACTTTTCTTGGTAAAAATTATAATATTTTTGCCTTTCTGCACCTTGGCCCCCCCCCAGAACCAAATCCTGGATCCGCCCTTGATCATAGGTGAGGTGTTAGTTATAAACATCTGGAACTACAGATAAAAATCTAGTAAATAACATTATTATAAATATGACAGAATATAAGAATGTCGTTTGTAATATCACCAGAACACATTGTTGTAGGTTAGGCATTTGCTAGATTGTCCCACAATATAATAATAAGTAAATAGGTAGGATGTCTACGAATGTATTGAAAAAATATTCTATTGTCATTACGAATGTAACAGTTAAAGTTTTTGTGTTAAAATATGTTGAGTGATAATTAATATTAAACTTATAACAACTGTAACAGCAACAATAGACATCAGCATCATTAATTCAAATCGGAGTAATTTCTAAAATACGCAATTTAAACATTAACGGGCCCGGGATACTGCCTAGTGGTATTCCATAATAAATATAGTCCATGTAATTTTATGTCTGAACTTTCTTACACGTTAGGTAATGACTGATTTAAGTCAGGTTCAGCTAAGGTCGCGCAAGTCATATTATTTTTTAATCACGCTTGCCATGTATTTAAATATGTATGCAAGAGACAAAGTCAAAAGCTTTTTATATTTCAGAGTATATAACTGTTACGCGAGATGTTTTTGTAGCTAAAGGGGTTTTTTTAATGGCCATCATGTAGTTTTAATAAACAAACTCATCTAGAGATCATGTAGAGGATCCTCGTACAAGAACGAAACGGTCGACACGAAGTACAAGTGAGTTTATGCCGTTTATTAACAAAGATAAATTTAAATACTCACGAATCGTTTAGTGTAAAATTAATAAACAAACGACGTATTTTACCACTGTTCCCATGCTGATAGGTGTTTTCGATGGCCTTTGACATGTAATAATTGTAATTTTGTTGTTGTAGGCCACAAACTGCTAATGCGAGCTCGTTCGATAGGGGGAATAGACTACAGACGACTGGTCCGTAAATCAACAGTCGTCTTACAATGCTGTTTCTGCAACAAGGAGTGGGAACAAAAACAATTACTCCACCTGCAAGCACACATAAGAAATGTGCATAAGAAAAAGCTCCGATACTTCTGTGAAATTTGCCACCAAAGATTCATTACAGAAACGAAGTACACCGTTCATAAGTTGCAGGAGCATAATGTTGATGTAAGATACAAATGTACAGCTTGCGACAAAATGTACCCTTCTAAACTTTGCTTGACAATGCATAAAAAAAAATATCACATGCTCGGTAGTAAACATAAATGTGATACGTGCGAATATGTAACATTCAATAAGAGCCATCTGAACAGGCACAAACAAAAACACAACACAGTAAAGGATTACCACTGTTCATATTGTAACAAGTCATTTGTGAGGAGATGTACGTTAAATTTACACGAAAGGATTCATACTGGAGATAAGAGGAAGGTGTGCAAGGAGTGCGGACAGGCGTTCGTTCAGAAAGCTAGTTTGAACTATCACATGGCCAAACACCATCCTGGAGTTGACTTTTAGTATCATTTAAATTAATATTATGTAACTTACGACCTCTACTTGGGCCACTCTTTTCTCTGGGTTTTCTAAGGGGCAATCCTTATTGTAGGAGTCAAGTTCTTCTCTCTACTGGGTCTGTTGATATGTTGTATAATAAGAAGATAATATGACACGAACTTTAAGACCGAGCGAACTGTGAATTTTAAGACTCAATCGTAAGCGAGGTGTTCGTTATAAACATCTGGTCTATATGCTACACTCTATATGGTTATAAACTACACATAAAAATCTAGTAAATAACATTATAAAAAAAAATGTGACAGAATATGTAAGTTTGGCATTTGCTAGATTGTCCCACAATATAATAATAAGTAAATAGGTAGTATAGATGTCTACGAATGTATTGAAAAAATAATCTTTTGTCATTACGAATGTTAACATTTTGGAATTTTTTTTGTTAAAAAATGTTTTATTATGATTAAATATGGAATTGCTCCTTATACTTGTGTTGGTGTTTTATTTTATTATAACTTGTCATAACCTTAAACTTATAACAACTAAGTATAACAGGACATCAGTAACATAATATCATATCGGAGTAATTTCATTAATACGCAATGTAAACATTAACGGGCCCGGGATACTGCCCAGTGGTATTCCATAATAAATATAAACCATGTCATTGAATTTTATAAATGTGTGAACTTTCTTATACGTTAGGTAATTACTGATTTAATTCAGGTTTAGCTAAGGTCGCGCAAGTAATATTATTTTCTAATCACGCTCGCCATGTTAATAAAATGTGCAGGAGACAAAGTCAAAAGCTTTTTATATTTCAGAGTATATAACTGTTACGCGAGATGTTTTTGTAGCTAAAAGGGTTTTATTTTCAATGGCCTTCGTGTAGTTTTAATAACCAAACGTCGTATTTTACCACTGTTCCCATGCTGATAGATGTTTTCGATGGCCTATAACATGTAATAATTTAATATTGTTGTTGTAGGCCACAAACAGCCAATGCCAGTCCCTTTGGTAGAGGGCACAGACTACAAACGAGTGGTCCGTGAGGAGACAGTCTTCGTACAATGCTGTTTCTGCAACAAGGAGTGGGAACAAAAACAATTATACCTTCTCAAATCACACATAAGATGTGTGCATAAGAAAAAGATCCGATACTTCTGTAAATATTGCGATAAAAGTTTCGCTTTAGAAGCGCCGTACACTGTTCACAAATTGGAGGAGCATAATGTTGATGATAGACACAAATGCACAGCTTGTGACAAAATGTATCCTTGCAGACGTTACTTGACATCACATTATAAGAGTTTTCACATGCTCGGCAAGAAACACAAGTGCGATATGTGTGAATATGAAACGTTCCACAAAAGCCAGCTCGCAAGACATAAACAGAAACATAAAACAGTAAAGGATTACCACTGTTCATATTGTAACAAGTCATTTGTGAGGAGGAATACGTTGAATTTTCACGAGAGGATTCATACTGGGGATAAGAGGAAAGTTTGCTCGGTGTGTGGACAAGCGTTTGTGCAGAAAGCCAGTTTGAACTATCACATGGCCAAACACCATCCTGGAGTTGACTTTTAGTACCATTTTCATACCCGAGTAGTAGTTTTATGAAACTTGTATAGATAATATGAGAGAGTAGGTAATATTATGATTATGACACACGACTGCGAATTTAAAGACCGAGTCGCAGGTGAATTCTATTTTTGATTGATAAAATATTTTTAATTGATAAAATATGTTGCTTTTTATGTTACCCGATCAAGCGTTTTGTAATATCTAGTGCAGTGTGCAGTTTCAATACTTATTTTAATGTTTTATCTAAATATATTTTTCCTTTTGGAAAGAGTGACTGATCTATCAACGTACATCCGAAACCGTTAAATGGATTCGCTTGAAATTTGGAATGTAGATAAGTTTTATGATGTAGACCTCCGTTATGAAAGGATTTTACCACGCGGGCAAAGCCGTGAGCACAAGCTAGTTTTATTATAATAGCATTGTAAAGATTCATATTTTTACGCAATTATTGTAGTGTACGTTGGCGTATTATATTATGTAAACCTAAGGATGTCATATCAAATTTAGGAGTAATTGAATTAATATGGAACTTAAACAGTGACGGGCCCAGAATACTACCTTGTGGTATCCCAAAAATGTTATCCGCATATTTGGATATTATTAAAGTTTAAACTGCCGAGTGCTTAATTGTTCAGATCATTAACTGATTATTAGACAATTAGAGCTTAGGTCGCACAAATAATATGTTTTCTAAGAACGAAACGTAAAACTGTGGGTCCCGGTTATAACAAGCTTTTATTTACTTTCACCTGTCTGTTTCTGTCTGTCTGTTATCAAATCTGGCAAGTTTAATTTGACTTACTTCCCGGTATCCGATTGAGCTAAAATTTACATGCATGTAGAAATCGGATGACAATACTAATATTATTATATTATCGAGCTGATCTGTTGATGGAGCTGGAAGGTGGCCAAAGGAACTCAACTCAAAAGTTTTATAGGAATATAATTAAAACTAATTTTAAACACGATTGAAATAACAAATAATCTAAGATACATAAGTTTATTTACGTACTAATAAAACCAAGTAAATCTGTGACTAACGTAACGGAATTAATGTCACGTATCGAGATGATTTATAGATTTTATTGAATATTAAGTACCTACAGCACTTACCCACTTTTTAAAAATTTTAATAGATAGTTCACTTACTACGCTGTTAGATCTTTTAGATGGCCTATGACATGTAATACCTAATTGTAATATTATTGTTGTAGGCCCCAAACAGCCACGGTCACGCCTGATAGTGGGAACAGACTACAGACGAGTGACCCGTTACTCAAAAGACTTCAGACAATGCTGTTACTGCAACAAGGAGTGGGAACAAAAACAAATGAAACTACTCAGATCACACATATTGTATGTGCATAAGAACAAACCTCGACATTCCTGTGAGTATTGCGACAAAAGTTTCGCTTTAGACGGGCCGTACATTGTACACAAATTGGAGGAGCATAATGTTGATGATAGATTTAAATGCGCAGCTTGCGACAAAACGTACACTTGTAAACGTAGCTTGGCATCGCATTATCATAGTTTTCACATGCTCGGCATAGAACATAAATGTGATAAGTGTGAATATGTAACATTCCTCAAAAGCAAGCTAACAAAGCACAAGCAGAAACACAAAACAGAAAAGGATTATCATTGTTCGTATTGTAACAAGTCTTTCGTGAGAAGGCGAACGTTAAAATTACATGAAAGAATTCATACTGGTGATAGGAGAAAAGTTTGCGCAGAAAGCCAGTTTGAACTATCACATGACCAAACACCATCCTGGAGTTGATTTTTAGTATCATTTTCAAACTACTACAGTTACAGTTTTGAAAGGTAGGCAACGTACCAGCGGTTCCCCTGTACTAGTATTCTTTTATCTGTGCCCTGGTATTGCAGGTACGCATAGGCGACGGTAGCCACTCACCATCAGGTGAGCCGTCTGCTTGTTTGTCACCTATTACATAAAAAAAAAAACAGTAGAATATGAAACTGATTTATTAATCACCACAATAAATTATACTATTTGTGCACCAGTGCTCTGGTAGAGTACTTGATTCGTTTATTTTTATTCCAACAGTTTGTATACAATACTCTTACAAATAAATACATTTGATTTGAATAATTACGATTTTTAAAACTATCGCGAGTGTTCTCCATAACTACAATAATAAAAACGGCACAACTCACGTCAGATATTGCCGAGAATATCTCGACCACGGTGATGAAGGACATCGTAATTGTCCGAAACCGTGGTCGAGATATTCTCGGCAATATCTGACGTGAGTTGTGCCGTTTTTATTATTGTAGTTTTGAATAATTAGTCAAATATATGTAACAATGTCGTTTGGGTTATCGTAAAGGCGCGCGTTCGCTTTATTTTCCGCAACCATAGTATAATATTATGTAAGTTTATATACTATATTGACGTAGAATGTAGGTTTAAATGTCAACAAATATATAGTAAAAATATATGTTTTTTCTATTAGTTTTCGTATAAATAAATAAAAAAAAACTAAAGAGATTGCTCTTACTCTTTTATTAAGTGGATATTTTTTAATAAATTATTGTTATTATATGATAATAAATTAAAGAAATTGCTCTTACTCTTTTATTAAGTGGATATTTTTAATATTTCACAATATGTACCTTGGCATAATATTTTAAACTGTAAACAACTTTATCAGGAACCTATATAATATATCAAAAGATCAGGTTATTACCTGATGAAAATATTATCAATATGCAACTGAAACAGTAACGGTCCTAGGTGGTAGGATGCTACCCAGTGGTGTTCCACTTAACTGGATATTTTAATCATTTGAACTTTCTAACGTTAGGTAGTGATTGATGAATGTTACAGCTAAGGTCGCACGAGTAATATAGTTTTGTAAGCACGCTTACCATAATAACAATATAATATCGAGGGTTGAAAGCCTATTTGGCTTAAGCGACACCAAGGGCGATATTGAGTTATATACATATTCGGAATCAGCGAATTTTTCTGCGTCTAATGAGCTGGGTTTAAAAAATATTGGAGCACTTTTTTGGCGCTTAAACCAATGAAAATTTTGGCCTCATTTTGGACCACTGATGTATGAAACGCCAAAAAATCAATAAAATTTTAGAGGTAATGGATATAAACCGTACAAATATTTGACAAGAAACCGCTTAAACTGTTTCTGATTTCACTATATTCGTACCTAATGACGGTTGAAGCGTTTTGCCTGCCACAACTTTGAGAATCAGCCGTCGCTTAAAACATTTTCTCTTTCATAAAAATCGGCTTGGCTGTCGCTTAAACCATTTAGCTTATATCAAAAAATATAAGACATGTCGCTTTAACCTTTTAGGTTTTATGTATTTTCATCATTAACGTGTCGCTTAAATCATTTTCGTCTGGATGCAAAACTTGACCAGCATGTCGTTTCAGAAAGTTATCCGCACTCTATTAATTAATTAAGTGTCGGTCAAACACATTTTCAAATTTAACTTGTGCAACTTAAAGCACTTTTCATAACTCAAAATAGACACATCTATGTCCGTTCAGACATGTAAATATTATTATGTGACAATTTTGCAACGTCGTTTAAAACAATATATTGTTTGGCGCCGGCACCTTTGAATCACGCGGGTAAAGTACCTCACCACCCGTGCGCGGGCGCATCAGTGTGTCGTGAACCGTGAGGACGACTGTTTGTGTGCGATGTGCTAGACATAATTACAAACAAATTTCTTGCCGTTTTTGGTAAATGCTTGATTTACGAGGGGCGGCTGATAAGTTCGCGGCCTAAGGTACTTAGCAAAGACTAATCATCTCTGTACTGATTCCACTAATTGCAGGGCTCAGTGGTAGTGTAAATATTAAGTTATTTTTTAAATAGGCTCATTATCTTTCGAGCTATCGGACGAACAACATCACCATGTCTACTGAAACTGGAAATTCACGCAATTTAGAGCACCGCGCAGAGATTTAATTCCTTGTGAAGAAAGGAAATACCCCGAAAGAGATTTTTGATGAAATGTCATCGGTTCTTCAGGAATCTGGACCTTCATATACGACTGTCAAAAAATGGGCACGATTATTTCAACAAGGTCGAGAGACCTGTAAAGATGACCCCCGTCCGGAACGACCGGTAACCGTAGTGGCTAGAGAAAATGTCGAAAAATTTGAAAAAATTGTATTGGCCGACCTTAGAATTAAAATGTGACAAAGAGCTGAAGAATTGTTAATTAGCTAAGAACGTATCGGAGAGATTTTACACCAACATTTGCACGTGAAAAAAATTTGTGCACGTTGGGTATCGCGAATGCTCACGCCGCTTGACATGCAGCGACGACTCGCATGTTGCGAAGAGTTTTTGGAATTAGCCAAGGTCAATTAGGACGAAATTTGTAACTGAATAGTGACCGTAGATGAAACATGGATACGTCAATATGATTCGGAATCAAAACAAGAATCCATGAAATGGAAAAACAGGGGGAGAGGCCACCGAAGAAATTCAAAGTCTAAAAGTCGGCGTCAAAAATTATGGCAACCATTTTTTGGGATAGTGAGGGAGTTTTATTAGTTGATTACCTTCCTAAAGGAACTACAATGAATGGTCAATATTACGCTAATTTATTGACTCAGGCACGTGAAGCAGTAGTTCAGGAGAGACGTGGAAAATTGGCGCGCGGTGTGATGTTTTTGCAAGACAACGCACCAGTTCACACCGCTCGCATTGCAAGGCAGGCCTGAAAAGACACAGGGTTCTCTGAAATTGACCACCCACCCTACAGCCCGGACCTGTCTCCCAGCAATTTTTTCCTTTTTTCAAAATTGAAAAAGGAGTTACAAGGCCGAAGATTTTCAGACGACAGTGAGATGAAAGCAGCCGTGGAAAGCCATTTTCAAGAGCAATCTAAAGAATATTTTTTCAACGGGTTAAAAGCCTTATATTCACGACTAGCTGACCCGCGCGCACTTCGTAGCGCGTGACAGTAAATTATTCATATATTAATGAATTTGATACAGACCATTTAATTCGATTTCCAATTCCACGGAAAAGAGGGATTCAATTCACGGGTTTTCTGCGACTTAATGGGCGTAGAATTAGTAAAGGCTGGCAAACCTTGCCAATATGTAACTACGATCGAATCACCTACTATTCAAAATGTCTATTGGACGTTTCGCCTACGTTCATAATAACTATTGGTTGAAATCAATATTGGACGATTCGCCTACGGTTAACTCAGCTACGGTCGATTGAGCTATGGTTGATTAAACTATTGGACGATTTGCCTATTTTTGACCGAACTAACGGACCGTTCACGTATTTTTAGACCACGTTTCCGGCTGCTAGTCAGGTATGACAGCTAAAAAATACTTGTTTATAGTACAGAATTCAGAAACGTGTTGTTTTTATTATGCCACTTTGCCATGATGAGGTAGATGAAAGAAGATGCCAAAATGCCTGAAGATGCCATGACACAGGATAAATAATTCAGTAATAAGAAAAATATCTGGCGCTTCGCCGGCCGCTGCCGCGGCACGCTCGCTTCGCTCGCTCGGCTCGCGCATTGTGGTCACTGTTCAAACCTAACCTAACCAACAGATTTCGGTTTGCCCTGAATACTGTACTAAAAACACGCGTAGCAAAGAATTTATAAACCGTAGGTGAGTCGTCCATAGTTGAATTAACCAATATATCAAATGAACATTGGCCGAATCGCCCATTAGTTCACATGCCCATAGTTTAATCAACCGCAGGCGAGTTGCACTGTAAGCGAGTCGTCCAATATGTGAAATGAACTTATGCGAATCGACCGTAGTTATATCGACCGTAGTTGAAACGACCGTAGGTATTATGAAACGTAACCCGTCCATGCGGGCAAAGCCATGAGAATAAGCTAGTGACTGATGTATCTGTATAACGTACAGCCTCAACCGCTAGATGGATTGGGTTGAAATTTGGAACATAGAAAGGTTTCATGACGTAGACCACTGCTAAGAAAGGATTTTGCCGTGCGGGCAAAGCCGCGAGCATAAGCTAGTAAATAATATTATGAAACATTTTTTGTGAATAATACTTAGATTTCAGAGACGTCCTGGGATAAGTCCCAGAACTATCGTTATACCTATACCACAGTACAAATTAGAACGGCAATAAATTACCACTTACACATATAGTACATCAAGATTAAATACAGTAAACAAAAATATATCAAATTATCATTTAAATCAGAAAAACTAATAAAAATACGGAATAATAACAGCTTGATTCCGTACAGTTACTCTTGACTTTTTTCCGCGTCATTTAATGGTGATCTCTTTACCGTGGGTAGACTTCCTCTGCAGGAGATCGGCTAGTACCCCAACAGTGTCAGTTATTCTGCCGCCTGAACAGTGATGTGCAGACATTACTGTGCTTCGGTAGGAGGGCACTGTGGCTAGTGAAATTACTGGGCTGAAGAATCTTAACATTTTATGACTCAGCAGTGCACCCAGAATTTAACCTTCGTTAAATCCCAGCGTTATCTCTTACCATCAGGAGAGCATCTTGCTCATCTTCTTACATCGTTGTATAAAAAAAACTAAAATGAAATTTTCTGAAATGAAACTATCATATACCTACGTACTCAAACTATTTATTATAATATATCTATCAAATTTCACCTTTCAGCTCCATCATCAGACTTCAGATCACTTCCATGTCATAAAATTATTGCATTGTCATCCGATTCCCGGTATGCAAAATTTCTGCTCAATCGGGAACTGTGACTGATAGGTAGAGTGCTTTTCACAAAAGGAGTTCTTTTTGCGGGGCGCCACTAGGGCTTGCAACCGATTATTCGGTTAACCGAAAAAACCGATTAACCGACCTATTTAAAAACCGGTTTTTAAACGGGCAGAAAACCGATTTTTTCGGTGTTTTCGGTTTTTTTTTATTGCTATGAAATCTTATAAAAAGACTGTCTTTGTGCTCATTTTCTATAAATGGACTCACAGACAGACACCAATAAGTGCCATCAGTCGCCCATTACATATAAATTCTACAAAAGGCCACGTTTTTGTCTCCGTGTGGCGCTCCGTATATCGCTCTTCAACATAAACTAACTCAAAAATTATCGATAAACGTATATAAAATGTTCTGAGTATACTCTTACTAAATTGCGAATAACTGTAGCATTAATCATTAAAACATGATCAATCATCCACTCTGGAGCGATTTCACACAGCACACGCGCGGTTCCGCTTCTTTCTGTTTCTAATTCTGCGGCCGACTCTCTCACTCTCTTCAGTCGTCCCCTCATGACTGAGGATCGTGGTCATCACTGGTTATGGACGTTGGTGTTGTGACTCGTCTGACGATCTGCCTCCACTGGTGCGGTGCCTATCCATTGTATCCCTGACGACCGAGCAAAACTTGGTAGGGAGGCCTTTCTTTTGATCACCCCATCTGGTGGGAGAGCGACCACGGGCTCGTTTGCCTTCCGTATTCCCAACTAAGATCAGCTTTTCAAGCCTCTCGTCTCCCCTCCTATGTCGCCGAAATAGGTAAGTATTATCTGCTGGCAGATAGTTGAGAGGCGGGTTCGGATATGAAGCTGCGAAAGAATTAGTTGCATTGGTGTGATTGGCAGTCCACGGTATCCATAGCATATGCCTCCAACTCCACATCTCGAATGCATCAATCCTTTTATTTGCATTTTTTTTATTTTCTGTGTTTTATAGCCGTGAATAAAGTTCTATTCTAATCTTTGTCTCTCTCGAGCTCGTATTTTCCATGTGTCCACCCCATATAGGAAAATTGGATATATCAGGGCGCGTATCAACCGGGTCTTTGTGGCATTGGATACCCCTTCTCATCCAGATGTTATTGAGTCGGTTCATGGTATCCTTAGCCATACCTATTACCTCTACGCCTCTTTATCTCCGGTGCGCAGTCACCATCGTTGTATATGTGCGCCCAGATACACATAATGGTCCACAATGTCAACCCCTGGGATTATATTGGTAGTGGGAAGTTTTCCGGCGCGATCTACTACCATAATCTTCGTCTTGTCTCTGTTTACTGCGAGACCCATGCAGTTGCTCTGAGCCTCGAGTCTTTAGAACAGCTCCTGCATGTCTTCTACAGACGTCGACAAGATGACCATGTCATCAGCAAAGATTTGATATGCGTTTACCGCCTATCGAAAATCCCTTATCCCAGTTTTTGGAGCACCTTCCGGATAATAAATTCTCCACAAATTTGCACACTGCACAATGTGTTGCGGCCGACAATCACGGTAATATATTCTCATTTTTACATGAAATTAAATTGTCATAACGCGGTATTATTTAGTGAAATAAAATAATGCGGAAAGGAAAGCGCGACATCCAGTTTTAGTTTAGCAAAATATTGTATTTCATTTCACAGATTAGTCAATATTACTAATTCGGAAGTAGTTTTCTTCGGAATAAAAGAAAGTTACCGTTAAACGGTTGTTTTTTACGAATATAATGTAGAGTTTGCATGTTTTCTTTTTTGAAATGGTCAATTGTACTAAGAAATGTGTACAAAATAACCATTTTTATCGTTTTATTGTTTTTTTTATTAAAAAAACTATCAAAAACCGAAAAACCCGAAAAAACCGATTAACCGGTTTTTAAAAATCCAAAAACCGAAAAAACCGATTTTTAAATTTGGCCGGTTTTTGCAAGCCCTAGGCGCCACTATCGCAAATTTTAAAAGTTAGCATATTAAATAACTTTAGAATCTTCGATGTATCCTTCTGCAATCTTGTTACACTTCTAGCCACCATGGCGTTTAAGAACTGTAATATCAGCGCCTGAGTCAGCTAAGAGTGTTGCTGACGTCCGCCTCAGGCAATGCCCAGTGTAAAGATGGGAGTCCGGAAGCTGAAGAAATTTAGCAATCGTTTTTGGCATATCACCGATTTTATTGATGCCTATGGGCTGTTTTTTACTTTTTCCATTATCATAATGTAAGAAAAATCTTGAAGTTTTTGTATTAGCGGGTCGTAATGCCATATACTTGTCCACCACATTCACATATTCTTCACTAATGACGAATGATCTGTCGATTTTAGTCTTTGTATTCAATAATTTTACTAATATTAATTTGTCCGAATGCTTTTCAACGTCGTTTACCTTAAGATTCAACAATTCATTTGAGCGGCACGCACCATTTATGCCAATAATTAACACAACCTGTAAAAAATAACAATAATTTAGTTTACTTATTTTTAGATAGGTACAGTTAGATAGGTTTTCTTTGAAATAAATTAGCTTTTGTATCAATTTACTTACTTTTAAAGCGAGGTATTTACTGTCTGGTGCTTCATTCAGAAATTTTTCTATTTCAAGGTCACGTTTCGTTTTCAAGACAGCTTTTATCATAGAAAAAATGCTCCATAATGTACTGGATTTTCTTGTTTTAGATAGTTCCATGAAATATGATAGTATCACGGTCTCGGAATATGTTTTTGCATTTTTTGAGAGGCGCCAATTATTGAAGGATTCGTACGCCTTTACATATTTCACTTTAGATTTTTCAGGCAAATAGCTGAACTCGGCATTCGAAACTTGTTCTTTCAACTTTTTTGGCGTAAGACAACTACCTCCATCACTGGGGTCACTCATTTCTTTGTAATTAAACAGACTATTAGATCACAAATAGAAATTTGCAAAAGTTTACAACTTAAGTTGAAAATATTTAGTTGAATCTTTACCAAGAGGTTTAGAACCAAATGGAAAATGTGTTGTGAACACCACTGTCGCAAGAAAAATGACAACTATAAGTGCCATCTCACTTACCTCATACAAAAGAGAGAGACAAAGATGGCATTTATCGATAACGTCACAACGCATTCTCCATTTGACTGTAAACTCTAAACTTCTACATCCCGCCATTTTGTATTTTTTTATTTTTATTAAAAGAGTTGCGTTCGAAATTTGTGTGTGTGACATATTTATGAAAAACAAATTGTAATAATATTTAAAAAAAAAAAAAACTCACTTACGACTTATTATTCTATAATAGTATTTTATTTAAAATATTATTGAAAAAATACAATTTATAAAGTTAAAATTCAATAAATAACATTAAAAATTATGTGCATCTCAGTTAAATAAAAATTGTACACAAATAAGTTTCAGAACACACCAACTTCTTCTTAATCCAATAAAATTGTGTTCGAAATTCAAATCACTTTGCCTCTCTAGAGAGCAAAAACGGCTTTTGCTCACTGAAATCGATGACCAAAGACACTATTTTCGTGCGAGAGTGGTGAAAAATTATTTATGGCATGAAGTCCAGAATTTATCGAAAAAATGTAATTTAGTTCCGCAAAATTCCGCGGGACCTCATTCGTGAGAAGGACTCTACCACTGAGGTGTATACCTAAAATCATAGGCGGATCCAGGATTTAGTTTGGGGGGGGGGGGGGGGGGGGGGGCAAGGTGCAGACGGGCAAAAATATTATAATTTTTATTACGAAAAGTGTATGTTTAGCTCGCTCTGAGCGGTTAGGAAGTTTAAACATTCATTACAATAAGTGCGCGAGCAGCTAGCTGCGAGCGCCGAAAAAAATTTTATTTCAGAAATATGTGCGAAATTCGTAACTCTACAATGCTTCTGGGGGTACCTTGGCCCCCTGCCCCCCCCCCCCCCCCCTAAAGCTTAAACATCCTTTATAATATGTGCGCGAGCAGCTTGCTTAATGACTCGGGGGGGGGGGCGGCTTGGCCCCTTGCCCCCCCTCCCCGCCTATGATTATCTATAACACAGATAAAAGGTTCTATAATAATCATTGCAAAATTTTACTAACATTATAAACGTGACAGTTTGTGTCTGGATGTATGCCTAAATGGGTGTGAACAGATTTTATGTCTGTGTGTCTCCGGATAACCAGTGATTTTTACAAAAGATCCCCCTAGATGGAGCGCCACAATCGCGTGATTTTAAGTTAAAATATCTACAGATTTTTAACAATTCATAATTTCTCATATTTAATTTCTCAATTAAATAGGTACATAATATTTAATTAATCTAACAAATAAAAAATATATAATAAATGAAGTATTCACAGTAATTATAAATCTATTATTTAGTTCCGCTAGGTTACGCGGGACTTCTTTTCTAAAACTGTTTGCAGAATAAACGATATTTCTTTTTCTTAGGACATTAGTTCCATTATTTTCCGTGGCGCTAGCTTGTATGAAAAATAATTTACTTTTACAATGAACTGTAAATGAATTTTTCTATTTATCTTCAGATGATTTTACATGTTTTAGAAATTAAAAATAAGCAGCAAAAAGATATTTATTACTGATATTTACACGCATCATGCGCACATTAGATTATTTTCCGCTGGCGCTGATTCATTTGAGAAATAAGTTACATTTACTAATTTAAATGAATTCTAATTTGTTTGGCTACTATATAGCATCAAAGTACTCGTCAAGACGAATCAAATGAGCCCAAACTCGATGGGGTTTTTTCTTTTAATCACGGAGTTCCTATGGCCACCTTCCAGCTCCGTTTCGGACCCTGGTTACTATATAGTATCAAAGTACTCGTCAAGACGAATCAAATGAGCCCAAACTCGATGAGGTTTTGTCTTTTGATTACGCGGTTCCTATGACTACCTTTCTTGTTTATTAGCATTTTATATGCGAATCTTTAGATTGATATAACTCTTTTATTTATGAACCGATTTGACTAAAACCAAGACTAAGGTTCAAGTAGAGAAAACTGCAACGTATTAGTGAAAATTTTATTCAAATCGGTGGTGTTGTTTAACCACACCAGTGACACAAACTATTTACAAATTTAGCCCAAATTAAACTAAAGGTCAACCACAAGTTTACAGCCACACCGATAGATAGCGTCTGTAGCGTTTTTGGCACTATTTTTTTTTGAATTGAATTTACTTTATATTCTATTACTTTTATTTCGAATTTTTGATGTAAATTAGGGGCGATGTGTCTGATATAAATGATTATTATTTATTTTATTATTTTATTTTACGTTTCCCTAGGAAAAATTGACAAAATGTTTTACGAATTAGATCGCGCAAGCGACTTTTTCGCGTCGTTTTGTTCATATGCGTATTTTCACAGTTCACCTTAGTAAAGGATCACAATGAATGGGGAGAAATTTCCATTCTTATTATATGTATGGATATGGATGTGAAAAGTGTATTTCACTTGAAGGGGGATTATATTGAAAAATAAAAAATATAACATATTATTTTTTTATCATTAAGTACCTTAGGCCGGGGACTTATCAGCCGCCCCTCGTATTTAGTTAATTTTACTTAGATTTCTTATAAAAACGGTTTTGTTATGTAATGTTAGTTTTAATTGACTCCAAATTTGTATTTAAAAAGATTGCTGACAATAACTACCAGTAGGTTCCTAATTACTAGAAATAAACAAACATGAATGTGATCCGTTTTAAACTCACCTATAACAAACGAAATTAATACTGACGAAATTTGTAAATTAACTTGTTCTACGAGTTTACTTATTGTTTTATTTTTACAGTGCAAACATGGAAACTGAGAGACAAAAAATGTATAAGAAAAAAATTAAGCTTTTGACATCGGGAAATTCAGAGCAAAAAAATAAGCTCTTCCAAGTGAGGAAAATGGTAATTCTAAAGAGCATAACCGTCGTAAAAGAAGATCTGCGAATTCCTTTGATTCAGAAGTGACCGTTTTAGGCAGTACTTCGTACAATGACCAAAATGAAGATTTAGGTATTTTGATGGCAGAGATAAATACAAGTAAAAGTACTAAGCATGATAAAGATTCGCAGTTTTATCAAACAGGATGTGTTGATGAGAATATTCAAGAAGAGGTACGTTTGTTTAATTAGTTTGATAAAAACTTCATTTCGTTAATTAAGTGACATTAATTGGTTGCCCGGAAGAGATCACTTTGAGCGATAAGGCCGTCCTACAATGGACGGCCAATATGCCAATAATATAGAGAGGGTTATTGGTTATTCAGTGCATTGGTGTATAGGGCCTTATTGGAAGGTCATTGAGCAAGATTTGAGCACGATTATGTATATTCTATACTTAATTAACATTGTTATAATTTAATTTCAGAAATTACCACAAAACTTCCAAAAGGAGGAAAAAAATACTAGCTTCCACACAATCAAGGCAACTAGACAGCCAGATCTTCAAGGGCTGATAAACAAAGACATACCTATGATTATTGACTTGTCAATAAGTACTGAAAAGATAACAAATTATGAAGAGCCCCAAAAAAAATTACAAATTCACAGAAACTACGATGAAATTCTAACTGTTACAGAAAACATAAAACAAGTCATAGAACCAGAGGAAAATCAAAGTGAACATGAGAAAGAAGTAAGAATTTCTTATTATAAGCTTCTATTTACATTCACCTGGTTATCTGTCTGTTAAATTTGATTCATTTCCTGGTTTCCGATTGGGCTGAAATTTTGTATGTATGTATAAACTCGATGACAATGCAATATTATTATGACATGGAGCTGATCTGATGATGGAGATAGAAAGAAGGTGGCCATAGGAACTCCGTAATTAAACGACTCAACTTATCGAGTTTGGGCTCATTTAATTCGTCTTGGCATTTACTTTGATGTAATAATAAGCTTGTTTTTAAAAAAGTATTTTTTTTATATCGCTTGTTTAACTTTAAAAAGACAGTAGGATGATTAAATTGGTTTTAATATTTATTAATTATTATTATTGTTTATATTTACAGACACCTCGGAAAATCCTTCCAAATGCGGAAGAATACAACAGAAATAAAAGACAGGATGACACATATGTTATGTTAGTTACAGATATTATACCATTAGAAAAAGAAGGGGAGGATAATAATAATATTATTATGTCACTGAATGAAAAAAGCGGGGAAAAATTGTTGGAAGAAGGAATAGAAGCTCATTAGTTGAAGAAATAGAGGATATATCAATTAAGAATATACTATTGGAAAAAGAAAGAGAAGAAATATCATTGAATGAAGAACAGAATGAAAATTTGTTAAATGAACAAAGAGAAGAGGGGCATTGGATATAGAAATAGAGAACAGATCTTTGAATACAAGACACAAGAAAGAAACATTGGAAAAAAGAATTGAATTTGAAATAACTGAGCATCTTCAACCCACCATAACGAAAATTATACCAGAAACTGAAATGGACTTAATACGCAAATCTTTAGAAAATGATGATCCTGTTGATGATAATCTAATATATAAAATTCTCGTGTCACAGTTTTCGTTGCCATACTCCTCCGAAACGGCTTGACCGATTTTGATGAAATTTTTTGTGCTTATCCGGTATCTATGAGAATCGACCAACATCTATTTTTTATCCCCCTAAATGTTAGGGGTAGTCCACCCCTAAATTTTTTTATTTATTTTTTAGACAAAATTTTTAATTTCTATTTTTTTATGATACAACATACAAAAATACATACAATCCTCAATTTTCACCCTTCTACGATCAACCCTTATTTTTTAATAGCCATTTTAGTAATGTAATATTTTTCAATAAAAATTAAATTTTTGTTATAATTTCATAAATTAAAAATAATTATTTCAAAAATGCGGCAAAAATCCTGGCCCTAATTATACTTTTAACATTTTTCATCATTAAATAATTTCATTAATTCTATTTATGTACCTATGTTTTGTACAGTGAGCAATGCCAAGAAAACGCAAAGGGGCTGATTTGAGCCGCAGTACAAGTAAAGCTCCAAACAATAAAACGGCTGTATCATATTTACAATCTATAATGAAAATAATTATTATCCAATTAAATCTACTATATAAAAATAAGTCGGGTTTTCCTTCCTGACGCTTTAACTCCAGAACGCACGAACCGATTTCCACGGTTTTGCATTCGTTGGAAAGGTCTCGGGCCCCGTGAGGTTTATAGCAAAAAAATTCAGGAAAAGTTTCAACAGAAATTTCTTCATTTTTTAATCACCAAACGAAATGTTACATAAAACGAAGGCGAAACGGAGTTCGCCGGGTTTGCTAGTAATATTATAGATATCCCAAGTTGTCCTGATGAAGAAGCAGAAAGTGAAAATAAAAAACAAAAAAGAATTAATCAAAGTTATGTTGATTTTTTATCAGAAGACGAAGACTTTGTTTGGGATTCCTCGTCTTGGAAGGATACGGGTGCATCTTCATCTAGTGAAGATGACCAGCCAAAAAAGAAAAAAAATAAAGAATAGATTACAAGATGAAAAAGTTGGTGAAGATGGCTTAAAGAAAAAGAAAATACCCAAAGGAAACAGAAAAAAGCAGCTCGGGAAGCAGGTAAAAAATATGTCAAGAAAGATGGATCAATTATAACTGAAAAACAATTACACCCAAATCCGTGTGCAGAGAAAAACTGTGGACATAATTGTAAAGAAATAAGTGAAATTAAAAGAAAGAATTTATTTGATCATTTTTGGAGTATGTCAGCGGATAAAAGGAAAGTAACCTTTATTTTTTTGCAGAAATTGTTGATTAAAAAACTGATTATGATAATTAGAAGGAGGATGATACTCGTAGAAGGTTTAACAAAATTTAAATAAAACATTTTATTGAAGTACTTCTTTTTTTTATAAAAAAACATAATCGCCCTTAGCTTTGAAGTTTTAAAATGAGAAATAATTGCATGGTATCATGCACCATTCTTTATAAAATTTTGCAAATCGATGCCATTTGAAACAAATACTTTTGTTGTAAAATTGTTGTTTAAGCCACTATGATTTGACTCTGAAATATTTTATTTCGGAGTTTAAACCAAATAGATTTATTCTCACCATTGAAAAGAATTTTGTTTAAAGCACTTTACCAAACTCCGAACGACAATACAGGTATCACTTAAACCGTTTTGCTTGCAACCGTCATTAGAATAAAATGGCGGTTAAATCACTTTTCCTAACTCTATTATGAGGCTATTTTGTATGATGCGACATTTTTTTTCTATTCTCTTATCATTACCAAGTGGATAATATAATAGTAATGTAAGGCTTCAAAAAACGAAACTATTTTGTAAAATGATAAATCAAAAATAACAAACCGTTTTTTTTATATGATTTTTTTTCTGAAATTAAAAACTTTAAAACGCTCTCCTGAACATTTCAAAAAATGTCGCTTAAACCAAATAGGCTTTCAACCCTCGATATGTAGGACACAATGTAAAAAGCTTTCGACAGTTCAGAATAAGATATCACTTTATTAAAAAGCACAAATTTATAGAAATACATTTTATATACTAGGTACTAGGTAGGTAGGAGTAGGAATATATTAAACTGTTACCGTTAGATTTTATATAGTTGGTTTACATTGTACAGTTTAGCTTTTTTAATGGCTGCTCATTTGCTTAGATATAAAGATAGACAATATCATCCCTAATATCTGATCTTTTACCACTGTTACGATGCTTATATCAACCACAACCATTGACAACCTCTGTGATGCGGTGGGATAATACCCGTCTGCAACGAAGAAGGTTGCGGGTTCGATTCCCGCATGGGACAAATGTTTGTGTGATCCACAGACATTTGTTTCTGGTCTGGGTGGCTTTCTGTATCTATTATAAGTATGTATTTACAAAAGTATATAAGTATTATATCCGTTATCCTAACCACCATAACACAAGCATTAGGTTGGTTAGCTTGGGGTTAGGTGGCGTTGTGTGTAATGTCCTGAAATATTTATATGATTTTTCTATGGCCTATGACATGTAATAATTGTAATATTATTGTTATAGGCCAGAAAAAGGTAGAAGTTATCGTGGAGGGCACACACTACAGACAAGTGGTCCGCGATTCTACAGTCTACTTTCAATGCTGTACCTGCGACAGGGAATACGATCTAAACAACAAAAAGAATCTCATTAGCCACATTAGGGTCAAGCACGTTTTAAAGAGTAAATTCACGTGTACACTTTGCGATACGAAATTCCCATTAGAGAAACCCTACCTTATTCACAAACTGAAGGAACATAATATCGATGATAGATACAAATGTAATGCTTGTGACAAAATCTACCATTGTGCACGTGATCTGAGGTTGCACTATAATAGTTTTCACATGCTCGGTGAGAAATTGAAATGTGATATGTGTGAATATGAGACGTTCCTCAAAATAAGAATGGTAAATCACATGCAGAAACACAAAACAAAAAAGGAATATCACTGTTCATATTGTAACAAGTCATTTGTGAGGAGGAATACGTTGAATTTTCACGAAAGGATTCATACTGGGGATAAGAGGAAAGTGTGCAAGGAGTGCGGACAGGCGTTCGTTCAGAAAGCTAGTCTGAACTATCACATGGCCAAACACCATCCTGGAGTTGAATTTTAGTGTCATATAAAATTATAATTTACTACTTGATTAGTACCGCGTATCATGCATGTTATACATATAAACATTCCTCATGAATCACTCTACATCAGGGGGTCAAATCTTCGAGGCCACCTGTGAGACAAAAAATTTAAGAGGTGTCAAGAGACACCCGGATGGAACGAAGTTCAATTAATGAAAATATCTGGCTTGCTTTCTATAAGAGAGAGAGAGAGAGACAGAGAAACATTCGCACGCCGCACAGCTTACAATAGCTTACTATAGCAAAAAGTGTCGTGACAACTTTTCGTAAGATTTTTTTTCTGTCTAGCCCCTTTTCATAACGCGCGATAAGGAACTTCGTTCCAAAAACAGCTTACGGATTTTCATTATTTTATGAAAATACGCAATATATTGATATTTTAGGTCATAAACTAGTTGAATATCATTTTATTGTCTCAAATTGCTTTACAATTTTGGAAAAAAACCGAAATACCTAGTTATTATTGTCACAGTGAAGCAGTTTGACAAACAAGTTGTTGTTTGAAACAACATAAACCGGCCACGCTGAAAGGGACGGAAAAAAATAGGTTTTTCTTTTTTCTTCACATAGAATTTTCCTTATTGCCATCACAATCACACATAATATGGCTACTTCTAGTTGTATTACATCTGTGCTCTACATATTGATGCATCTTAATTCATTAAGTAGTTTATAATAATATGTAAGTATACCGTATGTAAAAGTTACTTTTGGTAATAAAATATGGAATATATACTTATGTTGTTGTTTTATTTTATTACATAGCATATTCTCCAATTCACCTTCTCCAATGTCCAGCTGCCCTGGCATAATATGATCGATGCAGGATCTCACTGAGGTCAACGGCTGAATAAAGTAGCATGTATAAAATGAAAGAAGAAATTTATTTGCAACCAGACACACAAAAACATTGACAAGTGCTATATAATAACAAGTGAATTAAATAAAAAAAAAACCCCCCAAGGCAACGCATTCAAAATGTGTAATTCGTCATTTTGTGGTGGCGGCCATCTTGGATTTAAAATTTTATATAGTGGGTTGCATAGGCGGATTTAGGGGGGGGGGGGGGGGGGGGGGCAGGGGGCCAAGGCCCCCCCCAGAAACATTTTAGAGTTACGAATTTTGCACATATTTCATGGTAAAGATTACCTTTTTTTTTTTCGGCGCTCGCAGCAAGTTGCTCGCGCACTTATTATTATGTATGTTTAAACTTTCTAACAGCTCCGAGCGAACTAAACATACATTTTTCGTAGTAAAAATTGTAATATTTTTGCCCTTTCGCACCTTGCCCCCCCCCCAGAACCAAATCCTGGATCCGCCTATGGTGGGTTGTATTTCACTAGTTAGTCGAGAGTGTGTTAGTTATGTTTGGTGGAAATCGGTCCAAGATGGCCGCCGCTACAAAATGGCGGATTACTTTTTTCTCCACAACCCTATCAATATGGGTATCAAATGAAATGGCTTAACTTGTAGAATACAACGCACTATGATAAATTTAAAATCCAAGATGGCCGCCACCACTAAATGATGTATTACATATTGCGTTGGGGTTATTTTTAATTTTAATTTAATTCACTTGTGTAAGAAGTCGTTTACCAGGAAGAATACGTTGAAGCAGCACATGATAATACATACTGGAGATAAAAGGAAGGTGTGCAAGGAGTAAAAGCCTTATTACACTTGGCTGAATTTAGTCACTAAATTCAGAATCTAAATTAGGATGAACGATACTTTCTTCTAAATTTAGGATGCTAAATGTGATTACACCTGACTTAATTCAGTGGCGACTGAATTTAGGCTTCTAAATTTAGCCAGGTGTAATAAGCCTTTAAGGAGTGTGGAAAGGCGTTCGTGCAGAAAGCCAGTTTGAACTATCACATGGCCAAACACCATCCTGGAGTTAACTTTTAGCATGTTTTAATTGATTTTTTATTTACTCTTCTTCGTGCCTCTTAGATTAAAATAAACAAGTGAAATATATTGCTTGTTTTAAAAAAATTAAAAACAAGCTTTTGTTAACATTACCATCTAGCTCCATAAAGTACTCGTCAAGACTCAAGACGAATCAAATGAGTCCAAACTCGATGGGTTTACGTTGTTTAATAGGGAATTCCTATAGCCACCTTTCAGCTCCATCATCAGATCAGCTCCATGTCATAATAATATTGCATTGTCATCTTCAGTCGCTCCCCTAGCATGCATCATATAGGTATCTCTTGAAATACAGTTCATCCAAAACTGAATAGGTTTTAGGTTGGATATGTCCTCGATGGTTTTAGGTCAAGCAATAAAAGTATAGGTACCCAATGCTCCTTTGTCTTTGTATTAATTAATATATATAATCAAAGCTTTAGATTTAATAACTTTTTGTAAGTATATATGACTGATTGTAGTGGTAGTACTTAATTTGAAACTATATGTTAGTTTAAAATTTGCCGCCCCCCCCCCCAAAATTAGCCGCCCTGGACACTCGCCCCGAATGCCCCTAGTGTAAATCCAGGGCTGGGTATACAACCATAGGTGGATTTAGGGGGGTGGGGGGGGGGGGGGGGATAACACCCCGTCGTTTTTGCGTCGGGGGTTAAACACTTATAACACCCCGTCGTTTTTGCGTCGGGGGTTAAAAACTTATAACACCCCGTCGTTTTTGCGTCGGGGGTTAAACACTTATAACACCCCGTCGTTTTTTCGTCGGGGGTTAAACACTTATAACACCCCGTCGTTTTTGCGTCGGGGGTTAAACACTTATAACACCCCTCGTTTTTGCGTCGGGGGTTAAAAACTTATAACACCCCGTCGTTTTTGCGTCGGGGGTTAAAAAGTGTCGTGACAACTTTTCGTACGATTTATTTCCGTCTGGTCCTCATTCACAACGCGCGATAAGGAACTTCGTTCCAATAAAATTATTAAAATACACACGAGTGCAACGCTGCACTGTCCGCCGGCGAATGAACGATCGGCGATAATGTGGGCACCTCAACGCATCCACCCGCAGATTCCCTTTGATACGTGCTCGAAAAACCGACAATTCACTTCATTATCGTGTCCGCGTGTATTCGTCTGTATCCGGCGATAATGAAGAAGGGCCATATAATAAAGGTGGAATAAATAGCTTCTTGGCTTAACCGAACATTATGCCGGAACAGTCGTAAAAAATAACTACTTGGCGACACGGGTATGTCCAGTGGGTGGTAACTAGCTATTGCCGAAGCATACCTATATTACCAGCAACCAGTGTGAAAATAGGATAGGATAAATGAAAATACTAGCGATCGAATAGAAGATAGTTCGATAACTCAGCTGTCGGAATGATCGAGCTGCGTCATCGACCGGCGAAGCGTCAGAATTACCTACATAAGTAATATTATTATTTTACTCACTAAAAGTAGGTATATAGTTTCTAGAAAAAAAGACTTGAGAAAGTAAGTAAGTATATTAAGTAGGTATGTATTGATTGTTTATTGACAAAAAAATTATACAATAACTGTCATCTAAAACTTAGAAATATTATAAAACTAAATATAAAAAACATCGGTCGCATTGCAACGTAAAAAATAACGTATCTTATACCTAGTAGGTAGCTAGCGTTATAGTAGACGCCACAAGTGGACGTTTAGCTTACAGAAACTGTATCATTAACAATAAAATTATTGTTGTAGGCAGCAGACAACGACCAAAAGAGCCGAAGGAAGACGTGCACTACAGAAAAGTATTCCATCAAACAGAAACACGATTCCAATGCTGCATTTGCAACAAAGAAGATGACCACTACGAACTCATGTCGCATATCCGTCGAGAACACAAGAAATCACTAAAATACTGCTGCCCGTTTTGCTTCAAAATACTTCCCAATTTACCTTCTTTCAATAGACACAAGTTAGATGAACATAATGTAGATGATCGATTCAAATGCAACCCTTGTGACAAATATTTCAATACGAACGCGCATTTAAAGACGCATAGGGATGTATATCACATGTTAGGGGTTAAACATAAATGCGATTTATGTGATTTCGAAGGGTTCAGCGCAGAGAAATTGAAAAAACACAAAGTTAAACACAAAACGGCGAAAGATTTTCATTGTAAATACTGTAATAAGTCGTTTTTGAGAAAGTCTACTCTGCAGTTGCACGAGAAAATACATACAGGTGATAAGAGGAAGGTGTGCAAGGAGTGCGGACAGGCGTTCGTGCAGAAAGCCAGTTTGAACTATCACATGGCCAAACATCATCCTGGAGTTATATTTTAGTTGGATAAAAGCTAGTTTTCTAGCGATTGGATAAAAAATAAAATGTAACTATATTATATTTATTATAGAACTGAGTGATCGAAATGATCGAGCCGCGTCGCCGGCCGGCGAAGCGTCAGAATTTCTGTATTCAGATATTACAATTTTAGTCACTTTGAGTGAGAGAAAATCGCAAATGGGTTAAATTCGTGTTATTCTTTATAATTTTTCTGTTTAATATTACATTTTGTAATATTTAAACATAGTCAGAAAGTCCAATACTTTCTTACCTACTGCTTTTAAGCTCTGCAGGACAGCTTTATTGTTGTATCAAATGCAAAATTTAAAGAAGACCTTGTGTCGCTGACTTTTTGGAAGAAATTAATAAATGCTGTCACACAATTCGTTACGTATTTTATTCAGCTACATACACTACAAGATTTGATTCCAGACAGACAACAGACAGGTGAAAGTGAATATAAGCTTATAAAAAACTTAAGGTAATTTTATTGAATGTTGATATCGTCTCCTTAGATTTTAGATCGTAAACTTCTTGTGTCCATTTTTTTTGCTATGATTTCTTTATCTATACCTACGTCGAAAATTTTTCTTTATCTATATAGCAAAAAATGGACTTATGATGTTTACAATCAATATTAACGATTTGTTTTCGTTGATTGTGTAGACACGAGCGGAAAGCCTGCCTAAATGCCGCGTCTCCAGCTCCTATTTTGGTTTAAACATGGGCATGCCAACATCCAAAAAAATTATCGGCAAAAAATATATTGTTTTGTTGTAGTACGTGCTTTCCATCCTATATGGGAAGCAAAAAATATTGTTGGAGCAAACAAAAAGTCAAAATCCCCAGTAATGGGGACTGCCCTGGATTTACACTAGAGGAATTCAGGGCTTTTTTTTATGTTGTCATGCTCATGTTGAATGTTTAAACCAAAACAGGACCTGGAGACGTCCTTCAGTCATGTTCCCCATTCCATTACTGGGGATCGTAACGCCTCCCTTGTAAGACGCGATCTCTTATGATAGAGCGCCATCTAGGCCGGTTGAATGCAATTTTCAGGGCCTCGTGGACGGAAGCTTCAAGAGTGGTGCGATAGGCCCTCTAAGGGCCTATTGGCTATCGCAAAACGACATGTAAAACACTAGAATCCATAGACAAAATTGCGTACATTACTTGTTTAAACCTCCTCATTAATATGAGTAAAGTAACAAAAGCAGCAATGTACATTGAAGTTGCCATCAATCGTAGTGGGTGAGAATTAGCCAATAGCCCCTCCGACCAACGCATAAGCATATAACCCTTTAACCACGGTAAAGAGATATACAGTAGTTTGACTGAGCGTGATTTTTGAACATAAATACCTACAGTCTCGCGGTACATGCGCAAGTCATAGGGCTGCCGGGCAGCCGCTGCCCGCATACAGTAGGTACCTACCTATTTCATATCATCTACTTACTTAAGCTACTATCTAGACAAGACAAGACAAGAGACAAGACAAGAGACAAGACAAGAGACAAGACAAGACAAGAGACAAGACAAGACAAGAGACAAGACAAGAGACAAGACTTGGACTCTTACTCACACTCTTACTCAAACTCTTACTCAAACTCTTACTCGCACTCTTACTCGAACTCTTACTCGGACTCTTACTCGGACTCTTACTCAAACTCTTACTCGAACTCTTACTTAGAATCTTACTCGGTCTCTTACTCGGACTCTTACTCGGTCTCTTACTCGCACTCTTACTTCAGCAGAATACTTTTAAAAATAAAAAATAAATATTATTATAATAACTTCATACTAACTTACCCCAAAAACAGCATAATATCGAATGCTATTTTTTGCCATTTTATATAATTTATTATATTATGTATACATACGTCCAAAGTAAATAACGTAAATTACACTAAATACTTGCAAAAAACTATCGCGAAGTCCGCCCGTCGCTGCGTGGCACCCGCTTCTGGATTATATACCCACTTCTACCCACATCTGCCCACATCTACTCACTCCCAAATTCCGGCCGTTTCTATGGAGTCAAACTACTGTATATCTCTTTACCGTGCTTTAACCGCCAGACTTAAAATCACTTGTCGTGCCCCTAGCGCCAGGCAAGTTTTTTGAATTATAAATACCTACAATAAAAGTGATGTCTAATATTTATTCTATTTGGGAGAGAAGCATAAAACCAACTGTAAATCATAACTTTATTCACTATTTATCTAATTACGAGTATAGTTTTATAAAATACAGTGTTATGACTTAAAAAATGTAGATTTAAAGTGCAGTCGGAAAAATACGACTTGTCGGAAATATACGACTCTGGCGGTTACGTAACAGAACAGGCTTGTCGGATATATCCGACGGTGGCGGTTAAAGGGTTAATAATATAGTAAAATAAGGATGGTTCAATAAACAACTAGTTGAGTTTTTAAATACTTTATTAAGGTAGATAAGTAAATAAATAATAACATAGAGTGCTTAAAACTTTTATAATTACCTACTTATTTCATTTTAATATTATAATTTAATAGGATTATATCAGGGAAATTTCAGTGCTAAAACGCTTCCGTAATACATTCGAAATCCGATCAGCAGGGGGTAATAAGTACCCATTAAAACTTGGGGATGTTCCTGCGGGACGCCATAATGCCGGGGCAGCGGGTACGCCGAAGCACTCATCCGCGGCCCCGACGGCGTTTGGTCTTCACTGACAGGAGGACCCCTCCGCGGTGGGATGAAGAGAAGTTTCACCCCACACTCTCAAGAGCCCGCGCGCGTCTCCTTGTGCGTCTTGGTGTATACCTCGGTTTTTTTACCCAGGAATAATGCATTACGCATCATCACCCTACGCAGGAGGCGAGGAGCGGTATGTGGAACTCTCCCGCCGAAGATGGGCACGGCGGGAATACCCACTAAAAACCTGGAGGTGTTCCTGCGGGACGCCATAATGCCGGGGCAGCGGGTACCTACGCCGAAGTACTGATTCACGGCTTGGTGTGTGTACCCAGTTTAAATAGTCTTTTCAAACACATTCTAAAATTACTTAGGAACCCGTTTCTCCATCAAATGGTGAGACTTAGTATGCACAGTCAACGCGCGCTGGTTATCAAAAGTCCTATTGCAAGCCAAACAATGCAACACAATCGGTTTAGCTCCATGCACCTTAACCTCATGACAATTCTTCTTGACATAATCATTAAACTTCTCCCCACAATACGCGCATTTATTTCTTTTATTCAACAATTTATGGGTCGACCTTTCGTGGTCTTTACATTTAATTTTAGTGTCAAAAACTTTCTCGCAAATGTTGCACTTAAAGACCCCAGTGTTATGCCTGTACATATGAGTCTGGAAAACTTTTAAATTGACGAAACCGCGGCCACAAATCTCGCACACATGATTTCTAAAATGAACATTCATGTGTTGATGCAGAATTTTGAAGTTGTTGAACTTATTTGAGCAAACAACGCATTTGGGTAGGTCGTTGTCGAATTTGAAAGGAATTATGTGGCTTTTTATATCTGTGTAAAATGTTTTGTTGTGTAAAGATGCGATATGTGTAGTGAAATCATCGAGAACTGTGAAAGGAGTATTGCAAATGTTGCAGGTTAAATCGGTGATGTCTAATTTGACGACAAATCCGGGGAGCGTTTGAGTTCGTAGGAACACTTTCTTCTCTGAATCGCCGTGAGTCTGCAAACAAAAGGTAATTTTGAACAATTATTGTAATAGGTAGGTAATTATTTTGTTTTTGCAATGAAGTAAGAAGACGAGCAAGACGCTCTCCTGATGGTTAGAGATAACGCTGCCCATAATCAGTAGGCACAGTGCACAGGATTTCACAATGATATTAAATTATACGAGTAGGTGCACACTAACACTTCTTACTCAAGAGTCATAAGACATTAAGACCTAAGATTCTTCAGCCAAGTAATTTCACTAGCTACAGTGCACTACCGCAGCACATCAATGTTTGCACATCACTGCTCAGGCAGTGGAATAACTGGCACTGTTGGGGTACCCACCTAATTATCCTACTACAAAGATTTTTTTAAGTAAATTTTGTAACATAAAACCATTGGTTTTCTTTATCAAAGTGATTTTTGCATGTTAGTTTGAAAAGACCATTTTTCGCTTTCTTGCTATTTAATACATGTTGCAAAGGAAGTCTACTCCCGCTACAAAGTAGTAGCTATTCTCACCTGTAAAGTGTGTGCCTTGAGTAGACCAGCTTCAGTGAACTGCATGGGACAGAAGCAGCACATGTACCCCACGCCGCCGTACCGACGGATCGGGGTTGCGTTGGAGTATAGCAGGATCGTCCTGTACAACATTACTAGGTAAACGTAGTGTAGTATAGCTTTATACTACACTGCATGACATCACTAAGGGTGGGTTGCACCGGCTGTCTTTAACTATAACCAATTTATCAAATCTCTAGTCAAGCCAATTCAACAAAAACGCATTGCAACATTTTACGTTAAATTTGACATTTTGACCTTAGCTTTAACTTGTTAGTTAACCAGGCTGTTGCCTGGTGCAACAAAAATGTACCAGACTTAGTGAAGTGACGTCACGATCTAGCAACTTTAGTGCGCATCGTCGCTTAAGGTACAATGTGCCTTGAGTAGTGCAGCGTCAGTGAAATCTACCTATAAATTGTGATTTGACTCTGACAGTGTAATTAGGGTAACCTGTTCCGTTGGAGTATAAACCACTATTATTATTATGGCACAGAAGCAGCACGTGTAACCATAGGCGGATTTTTTTGTGCAGGGGGCCAAGGCCAAAAGCATTGTAGAATTACGAATTTTGCACATATTTTATGGTCAAGACTATTGCGTTGGAGTGTAATAGGGTCGTCCTGTACAACATTACAAGGTAAACGTAGTGTAGTATAGCTTTTTACTACACTACGCTTCAACCCGAGTTCGCCCAGTAAAGTACTGATTTATTAAACCAACCGTTGGACAAAACCGTGTCGCCAAGTTATCACTGGACGAAACCGTGTCACCAAGCGATTATTAAGACTGTGTTCCATGATATTCAAGTGAAGCCAGGAAGGGGGTTTATCCCGCAAAAAAAAGAAATCCCGAAAAAAATTTTACCTTATATTAACTTTATGCTTGCTAAGTTCGGCGCACTTTTTGAACACGATCTGAACCTTCCCTTCCGGTTCAATATTCCCTTCTTCTGGTGCAATGGTGATTACTCGTCTCTTTCTCACTGTGATCTTTGGCGCGTCTTCCTTCTTTATTCTGATCTTCTGGGTTTCTGTAAAATTTACGTTTAATTATGAATATTGTTGGTAAAACAAGTGAAATTTAAAAAATACTTTTTAAAAACAAGCTTTAATTATTGTTATCATCTTGCATCATAAAGTACTCGTCAAGACGAATCAAATGAGCCCAAACTCGATGGGGTTGCGTTGTTTTATGACAGAGTTCCTTTGGCCACCTTCCAGCTCCATCATCAGATCAGCTCGATGTCATAAAAATATTGCATTGTCATCCGATTTACACACGCATGCAAATTTTCAGCTCAATTGGAAACCGGGAAGTGGGTCAAATTAAACTTGCAAGATTTGATTACAGACAGACAGACAGACAGACAGACAACAGACAGGTGAAAGTAATATAAAGCTTGTAATATAGGTACCTAACTAGTAGAGTCGCGCGCACTTCGCTGTGCCTAACAGAAATTGGCAGCGTTGCTATACTATTTTAAAGCAAAAAAAAAAAGAAAAAAAAAGAAGTAGAGAGTGGGAGAGTGGAGTAGGGGATGTAGGTTGAAGTATTGTACAGTCAACTACAAAGAGATGTATCCATGTTAGGCTTACAAAATGAAGTAAATTTTCATTTGCCACAATGAACTACCCTTGGTTCGTGACATTTCTAGTAGCAATCAAACTCTATATATTATCATCGACTCGTTTAATATGCAACAATGATGTGTGCCACTATTTTTCCTTAGGTGATACATAATAATAGCATTTAAAATGAATCGAATATAGTATAAGATTTGGTGGATACTGAAAATGTCACGAATCACGAAGTACCTAAGGGCAAATAATTTTTGCATACTAAAAGTTCCTTCATTTTGTAAGACTAACATGAATACTTTGTAGTTGACTGTACACCGCCTCTATACATGTTCTCAATATTCCTTCCAACCAGGTTGTCTGTAAGAGATTGCTCTATGCGATAAGACCGCCGATTGTATACCTTTAGCTTTATGTGTATTGTCTACTTATGAAACAATTTCTTGTAACCAGGTTTGCAATATTGGTATTTATTGGTTTGTTTATTGTATTGTATATTATTCAAGTATTTTATGTTAGATAAAGTATAAATATACTTATTTAATTAAGAAATTAAATATGGAAAAATTATGAGGAGTCAAAAATCTATATAGATTTTAAACTTAAAATTCGCGATTGTGGCGTATCGGTGTTCCACGCCTTTGGGCCATTCTCTGTTTGCACCAAGATTTGCATTGAATACTTTAATCAAAATCAAATTGTTTATTTGCAGGAAATACCCACATGTTTTGGTACAGTTCTTAACAAATTAGCTGAGGCAGCGTTTCATAAAACTATCCCGGGTGCCTGAAATTAATTTTGTATGGAAAAATCCTTTGACAAAACGCAACGTATGTTTTTTCAGCACTCGTTTTCAGACCTCAAAAACACATCTTTTGTGTTTTCAATGTGTTAAATATACCTACATACATATGTCTCGACTCAATATATTTCGTCTGTAAGCAGACGTGCAAAATTTCATGTCATTCAAACATTTAGTCTAATTACATTTAAAACATTATTTAGTGCAAATGCCTTTATTGAGAAAAACAAACTAACAATACTACAGCTACTACAGCAGTAAGGAATACTTTTATTAACCACAGATCGGCCACAAGCCGATCTACAGAAAATCCAAGTGCTCCAAACCACTGCCACAGGTGGCAGAGTGCCCAGAATGCTGGCAGCATTGCCACGTTGAATGGCAATACTTATACGTTGGGCCAAATATACCCCAGCATTATTTAGTCAAAATTAAATATTTTTTTTCTAATCTATACTGTCCCACTGCTGGGCAAAGACCTCCCCCAAATCCCTCCACGCATCTCTATCCTGCGCCACCTCTGGCCAGTCAATCTGGTGCGCGTCTAGATCGTCTCGCCAACTTTATCAATATACGAGTAAACTTAAATTAAACTTACCTATATTAAAATTTGCCAAAGCCAGTAGTATTTTATAAGTGTGTACTTGTATGTATTTAGGTAGGTAAGTAAAAACTATATTGTTATTTAAAATTAAACTTTATTATGAATATAGTAATATGTACTAGTTTAGAATATTATCTAATGTTCGAATTTAAGCCTAAGGACGCCTTTCCACCAGAGATGTGCTATGCTACGAATATGTGAAGCTACGCTACGAACCTATGTTGCCGTTTCCACCAATGCTATGTAGCTGTGCGAGGAAGATGCGCTTTGTAGAGGTAGATGCGCAGCTATAGCCAGCACGCATCCAACGCATCCGTAGCACGCATCTATAGCACACATCCATTATTCATAGCACGCATCCGTAGCACACATTCGTAGCACGCATCCGTAGCGCGCATCCGTAGAACACATTCGTAGCACGCATCCGTAGCACACATTCGTAGCACGCATCCGTAGCACACATTAGTAGCACGCATCCGTAGAACGCTTCCGTAGCACCACGGTAAAGAGATATACAGTAATTTGACTCCCTAGAAGCGGTTGAACTCAAAGTCGCGCGAGTTTGCAACGCGGTAGACAGGAATCGGCAAGAAGCGAGGTGCCGAATTGACGTTTTTACGCCGTAAGTTTCCGAATAATGGTTGTAAATTAGAAAAATTATCACAAAGTATTTAATTCTTTTTGATATTTTCAATTATTTACAATAATAACGCCTGTTCGGCAACTCGTTGCCTACTGAACTCTACCCAAATCGTTGCAAACTCGCGCGACCTTGAGTTCGACCGCTTCTAGGGAGTCACATTACTGTATATCTCTTTACCATGGTAGCACGCATCTGTAGCACACATTCGTAGCACGCATCCGTAGCACACATTCGTAGCACGCTTCCGTAGCACACATTCGTAGCGCGTATCCGTAGCACACATCCGTAGCACGCATCCGTAGCACACATTCGTAGCACGCATCCGTGGCACTAATCCATACCACACATCCGCAATCCGCAGCAAGCATTCTTCCATACAAAAAAACATAGCTTAGTTGAAACCGTTTCCACCAGTGCTAAGCTATGTGTACCAATTAACGTGACTGGTGGATTTAAACGCATCCATAACAACGTAGCATAGCACATATCTGGTCGAAAGGCACCCTAAAGGTACTTCATGCTAATAGTAAAATTACTGGGCTAAAGAGTCTTAACATCTTATGACTCTTGAGTAAGAAGCGTTGGTGCAGTGCTCCTAGAATTTGACATAATTGTGAAATCCTAGGTAACACTGTACTGATTATGGGCAGCCGTTATCTCTTAACATCAGGAGAGCGTCTTGCTCGTCTTCTACGTCATCACATAAAAAAAAAAAAAAACCTTATGAAGAGTTGATTAAGCCGGATACACATTACTAGTGTGCCGAAACTGTAACGACCTTGAAGAAGAAATCAAAGGAGGCTGCAACGTGAACACCAAACTGATGCAAGAAAAATGACGTCACGACTGTTTACCATCTCACTCATACTGAATACGTAGGTTGACGATAGTATTTTGTTTTTAATTTGTATGAGAGGTAAGTGAGATGGCAAACAACCGTGACGTCATTTTTCTTGCTTCATGTTTCAGCCTCCGTAGCACATGACATAAGAGTAGCAACTCCCGTCCCACTGTCAAGAGTAATTGACGTTTGTAAGAGCACAATGACATTGGGAGTAGCTGCAAATTGTATGCAATGACAGCGCGAGTAGCAAGAGTAGAGTCTTGTTATATGTCAGTTTCCACTTGACAGTGGGACGGGTGACGGGAGTTGGTAAGTAGGTGGGAATTGGGGGTTTCTGGATCAACATTACTGTAATGATGGATCATTGCTGAATGATCCATCATTACAGTAATGTTGATCCAGAAACCCCAATTCCCACCAGTCATTCAACATTACTGTAATGATGGATCATTCAGCAATGATCCATCAATTCAAAAATTATGTTCATCTAGAAACCCCAATTTGTTGGCTTGTTTTATGAACTACATCTAGATTATTTTCATTCAAAGAGATGTGTCGTGTGATCAGCTTCATCATTTAAGCTATGTAAGTTAATATAACATTCATAGAATCTTATTATGCGTATAGCGATAGATGGTATAATATTGTATGGTCTAAGTTTACGATCCCTGAATTGATATGATAACACATTATTATTGAAAGGTTCATTGCAAGCAATGATTCATCATTTCGCTAATATAGATCCAAAAAACCCAATTCCCGTCATGATACATTTGCTTAATACTTTGTTATAACATTAGTTAACAGAGATATCGGCGTCTATTAACTACATGCTGTACAAAAAATCATCATCGGGTCGCGAACCGCATAGTACATTTACAGCTTACTGCCTATATGCACCACATCTGTTCTCCTATCAGTTCATAAAGAAAAGCTTAAATGATGAAGCCGATCACACGACACCTCTCTTTGAATGAAAATAATCTAGATGTAGTTCATAAAACAAGCCAACAAATTGGAGGTTTCTAGATGAACATAATTTTTGAATTGATGGATCATTGCTGAATGATCCATCATTACAGTAATGTTGAATGACTGGTGGGAATTGGGGTTTCTGGATCAACATTACTGTAATGATGGATCATTCAACCTAATTTAGCACCCTGAATATAAATCTAAATATATAAAAGATAAGAGTGACGATCATAATAGATGTTCATACAGTATGATACATGTATTTGTATGAAGCATCGTCCTTTTATGATGCATTTGTTTGGATCAATATTATGAAAAGATGGATATCAAAATGTAGGTGTTTTAAACAATGTGACTAAATTCAGAAAAACCAAAATCTCCCACCATTCATTCATATTTTCATTTATTTGACTTTGAACTTAGGTAAGTTAATATAACATTCATAGAATCTTATTATGCGTATAGCGATAGATGGTATAATATTGTATGGTCTAAGTTTACGATCCCTGAATTGACATGATAACACATTATTATTGAAAGGTTCATTGCAAGCAATGATTCATCATTTCGCTAATATAGATCCAAAAAACCCAATTCCCGTCATGATACATCTGCTTAATACTTTGGTATAACATTAGTTAACAGAGATATCGGCGTCTATTAACTACATGCTGTACAAAAAATCATCATCGGGTCGCGAACCGCATAGTACATTTACAGCTAACTGCCTATATACATCACATCTGTTCTCCTATCAGTTCATAAAGAAAAGCTTAAATGATGAAGCTGATCACACGACACATCTCTTTGAATGAAAATAATCTAGATGTAGTTCATAAAACAAGCCAACAAATTGGGGTTTCTAGATGAACATAATTTTTGAATTGATGGATCATTGCTGAATGATCCATCATTACAGTAATGTTGATCCAGAAACCCCAATTCCCACCTACTTTGGTAGTCCTATATCAATGTTTTTATGTGCTCGGGGCGCAGTTTGGAGTTCACGTTGCAAACTCCATTGAATATAAACTTCTTGATAACACGCAAAGTTATAACATCCCATAATTTTTGCATGGGGTTCATAATAAATAGTTTAGCATGGTCTATCAAGGATGCAACGGTTAAGGTTAAAGGTTACAGCTCTCTAATTAATGGCTGTAAATAACTCTTCATTTAGGTAGTCTAATCTAAGTACCAACATAATTCTAAGTAGATACTAAATCTAAGTATTTTTTAAAGAAAATTTAGTAGTTGTAACTACTTTGATAAATGCATTTTTTATAAATAAAGTTTTTTAGAGCTATTATTTAAGTTGATGCCAAGAAATATGTGTATAACGCTTATACATTGATTACAAGCATAAATAATTAAAAATTTCGACAAATATATGAAATTCAATATGGCGGACCTACGTATTTTTTATCAACTTAACACACACAGTAACCTAGGTACAAAATTATTATAATAAACACTCACACATAGACAGCAAACAAAATAATAAATTCAAATCGATAACTCTACGCGTTCTCGAGTAAAAAGATCTTGACAGACAGACGGACAAACGAGTGATCTTATAAGTGTTTCGTTTTTCCTTTACTTTAGATGTACGAAACCCTAAACATGAAAATATTATCTAATATAATTGTTAATCTTAGCGCCTTGGTGTGTACACTGTATACTTTCTTTGCTTTTTAATAAATTGAATTGAATTAACATAAGAGTTAATAAATTAAGCTAGCTTGGCCAGACGACCGCTGCAGTGAGGTGACCTTGCAGCACAGAAGGTTGCGGGTTCGATTCCCGCCTAGACAAATACGTGTATAAAAACTGTTATTTGATTTTTTGGTTTCTTAACTTGAAAACCGCTCTAATGATTTCGATATTTTAGTTTTATTCGTTACTAGCTGCGCCCAGCGGTTTTACCCGCAGTACTTTTGTAGCCTATGTATTATTCCAGGGACTAAGCTATCTCTATACAAAATTTCAGCTCAATCGGTCCACCCGTTTAGGCGTGAAAGAGTAACAAACATCCAGACATCCTGACATCCATTCTTACAAACTTTAACGTTTATAATATTAGTAAGATAGGTTAGCCTTTGACCACGTTCTCGCATGATGTTAAGCAACGATGCGTCATTAGATGGTAGACTAAACCTAGAAGGCGGGATAAATCCCTCCCTGGTTTCACTGAACATCATGCTGGAACACGCCCAAAATGACCGCTTGGCGACACGGTTTTGTCCAGTGGGTGGTAACTAGACAAATGATTTTAATTCACGTTAACTAGATCTGCTTTACAGGTCATGAACCGCCTTCTTATGCTTCATCATCTCATTCCGAATCACAAAACTGGTGTCGCAAAATTCACAAACGTAATTCCTGTAATGCTGTGCCATGTGTTCCTGAATGCCTTCAAATTCTATCTCAGTGGCACACACACTGCAAGTTAACTTCTCGTTGACGACTCTTAAAGGCATTATCTGGTTTTTGATCACCAGATGCATATTTTCTTCATGATCGTTCTTCAAATGTTCCATCAGAGCTTCTAAAGTTGCTAACTCCAATTCGCACACCGAGCATTGTAAATTCGTGATGTCCAAGTACACTATATGTTTGGATAAAGAAGCGTAGTGGATTTTCAAGAAGTCAGGCTTTTTCTTCTTATGGGACTTAGATGTAAGAGTATGCTCTTTCAGGTCTGTTAATTTCTCGAAGTGAAGCTTGCAGTAACTGCACTGATATTCGCCATTTTCCCGTGTGCGAATGGGGGTTGCGTTTGAGGAATTCAGGATGTTCTTAATGTTTTCGAGATGCCATTCAATTTCTGTCACTGGTCTTTTCCGGACTTTTTCCTCGTTGTCGTCCTTTTGTCTTGGCTTACGTTTGGGACGAGTAGTTTTCGTCTTGCGTTTTTTAGGCGGAGGAGGCGGTTCTTCAATATCTGACATAATAATAGGCTCAGAGTCCAAAGGTTCGAAGATTTCCTCGTGTATCTCTTTTTCCTTCCGCTTTTCTGTCTTTTTCTTTTCCTCGTGTCTTTTCTTTACGCCGGCAGGTAGGATGGAGATGAAGGAAGTAAAATTGACTTTCCTATCGAGTGTTAGACGGTTGGTTTCAACGAATATCAGTGGTGTATCGCTTTCTTCGCTGCTGCTTCGACGGGAATCTGAAAAAAATTGAGGAAATTTAACAATATTTTTTACTAGCTGCCCTCTACGGTTTTCCGAATAAATCTATATCATATCTATATAAATAGGTTAGATTTTAACCACGAACTTGCTCGATGTTAGCCAACGATCTCGTGGGAAAATTGGGATTAAAGGTATATATGTATAATGTGTTGTTACAGTCATCCAGTTATCTATAGATAATACGAGTTTCGTCGCAATCGGTTCAGTGGTGTTCAGTTTTTGCGTGAATAAGTAACAAACATACAGTCGCAGAGGTTCAAAATTTCGCCTTTATAAAAGTAGGATAATGTTTTAAGAAGGAAGGCACTTACCTTCTTTATTTTCAAGTTAGTAGTTATTTGATGTTAAGCCAAGCTATGGAAATTATAATAAACCAAATCCAAAATAAGTATATTTATGCCCTAAATTCATTTATTTTTGGTAAAAACTAGGTGCTACCTGTTACTGAAATGTATGTTTCGAGTTCTGTAGGGCTATAAGCTAATTCATAGCCACTTAGTTTGTTAATTTTTTCAATGTACATTAATGCATTTGTTATTTTACTCATATAATGAGGTTTATAATTGGGGTTTATACTCCAACAGAGCAGGTTACCCTATTTACACTGTCAGAGTAAAATCACAGTTTATAGGTTGTGTGGCGAACCTATATGTTGCAGTTTCAGGTCGCCGAGATTGAGACTGGGCCACGGACGCTACGTTTAAGCAAGTAATATGCCTACATAAAAGTGGACATCAAACTTATTGGCTAAGAAATTAGCCAATTGCCCTGCCCGAGTACAAAGACCTTATCTCTTTTTCTAAATAAAGCCCTCAGTTTATTTTTTTTGTTGATATTTAGGACATCGCATCGAACGGAAACTAAACTTTAGTTAAGCTTTTAGGTAAATAGGTAAGTAGGTACTTATCCCTATTGGCGGATTAAAATAAAATTATCTTTGTTCATAACATAATTTATTACAGAGAAAATTATTTTCATTAATTTTTTTTTATTTTGTACTTATCTTTACTTTACAAATGGATATCTATAATTATATAATTAAACAATATAAACAACTTTTATTATGGAATAGGTACATATATCTACAAAACATGTATTTAAAGGCTTGTAACACTTGGCTGAATTTAGTCCCTAAATTCAGAACCTAAATTAGGATTTATGTAGTTAGTGTGAAACGATACTTGCTTCTAAATTTAGGATGCTAACTTGCTAAATGTGATTATACACTTGACATAATTCAGTAACGACTAAATTTAGGTTTCTAAATTCATCCAAGTGTAATAAGCCTTTAATCTAGATTCGCAACATCACGTTTCGCGATCTTATAGCCGGAAACACATTATTAAAACGCGAAGTGACGACACTCGTTCAGATTGGTCCGTGGTGTTACGACACCCGTCCGGATTGGTCCGTAGCGTCACGTGACCACACGCCACCCAATCCGAACGGCTGACGTCGCGTCGCGTTTTTATAATGTGTTTCCGGCTTAATAATACCTAATAATTATTCTACTTAAGAGCGTGCATGTCTCTCGCTCGCACAATATGTGTCCAATTTTGAAATATAAATCCGTAGAATCAACTTTCAGAAAAAGTTTCTCGGTAAACTTTTGGATGTTTTTTTTTATATATTTGAAAAGTATCCCCAGTTTCATACCTTGAAAATTGCAAGGGCATAACAAAATACGTTGACGTTATTTTAAAAAACGATATCATATCAAAATTCGTAATGTCGTACGAGCGAGAAAGTCGCACACAATGGGTCATCCAGTGCGAACTTGGCCGACGCGGTAAGGTTTTGTCTATGCACGAGCAACTTTTGTCTATGGACGAATGCCTCCGGTACACTTGTCGGCTTTCCTGCCCGAGTCAAAGGAAATAATAGTATTACGGATGGGCACATTTTGGCCTCAGTGGCTTATGGCTTTATATATTGAATATTAATCATGGGTCTTTTAAAGCCATTTTGTGTAAATAATACTTATTTGAAACTAGCTGAATTTCTCGATTAGATTTATATTGGTCGGCGATCGGCGGTCATTCGCCGCATAATGTGGACGAACCATGAGACTAAACGATGCCCTAATAGGGCATCGTTTAGTCACTTATATTATATTATTGAACAAAGAAATAGTTACAAATATAGAGAAATATAAGTGCAAGTATATAATAGTAAATCCAATATTTACACTTATATGTAATGTTTTACACATATATTTACTCCTTATTTTTTCCGTAATATAACACTTTGCTTATTTTAATAATATTTTATTTATTTAAAGACTTTTCAATCAAATGAACTAAATGTATAAAGATAATGTTAAGCGCTAATTGCCCATGGCCCATTACAGTAACTGGACAAATCAAAAAACACGTGTTCAGTATTTTTCAATAATCTACATTATAGACAAAAAAAATGTTTTAGTTAACATCCCTATTAAGTAGTCCTTTTCACGAAAGAGGTCCCGCGGAATTTTGAGGAACTAAAAATATTTTTTTCAATAATTACTGGACTTCATATCCTAAATAATTTTTATTTGTTAGATTAAATTAAGAAATAAGAAATTAATTGAATTAATTAATTTAATTTCTTAATTGAATTAAGAATTATATTCAATTAAGAAATTAAATAAGAGAAATTATGAGGCGATAAAAAGTTATAGATATGTTCACTTTTAAAATTATCGATAGTGGCGCCCGCAAAAAGGACTCCTTTCGTGAAAAAAACTATATGTATATCAAATATTTTTTAATCACGTATCCACACTCAAGCAGGTCAAAGTAACAACTAGGCTTTCTACAATCTGCCTCAAACGGGTGCTTGAATATTTTGGTCATATTGCCAGAAAGTCCAGCAACAACCTGGAGAAGCTAATGGTCACCGGCAAAGTAGAGGGAAAGAGACCACGAGGTCGCAGCCCAACACGATGGTCTGACCAAATCCGCGCCACACTGGACAACTCTGTATACGATGCGATGCAGGTGGCAAGCAATCGGGATCGATGGCGTGACATCATAAGGAAGAAGCCAGTGAGAGGTGGTCACGACCCTCAGAATAGAGGAATACGACGCGAGGAGTAGGACTTTTAAATATATACATTATGGAAAAAAAAATTCTCTCTATTTTTTTTTGTCTCTATTAGGTATAAATAAAGTCGAAATAACACCTATAGTCAATAAAAAAATCACTATACTCGTAACAAAAATTATTACCATGTGTCGTGTGTTTCACATCAATGCGATCTTAGGTAGCAATGCACTGATTATGGGCAGCGTTATCTCTTAACATCAGGAGAGCGTCTTGCTCGCCTTCTTACTTCTTCTCATCATGACCGCTTGGCGACACGGTTATTCCAGTGGGAACTATTCTTGGTCATAGCCTACCACTAGTATATAACCGTCGCTGGAATTCTCGCACAGATCGTTCTCCTTTTTCACAGAACGACTCGGTTTATTATGCGTCCGCATATGCTGCGTCACATGTTTCTTCAGCTTAAAAGCTTTACCGCATATCTCACACGAAAAGTTTCTGACATCCATGTGAATAGCCATGTGAGCATCTTTCTCTGTTTTAGTGAGGAACCCCATATCACATTTATCGCAAACATACTTTAGTTCTCTGAAATGATTCCGTTTCTTGTGCGACTTCCACGTACCCCTGCTTGTAAACACCTTACTGCAATAAGGGCACTTGTACTCGTATTTAGCGCCGTGCGCAGACATCAAGTGATTCGTTCTAAGCGAGACCGTTTTAAATTTCTCCCCACATTGAATACAAGCATACTCCGGTTTCGTATGTGACTTTACGTGCCACGTTAATTTGTTTTGCGTTGCACATACTTTGTCGCAATAGCGGCATTTGAATTCACCAATAACATGCGTTGTCGAATGAACCTTAAGAAGCGTTTGGTTGACAAAACCAGCCGCGCACACTTCACATATATAGTTTCTGTAATGCTCGTTCATGTGCATCACTAACGCTCTAAATGCTTTATATTCTGTCTGACAGAACATGCATTTCGACGACTCGCCATCGAGCTTAAAACAAATTATACGGCTCTTGATATCCGTGTACAACCCCTTGTCGTGGGTTTGGTTCAAATGATCGATCAGCTCCTCTATTAGGTTAAACTCCATTTTGCAGATGCTGCAGTGCAAGTCTGCAATGTCTAGTTTCACTGAATATTGATTTATATAAATCCTTTCATTTAAAAACTTGAGCTTGTGATCGTTGTGGATTTCAAGTATATGGGCTTTAAGGTCCCTCCCTTTAAGGAAGAATTTTCCACAGAGGCAATCAAAGCCTGTTCCTGGGTAGTGGGACACTATTGGAGTAGCGTTAGAATATTGCAGGATTGCACGCGCGTTGTACCGATGTTTTTGGATCGTCAAAATAGGTTTTTCGAGAATTTCTTTTTGATCTTCCTTTTTCTCTTTGATATTCCTTTCGGCTTTTGTCGATCCAAGTTGTACTTTGACTGATTCAGGTGGTACTTTGACTGATTCAGGTTGTACTCTGACTGATTCAGGTTGTACTTTGACTGATTCAGTTTGTACTTTGACTGATTCAGGTTGTACTTTGACTGATTCAGTTTTGCCTTTTACACGGGTTATTACCAGTTCAGGTAGCTTTGGTAGACTTACTCCATTGTCCACGTATTTCTCTATTTCGTGGTCAGCGATGGTACTTATGATACCTACAACAAAAAAGAAAATAATGATATTTTTAAGCTTTTGTAAAATAAATGTATGTTTTGTGTATTAGTTTAACATTTAACACTGACCAAACAATTAGATATAGAGTGGGCAGGGACCAACGTTTTTCAGCCTTATGCAAAGTAAGAAGACGAGCAAAACGGACTCCCGATGTTAAGAGATAACGCTGCCCATGATCAGAACAGAGCCACCCAGGATTACACAATGATGTTTAAGACTAGGTGCACTGAACCAACGCTTCTAACTCAGAGCTCAGAGTAGATTAAGATTTTAAGATTCAGAGAGAATAAGATGTTAAGACTCAGCGGTCCAGTAATTTGAAGTTGTTTTTAAGGAATAACGAGCATGGAAGGAAGTCATAGCAAGTTCACAACGAAAGGTACGCGAGGATCTTGCTGAAAGCGTTATACTCAAAGATTAATTTATTGACCAATGTATTCATTTTGATCGTTGACCATTTTCATAGATCTACTCGGTTTATCGTGCGCGTGCGTTCGCATATGTTGCGTCAAATGCTTCTTCAATTTGAATGCTTTACTGCATACCTCACACGAAAAGTCTCTCACGTCCGTGTGAGTCGCCATGTGGTGATCTTTCTCTACTTTAGAGAAGTACCTATTACCACACTGGTCGCAGCTGAATCTACGAACTTTCAAATGGTCTCGTTTCTTATGCGCCCTCAGCGCATACCTATTACTGAAAATTCTATCACAACTCGGACATTTCATCTCATATTTAGCGCCGTGCGCTGACGCCATATGATCCCTCCTGAGCGTGTCCGTTTTAAATTTCTCCCCGCATTGAATACAACCGAAATTAGGGTTTGAGTTTGTGTGTAACCTTGCATGCCACCTTAATTTTATTTTGGTTTCGCAAACTATGTCGCAAATGCGGCATTTGAATTCGCGGGTGACATGCCCTACCATATGTTTATAGCATTTCACATCATTGTGATCTTAGGTAGCAATGTATTGATCATGGGCAGCGTAATCTCTTGACATCAGGAGAGCGTCTTGCTCGTCTTCTTACTTCTTCTCATCATGACCGCTTGGCGACACGGTTATTCCAGTGGGAACTATTCTTGATCATAGCCTACCACCAGTATATAACCGTCGCTGGAATTCTCGCACAGATCGTTCGACTTTTTCACAGAACGACTCGGTTTATTATGCGTCCGCATATGTTGCGTCACATGTTTCTTCAGCTTAAACGCTTTACCGCATATCTCACACGAAAACTTTCTGACATCCATGTGAATTGCCATGTGACCATCTTTCCCTGATTTAGTGAGGAACCCCATATCACATTTTTCGCAAACATACTTTAGTTCTTTGAAATGATTCCATTTCTTGTGCGACCTACACGTACCACTGTTTGTAAACACCTTACTGCAATAAGGGCACTTGTACTCGTATTTAACGCCGTGCGCAGACACTAAATGATTCGTTCTAAGCGTGATAGTTTTAAATTTCTCCCCACATTGGATACAAGCATACTCCGGTTTCGTATGTGACTTTACGTGCCACGCTAATTTGTTTTGCTTTGCAAATACTTTGTCGCAATAGCGGCATTTGAATTCACCAATGACATGCGTTGTCGAATGAAACTTAAGAAGCAATTGGTTGACAAAACCGGCCGCGCACACTTCACATATATAGTTTTTGTAATGCTCGTTCATGTGTATCACTAACGCTCTAAATGCTTTATATTCTGTCTGACAGAACATGCATTTCGACGTCTCGCCATCGAGCTTAAAACAAACTATATGGCTCTTGATATCCGTGTACAACCCCTTGTCGTGGGTTTGGTTCAAATGATCGATCAGCTCCTCTATTAGGCTAAATTCCATTTTGCAGATGCTGCAGTGCAAGTCTGCAATGTCTATTTTCACTGAATATTGATTTATAGAAATCCTTTCATTTAAAAACTTGAACTTGTGATCGTTGTGGATTTCAAGTATATGGGCTTTAAGGTCCCTCCCTTTAAGGAAGAATTTTCCACAGAGGCAATCAAAGCCTGTTCCTGGGTAGTGGGACACTATTGGAGTAGCGTTAGAATATTGCAGGATTGCACGCGCGTTGTACCGATGTTTTTGGATAGGTTTTTTGAGAATTTGTTTTTGATCTTCCTTTTTCTTTACGATATTCCTTTCGGCTTTTTCCGTTTCAGGTTGTAATTTGACTGATTTAGGTTGTACTTTGACTGAGTCAGGTTGTACTTTGACTGATTCAGGTTGTACTTTGACTGATTTAGCTTTGCCTTTTACACGGGTTATTACCAGTTCAGGTAGCTTTGGTAGACTTGCTCCATTTTCCACGTATTTCTTTATTTCGTGATCAGCGATGGTACTTATGATACCTACAACAAAAAAGAAAATAATGATATTTTTAAGCTTTTGTAAAATAAATGTATGTTTTGTGTATTAGTTTAACATTTAACACTGACCAAACAACTAGATATAGAGTGAGCAGGGACCAAAGTAAGAAGATTAGCAAAACGCACTCCCGATGTTAAGAGATAATGCTGCCCATGATCAGTACAGTGCCACTCAGGATTACACAATGCTGGTTAAATTCTAGGCGCAATGAACCAACGCATCTAACTCAGAGCTTAGAGTATTAAGATGTTAAAATTCAGAGAGAATAAGATGTTAAGATTCTTCGGCCAGTAATTTGCAGTTGTTTTTAAGGAATAACGAGCTTGGAAGGAAGTCATAGCAAGCTCACGACGAAAGGTACGCGAGGATCTTGCTGAAAGCGTTATACTCAAAGGCAAATTTATTGACCAAAGTATTCATTTTGATCGTTGACCATTTTCATAGATCGACTCGGTTTATCGTGCGCGTGCGTTCGCATATGCTGCGTCAAATGCTTCTTCAATTTGAACGCTTTACTGCATACCTCACACGAAAAGTCTCTCACGTCCGTGTGAGTCGCCATGTGGTGCTCTTTCTCTACTTTAGAGAAGTACCTATTACCGCACTGGTCGCAGCTGAATCTACGAACTTTCAAATGGTCTCGTTTCTTATGCGCCCTCAGCGCATACCTATTACTGAAAATTCTATCACAACTCGGACATTTCATCTCATATTTAGCGCCGTGCGCTGACGCCATATGATCCCTCCTGAGCGTGTCCGTTTTAAATTTCTCCCCGCATTGAATACAACCGAACTTAGGATTTGAGTTAGTGTGTAACCTTGCGTGCCATCTTAATTTGATTTTCGTTTCGCATACTTTGTCACAAATGCGGCATTTGAATTCGCCGGTGACATGTGCTACCATATGTTTGTCGAGGATGGTTTGACTCACAAAACCAGCCGCGCAAACCTCACAAATATAATTTCTGTAATGCTCGTTCATATGTATAACTAACGCTCTAAATGCAATGAACTCCATTTGACAAAACATGCACTTCAACACATCCCCTTCGAGTTTGAAACACACTATCTGATTCTTAATATCTGTGAACAATCTTTTATCGTGCGTTTGGTTCAAGTGATCGATCAGTTCTTCTATAATGTTAAACTCCATTTTGCAGATGCTGCAATGCAATTCCGCAATGTCTAGTTTCACTGTGTGGTCTGCTAGAGATGTCTTTCTCAAAAACTTGAGCTTGTCATCGTTGTGATCTTTAAGTATATGAGATTTGAGGTCCCTCCCTTTAGGGAAGAATTGTTTACAAAGTCCGCAAGCAAAACCCGTTCCGGCGTAGTTAGCCCCAACCGGAGTAGCATTGGAATACTGCAGGATGGAATGCGCGTTGTGACGATGTTTTTGGATTGAAGGAACAGGTTTTTCGACATTCTTTTTGACAATTTTCTTCTCTTTTATCGAGTCAGGTTCCATTTTGACTGATTTAGTGTCTTTTGCCAGGATTAATACCACTTCAGGCAACTTTGGTACTCTTGCCTCATCGTCCACTTCTTTCTTTATTTTGTGATCAGCGATGGTACTTACGATACCTACAACAAACAAAAAACACTATTGATTTCTCAGTTCTCGCAAAATTGGGAATCGTCATTCATGTCTCGGTTCAGGAGATTGTTATGATGATTGAACGTGAGATGTGTCGGTTTCTGTTAATATTAAAGCTTCAAGTCTGCGATACCTGGATCAGGTTTTGTTACTATATAATACATTCACACTATTTTGAAATAGCAAGCGGTATTTGGCACGACATGACATTCACAACTTGGGTTCTAGTCAATGACTGACAAAGACACACACACCGATCCTGTTCGAGAGTTCCAGGATAAGATTTGAGAGTGTGACAAGACGATAACATAATAAAATAAAACGCTATTATATTTATTTTCGTAATACTCGTAGTAAAGTCGTTGTTTTAAAGATTTTGTTATAATAACTTCGAGCGCCTCGAAAGCGCCGAGTCACTATATCATAAATTAAATATTAGGTACCTAATCCGTGGTTATTATCTTTCTAGGAAAATAATTTGCCAGAAGTGGGCGTGACCATCGCACTTATTGGTTAGGTACTTTAAAACGTTGAAGCTGTATATCAAATAGAGCGCGCATATTGGCGGAATTAGGCGTAATATATTGTCTGATATATACCTATGTAATGAGATACCGCCCTATGTGGTCCTACTCTTTAAATTGGGAGTTCCGGGCGTCATGAAAGTCTTAGAAATATCACGATAAAAGTGCTTAATTTTATAAACGCGAGCAACCCTGCCTCAAGCGTTTTGCTTAACCAGCGATTAATATTATTTAATCACCTCAGTAATCACTCTGGATCGTTGACAACCGTCATAGATCGACTCGGTTTATCATGCGCGTGCGTCCGCATATGCTGTCTCAAATGTTTCTTCAACTTGAACGCTTTACTACACATTTCACACGAAAACTCTCTCACATCCGAGTGAGTTACCATATGATCATCTCTCTCCACTTTAGAAAAGAACCTCATATCACAGTGATCGCATATGAATCTTCGATCTTTCAAATGATCCCTTTTCTTATGCGCCCTAATAGCATTCCTGTTAGTAAACATCCTGTCGCAATTCGGACATTTGATCTCATATTTCGCGCCGTGCGCTGACGTCATATGATCCCTCCTCTGCTTCTCTGTTTTAAATTTCTCCCCACATTGAATACAACCAAACTTTAAGAAGGAGTTCGTGTGTGACCTTTCATGCCATCTTAACTTGCTTTTCGTTTCACAAACTTTGTCGCAAGTGCGGCATTTGAATTCACCAATGACATGCGCAATCGCATGCCTATCAAGAAAGGTTTGGTTCACAAAACCAGCAGCGCAAACCTCGCAGATGAAGTTTCTATAATGTTCGTTCATATGAATCAGTAACGCTCTGAAGGCTATAAACTCGATTTGACAAAACATGCATTTGAGTACATCTCCGTCAAGTTTGAAGCACACTATCTGATTCTTAATATCTGTATATATTTCCTTATCGTGCGTTTGGTTCAAATGATCGATCAGTTCTTCCATCATGTCGAACTCCATTTTGCAGATGCTGCAATGCAAGTCTGTGATGTCTAGTTTCATAGTATAGTCCGGGAGGGATGACATTTTTACTAACTTCAGCTTGTCATCGTTGTGTTGTTCAATTATATGGGATTTGAGGTCCCTCCCTTTAGGGAAGAATTTTCCACAAAGTCCGCAAGCAAAGCCTGTTCCGGTGTAGTTGGCCCCTATCGGAGTAGCGTTAGAATACTGCAGGATCATATATGCATTATGCCGATGTTTATGGATCATAGGAGTTTGTTTTTCGACGGCAATCTTTTCGTCAATCTGTCTCTCTTTTGTTTCAGGTTCTGTTTTGACTGATTTAACATTGTCTTTTACAGGGATTAATACCACTTCAGGCAGCTTTGGAACACTTGCCTCATCGTCCACTTCTTTCTTTATTATGTGGTCATCGATGGTACATACGATACCTACAACAAACAAAACACTATTGATTTTTCTAGCTTTTTTAAAGTAGTTCGGTGTTTAAATTCGTTATGTTAGGTACACACGCCATTAATAATTATTGTTTCACGTGTTAACGTCTATTGTATTATTATTTTTTAAATATTAAGATTCTGGAGGATGACGAAGTAACCTAAATAAACGGCCAAATTTGGGGAAAACAACAATCGAAAGCATGGTTGCGAAGGACATACCGTATTCCTTTTGAAACCATCTTGTGAAATACTAAGGTGGATGCGGAAATTATAAACCTAACGAAACCCTGAATTATGGAGAAAATTCTCCCTACCTGCCTAAAATATTTGTTATAAAGAAGCTCATAATTACTGTTGTTTGGCAATAAGGAAGCCCATCGGTACATCTGGATAATTCTTGAAAAAATATTTTCATTGGAGAAGAGATTCAACTAAATGGTAAAATAAACCATACCCAAAACCATATTTTTATGCTATGGAATAATAGAAACCTATTTTATTATAAGGTTCATACCCTTAGTTATACAAAATCAACTTAACATTAAAATTTTATATGTCTAATCTGTTTAGTGACGAAGGTCTGAATCATGGACGCAAACGCTTTTCCAAGGTAAGATTTTGGAGATTCTCGAAGGTCGAAAAAATGTTATCGAGCCTTACGATAAGAAGGTACAATCGCGAGCAGCCAGAGGCTAGTGTGGTTCTTTTCTTCAGTCTTAGGTTATTTTTATTATTGACCAGAATATTCACTATGATTATCCACAACTGTCATAGATCGACTCGGCTTATCATGCGCGTGTGTCCGCATATGCTGTCTCACATGCTTCTTCAATTTAAAGGCTTTACAGCATATCTCACACAAAAACTCTCTCACATCCGTGTGAGTTACCATGTGGTGATCTCTCTCAATTTTAGAGAAGAACCTCATATCACACTGTTCGCAAGCGAATCTTCTATCCTGTAAATGCTGCCGTCTTTTATGCGCCCAAAGCGTTGTTCTATTATTAAACTTCCTATCACAGTTCGGACACTTGATCTCGTATTTAGCACCGTGCGCTGACGCCATATGATCCATCCTCAGCTTCCCCGTCCTAAATTTCTCCCCACATTGTATACAACCAAACTTGGGGTTGGTATGCGACGATCTTTCATGCCACTTTAGTTTGCTTTTCGTTTCGCATACTTTGTCGCAAGTACGACATTTGAATTCGCCGATGACATGCCCTTGCGCATGTTTATCGAGGAACGTTTGATTCACAAAACCAGCCGCGCAAACCTCACAAATGTAATTTCTGTAATGCTCATTCATGTGTATCAGTAACGCTCTAAAGGCGATAAACTCAACTTGACAAAACATGCATTTCAGCACGTCCCCGTCTAGTTTGAAGCAAACTATCTGGTTCTTGATATCTGTGAACAATCGTTTGTCGTGCGTTTGGTTCAAATGATCGATCAGTTCTTCCATCAAGTTAAACTCCATTTTGCAGATGCTGCAATGCAAGTTTGTAATGTCTAGTTTCATCGTGTAATCCGGGAGAGAAGTCTTTTTCAAGAACTTGAGCTTATTATCACCGTGTTTTTCGAGTATATGGGATTTTAGGTCCCTCCCTTTAGGGAAGAATTGTCCACAAAGTCCGCAAGCGAAACCCGTTCCAGGGTAATTTGCCCCTATGGGGGTAGCATTAGAATATTGCAAGATCGTTTGTGCGTTGTAACGATGTTTGTGGATCGTAGGAATATGTTTTTCAGGGACTTTCTCCTTGACATTTTTTTTCTTTTTAATCAATTTCGGTTTGGCTTTGGCTAGTTTAACTTTTGCTTTAGCCGGGATTAATACCACTTCAGGCAGCTTTGGTACACTTTCCTCATCATCCATTTCTTTCTTTATTTTGCGGTCAGCGATGGTACTTACGATACCTACAACAAAAAATACGATTGATTTCTTCTGTTTAAAATATATTTTCGTTATTGCTTATACTCGTAATTTTATGAAAGGGTTATTGTGGATACTCAGTTCACATAGTTTTGTGTCTGGACTAGTTACGTGTAGGTGTGTTCTTCCGATCTTTTCTTCAAATTTATTCCTATTTTGCATTCATTTAGAGCTAAAGTATTAAAGTACGTTAGCTAGAGTAATTTAATAATATTTCTATGATATAATTTTACAACTTTTGACATATTTTTTACAACTTATGCTACACATTATTGTACTGGTAGAAAATTTAATATTCTAAAAGAAATTGCTTTGAGTGATGGAAGCACGGTTTTGACTTAACATTTTGCACGTCGCACTTTATCCGTAACGGTAAGTGCTCGAAGTTTTTTTTCTTACAAGTTATTATTAGTTTTTTTTATTTCACAAGTTGCAGACAAACTGACAGCCTGTCTGATGGTAGGCAGTTACCGCCGCCAATGGATATTTGGAGCACCAAGGATAGGTATAGCAATTGGAGTAGGGTGCCTATTTTAGGGTCGTTTTAAATCTGCCTAACATCTTAAAGAATCACAGGTATTTGTTCACCGTAGGGTACTGCACCTTTCAAGACCGTTGCAGACCTTTCAAGAATCTATTCACTTGCCCTTTGAGGAACCCGTGTAGTTGTTATGTAGCTATTTTGAATTTAATCATCTAATAGTATGATCATTGGTAAAACTTGAGAAGACATATTTGGCCTGCAGTAGGTACAAAGATAGGAATAATTTGAAAGACAAGATACAAGTACATTGTTTTAGACAAAAGTCCCGTTAACAACAATAGATGATGAATGACATGTGGCTAGATCTAACTTTTTCTAGTATTTTGTATTTTTATGTAAGTAAATAACTTTTATTCTATTCTTAACCCCTTAAAAGGAGGGTCGGAGTTCAATAGCTTGGTCAGGCATCGGACCCGCGTCTACAGTGATGGCTCGGCTAGGCCTGTCATTGGCGTGCGTGCGCATATGCTGACGCATATGTTTCTTCAACTTAAACGCCTTACAACAGATCTCACACAAAAACTCTCTAACATCCGTGTGAGTCACCATGTGATCGTCTTTCTCAGCTCTCGAAAAGAATCTCATATCACAATGTTCGCACTCAAATTTGCGCTCCAACAAATGGTCTCGTCTCCTGTGCGCCCAAAACGAAGACTTATTACTGAACTGTCTGTCGCAATCTGGACAGTTTATGTCGAATTTAGCGCCGTGCAAAGTCTTCATATGATCCTTCCTCATTTTAGCTGTAGCGAATTTTTCCCCGCAATGAATACAACCGAATTTAGCACTGGGAGTGTGCAACCTTTCGTGCCACAGCATTTTGCTTTTCGTTTCGAAAACTTTGTTGCACGATCGGCATTTGAACTCGCCAATAATATGCCCTTTAGCGTGTTTATCCAGCATTGATTGGTTGACAAACCCTGCCGCGCAAACTTCGCATATAAAGTTCCTGTAATGCTGGTTCATGTGAATATGTAACGCTCTAAAGGAGATAAACTCTGTCTGGCAAAATATACACTTCAACACGTCCCCATTGAACTTGAAGCAGACTATCTGGTTTTTTATATCCGTGAATAAGCCCTTATCGTGAGCCTCGTTCAAATGATCGATCAGTTCATCAACCATGTCGAATTCCTTTTTGCAGATGCTGCATTGTAAGTCAGTAATGTCCAGTTTGACAGTCAAATCTGGGAGCGGTTTCATGATCTGAACGAATCTAACTCTATCTCTATCGTGCTCGTTAATTGTATGAGACTTGAGATCTCCTGCTTTGTGAAAGAACTCTCGGCAGAAACCGCATGAAAAGCCTGTTCCAGCGTAATGTGCCGAAATCGGCGTGGCATTAGAATATTGCAGAATCGTACGAATGTTGTACCGGTGTTTGTAAAGCAAGGGTCTCTCCCTCCCAAGAAATATCACTTTCTTTCTCACAAGTTTTATCTCTCTCATGGGTTCAGGTTTAGTTTTGGATTTTTGTTTAGTCTTTTGAGGCGCCTTTGACGAGCCCGTCCATGGCTTATCGTCCTCTTCCTTCTTTATTTTGCGGTCACCGATGGTAATAAGGAAACCTACAACAAAAAATTCGATTGAGATCTCTGTCTTCGGGAATGAATGGCACTTATATTAGCACTAAAATTATCCAAATGTAAGAATTCTGCAGTATCGTGCGAAGAGAAGTTAAAATAAAGAAAACTTTTCAAGGACAAAGATCTCGAGGCAGACTACCGATGTTCAGATACTTATATTGTCAAGTATGTCGGAAGGAATTAGATGAAACAGGGCCAAAAGGTGTGGCGTTACCATGAGGAAACTTATACCCAGATCCAGATATTGAATGGATACGGTCTGACTAGATTGAAGTAAATTATATGTTCACGACGCTACCCCCATAGCTACCTACCTACATTGCGTAGTTGCTGATAATAAGCATTCAATGATAATTTTGTGATTTAAACTTAAAATCGTCGATTTCTCAATTGGATGGCGTATGCTACGTCAGCTAGTTCTTTTTTATCCGATATCAACATTTTTAGTCACGTGATATTTTAACAAACTTTTCATATACCTACTTAACTAAATTGCGATGAATGAATTAAAAATAAATTTAATATGATATAATACTTTAATAAAAAATATAAATAGAGTAAAATAATCCATGATTCGTGAAAGACTGTAACCTAATAAATAAATAAAAAATCTAAAATCAGTCAGATACAATATTGGATATACAAAATCAATTCTTAATTCAAACTTAAAGCTTTTAAAAGATCTATACAACGGTCACTTATCACCATAGAGAAAATATCCATTTATCACTTAAAAGAAGAAAGTCCGAGGTTCAACTGCGGGTGGCCTTTCGTTGACCGGAGCGTTAACTGTGATGGACCTACTTGGCCTATCGTTCGAATGCGTACGCATATGCTGCCTTAAAGTCTTCTTCAATCTAAACGCTTTACAACATATCTCACACAAAAACTCTCTCACATCAGTATGAGTCACTGTGTGATTATCTCTCTCAGCTTTGGAAAAGAATCTCATATCGCAATGTTCACATTCGAATCTCCTCTCCAATAAGTGATCCCGTCTTTTATGCGCCCAAAGAGTAACCTTATTTGTGAATTGTTTATCGCACGCAGGGCATTTATATTCGTATTTAGCTCCGTGCACAGACGTCATGTGGTCTTTCTTCAATTTAACCGATCCAAATTTCTCCCCGCATTGGAAACATTTGTACTGGAAACCGGTGTGCAACTTTTCGTGTTGCCTCACTTTGTTTTGCGTTTCAAACACTTTGTCGCATGTACGGCATTTGAATTCGCCGATCGTGTGCGCGGTCGCATGCCTAGCTAGCATGCCTTGACTTACGAAGCCAGCTGCGCAAATCTCGCAAATGAAATTCCTGTAATGTTGATTCATATGTTCCAGTAAAGGTTTGAACGTAGTATACTCAATTTGACAAAACATGCATTTCAACGCGTCACCATCAAGCTTAAAACACACTATCTGGTTCTTTATATCCGTGAACAAACCCTTATCGTGAGTCTGATTCAAATGATCGATCAGGTCTTCCACCATTTTGAATTCTGATTTGCAAATGGTGCAGTTCAAACCGGTTATATCCAGTTTAACTGTGAATTTGGAGAGGGATTTCGTTTGCATGAACTTGACTTTGTCTTTATCGTGTTTGTCTATTGTGTGAGATTTGAGATCTTTTGCTTTGTGGAAGAATTCTCTGCAGAAACCGCACGCAAAGCCAGTCCCGGCGTAGTGGGCTCTTATAGGTGTAGCGTTAGAATACTGAAGTAATATACGAATGTTGTATCGATGCTTGTGCAGCTCTGTCATCTGTTTTCCTATATCTTTGATCTTCTTTTTTAATATCTCTTTTATTGGTTTGTTTTTGCTAGATTTCGTTTCGCCTTGCTTTCTTAGCGCTTTAGGCAGCTTTGTCAATGTTTTACTATCCACTTCTTTCTTTATTTTTCGGTCACCGATGGTACATACGAAACCTACAACAAAAAACACTATTCATTTCTTCGGCTTCAACCATCAACGTCTATATAACAATATACAACAATAAATCTATGATATAGTAGTTCATGCTATTCATTGAAATTGTCTGGGAGAGGAATATTCGAGAAATGAACTAAAAAGACGTACCTTTCAAAGTAAAACAATAATTGACTATAACATAACATAATTATGACGTAATCCCGGAAATGTTCTTGCAATTTTAACATCATACCTATTACATACTCATATAGATGCTTATAGTAAGAAGTCATCAACAAATCACCAGAATATATAGGTACCTATTATGTTTAGTTAAACAATGTTATTAATCTCCCAAAAAAGGCGAGGAGGCTATCTGTATAAAACAGAAGAGAATGGTACAAATAAAAGGAATGTATGTCAGCATAAGGATATATTTAAATAAACACAAAAAACATCGTAGCGTGTACAAATTTTCAAAAGATTTATGTAGGTTTAAGATAATGATTCGAGATTAGAACTCGGTGATGCAGACACATAATCCCTTGGCCACAACCGCTTCGAAGGTTTATACTTATAGAATAGGTATATACCTAATTTGATTGGATAAAGCCTCACTTTTTACAAGCTTTATATTACTTTCACATGTCTGTTGTCTGTCTGCCTGTCTGTCTGTAATCAAATCTTGCAAGTTTGATTTGACACACTTCCCGGTTTCCAATTGAGCTGAAAATTTGCATGCGTGTGTAAATCGAATGACAATGCAATATTATTATGACATGGAGCTGATCTGATGATGGAGCTGGAAGGTGGCTATAGGAACTCTGTCATTAAACAACGCAACCCCATCGAGTTTGGGCTCATTTGATTCGTCTTGACGAGTACTATATGATGCAAGATAGTAATGATAATTAAAACTTGTTTTTTAAAAGTATTTTTAAAATTTCACTTGTTATAATGATGAAGATAGTTTAATGAATATTTTTGAGGGGACCTGAGTGTACAGTGCACATATTATTATTATTTACTTAACTAGAACACAAAATATGAGGAATTTCATTGCAGCTCATATTGTATGTCAAAAATGTAAGTTTAAATTAAACAGAATGTTTAGGTTTCTCTAAGTTACGTTCCTAGAATTACGTGCTTTTGTAAACACTGTTCTAAATAGTCTCAAACAACTTGAAACAAAATGGCCGCGTTCTGCGTAAGTAAGATGGAGTCGAACGAAATATGCTTGAGTGGTGCAGCTGTGCACAGAAGTATGTCCACCCTTCCCTTGTCCTCAGTTGTGACCCGAAATTTTTAAGGGTTCAAGTTATTCAACCCTTTGATCCAAGAAACACTTCCGAAAAACACTTAACTTCCCTAAAATAAGGTTCAAAATCGCATGCGCGGGTGCGGATCGATCGAGCCGCTCGGAGACTTATAGGTTAAACGGTTTGTAACACTTAAAAGAAGAAAGTTCTCTGTTCTACATCAGGAGGTCATCTACAGCCAATCGACTCGGCCTCTCGTTCCTGTGCGTCCGCATATGCTGATTCAGAGTCTTCTTCATCTTGAACGCTTTACAACACACCTCACACAAAAACTCCTTCACATCTTTATGCGTCCTCCTATGATCTTCTACCTCTGATTTCGAAAAGAACCTCATATCACACTCGTCACATTCAAATTTACGCTCAAGCAGATGATCTCTCCTCTTATGAGCCCAAAGCGAAGACTTATTAGTGAACTGTCTCTCGCAAGCTGTACATTTGTACTGATATTTATATTCGTGAACGGTCCTCATGTGTTCTTTCTTCGCTTTGATCGACAAGAATTTCTCGTCGCACTGATAGCATTTCATTTGTAAGCCAGTCTTGGAGTGCAACCTTTCGTGTTGTTTCAATCGGTTCTGCGTTTCGCAGATCTTGCCGCAGAAACTACATTTAAACTCCCCAACGTTGTGCCTGGTTTTGTGACCCACTAGCGTTGCTCGATTAACGAAACCAGCAGCACAAATCTCGCAGATATAGTTCTTGTAATGCTGATTCATGTGGACAAGCAAAGGTTTGAAAGTGGAGAATTCTATTTGACAGAACATGCATTTGAACGCATCACCGTCAAATTTGAAGCATACTATCTGACTGTTGATATCCGTGTACAACCCCTTATTGTGCTTTTGATTCAAATGGTCAATCAACTCATCGAGTAAATTGAATTCCATTTTGCAAATATTGCAGCTCAAACCCGTGATGTCCATTTTGATGATGAATTTGGACAAGGCTATATTTTTTATGAATTTTGCTATTTCTTTTTCGTGTTTGTCGATCGTGTGGCTTTTGAGATCTTTGGCTTTGGGGTAGAAGTCCTTGCAGAATACGCAGGAAAATCCTGTTCCCGCGTAATTTATTCCTAGAGGTGTTGCGTTAGAACACTGCAGTATCGTACGGGTGTTGAATCGATGTTTGTATATCGTAGGCCATTGTAATTGTAAATCTACTTTCTTTGGATCAGGATTAGTTTTAACATTTTTGTTAAGACGGGTGGTTCTTAAGACCCTTGCCACTTCCACTTCTCCCTGTACTTGTCGGTCACGCGTACGTACGATACCTACAACAAAAAACACTATTGATTTTGTTATCTTCAACGTCTACAGCAGTTATATAAGGTAAGAATCAATATTTAGTAGATATATGTACCTAAAGTTGCTTACCATAGGTAAGCTTATTATCTTTTAAACTATGCGTTGAATTATGTGGTGCATCAGGAATGTAGATTCAAGAAGGTTAATTAATTTATATAATCATATAGAGCGAAATAAGGGTGGGTTGATTTTGTGTAGTAAGTTGTTAACAAATTTGAATAATTATAATCAGTACCTACCTAGGTATAATGATAACAATTTATTTCTAAAAATATTTTTGAAAAGTTAATACACGAAGTTACTATAATAACATATTATGTTTTATTTTCCTAATTTATACACATAAATTTGATTTTCCTAATTTTAAAAGATTATAATAATTTAAAGTACCTACATATAAGAATTTATTTAATTTAACGGAACGATTCAACTTTTAAGTGAAAATAGTGGGTATTTTTATTAAAATTCATAACCTAAGGACGCATTATGTTAAGCCGGAAGGTCAGCCAAACGGCTAGCCGCAAGACGTGGTTTTTACTGTTAGCCGTACTATCCGCGTACTGCGGACAACAACCGCCCGTCGTCCTCCGGTTGGGAAGCATCCGTAACACTATAGTGCTTATAAAATTACTATAACTAATGTTTTATGCCATCCGGCTGAGAGCACTACGGTTGTGAAGTGCATAATTATATAGAACCTAAAAAGCTAGCTTCACTTACGATATACTAAGTATTGCAGTTGCAAATTCTCAAACGAAACAAAATAATCAACATATGAGGGAATCAGAGCGCGAACTTAAGCCTAATATATAAGTATTATGTCATGACATCTACGTCCACAACTTTCTATTTAACAATAATTTGTCATTTGATCTAGAAAATAAACTATATTTTATTAACTACTTGTAGATATCCTCATGCACCGACATAAAATGAGATTCCAATTCGGTGACAGACGTAAAACTCTCTGTGCAATTCTCACAACGTATCCCATCATCGTGGCACAACATATGCGCGATCAAATGGGACTCCTTAAAGAAGTACTTCTGGCATATGCGACACACGATCCTAGTGTCGTCTCTATGGGTCTTCATATGGGTCTGCAAAGTCTTCTTCCTAGCAAAGTCTTTTCCACAAGCTTCACACTTGAAATCTCTAGCGGACGTGTGCATAACGGCGTGGTTTTTCAACATCGACGACGAGAAAAAGCTTTTGTCGCAAACGTCGCATTGGTACCGACGCTCTAACAAATGATCTCTATGAGTGTGGATCCTCAAAGCGTTCCTATCTGGGAATATCCTTTCGCAAGCCTGGCATTCCACTTGAGCGAACTCAGCACCGTGGACTTCTTTCATGTGAGTTTTCTTCGCAGTCACTTTGCTGAACTTTTCGCCGCATTGGAAACATTTGTATCTGAGTGTTGCGTGCGCCGTTCTCTCATGATATCTGAACGAACTCAGCTTATTGTAAACTTTGTTGCAAGCCTTGCATTCAAAAGTCCCTACTTTGTGCGAGTTTGCATGTATCGTCAGCATTCTCTGATTAACATAACCTGAGTCACAGACCTTACAAACAAAGTTCCTGTAATGTTGATTCATGTGCTCCAACAGTCTCCTAAAACTGTTGCATTCTAATTGACAGAACATGCACTTCAGCTCTTCGTTGTCAAGTTTGAAGCAGACTATTTGACTTTTAATGTCTGTATAAATCGATTTATCGTGTACTTCGTTCAGATGCGATATTAAATCATCTAATGCGGACAATTCCATGCTGCAAAAACTACATTTCAAGTTGGTTATGTCCAGTTTTACTATGAAAGAGTTGAGGAAACATTCGGACATGAATTTCCTCTTTTCCCTTTTGTCGTGATCGTTGATCGTGTGCGTTTTGAGATCTGCAGCTTTAGTGAAATAGCTGCCACAGAAACAGCAAGCGTATCCATTCCCAACGTAGTGTGCTCTGATAGGAGTTGCGTTGGAATTGAGTATTATCTCTCGTACGTTATGCCTATGCTTGTCTAAACGAAATAGAGACTTCGTTTCGGGATCTTCAGGGGTTTTTATTTCGAATTTCAATTCGACTTTCTGTTTTTTCACCTTGGGTTTACTTTCTCGTGCGGCTTGATTAGTTTTTCTTGCAGCTATTATCTCCGATATATTAATGTTATCTTCTATATCTTCTGACAGTTTTATACTAGGCCTTCTAGGCCTTGGGTTTTTGGGTTTCGGTTTTGCTTTTGAAACGTAATCTTCAACAGCATCGGGCATTTCAAGGTTTAAATCCTCTACATCTTCCCCCGATTTTATACTTTTTCTAGGATTTTTCGCTTTAGGTTTTGCTTTAGACACATAATCTTCTACGATATCGGGCATTTCCAGATTTATTTCTTCTATTTGACCTTTACGGTTATGGGTCATCTTGAGTTTTGTTTCTGTACTAAATGTATTAGGTTTATCTTTGCCTGTTTTTTTCTTCGCTACTTTAGCGTTAGTTTTGAGGTCCTTGATAACGAGATCCCATTCCGTATCCAGTTCCACTTCGTTCTTAACAGCGATGTTACTTACGAAACCTACAAAGAAAAAATATATTATAGAATCTCCCGATTGATATTCGCCACTTATGAATACACTGAATCGTCGTTGAAATATTTATCTGTAAGTTTATGGTAATATTATAATGGATCGTATTTGTTGTTAATATAGTCGCCGCGGCCGGAATAAGAATCCCTAAGCTGAACGAGACGTGCCTGACCCTCATCCGATGTAAAGCGATAACGTCTGCTTATTAGTCTTGTTACCTAGATAATAAAAAGTTCGCAACACTACTGCGCTAGTCATCCAACAAGTGAATTAAATTAAAATACCCCGAAGCATTCAAAATATAAAATTCGCCATATTGTGACGGCCATCTTGGATTTTAAATTTATTATAGTAGGTTGTATTCTACTCTAGTCAAGCCCTTTCGTTTGATACACATATTGAGGGGGTTGTGGATAAAAGTAATCTGCCATTTTGAAGCGGCGGCCATCTTGGACCGATTTCCACCAAACATGGCTAAGAACACTCTCGACTAACTCTACTTTCCAACAAAAAAAACTAAATCAAAATCCGTTCATCCGTGCGGGAGCTACGGTGCCACAGACAGACACACACACACACACAGACAGACACGTCAAACTTATAACACCCCGTCGTTTTTGCGTCGGGGGTTAAAAACAAACTAGATCAAATTCCGTTCATCTGTTCGGAAGCTACGGATTTAAGTCCTTAGTAAGAGACTTGAGCACGCATTCAGAACCCTCCCGCTGAAATGAATTATTTAATTCTGAAGGCCTATTGGCTTATTCTCGCCCACTACGATTGATGGCAACTTCAATGTACATTGCTGCTTTTGTTACTTTTACTCATATTAATGATGAGGTTTAAGCAAGTAACGCACGCAATTTTGTCTATGGATTCTAGTGTTTACATGTCGTTTCGCGATAGCCCTCTGAGGAGCTATTGGCTATTACTCACCCACTATGATTGATGGCAACTTCAATGTACATTGCTGATTTTGTTACTTTACAAATATTAATGAGGTTTAAGCACGTAATGTACGCAATTTTGTCTATAGATTCTAGTGTTTTACATGTCGTTTCGCGATAGCCAATAGGCCCTCTAGTCATAAAGTTATATTTATCTTTCCAAAATATAAATAAAACACCTACATATTAAATAGGTTTTTATTCGATCACTCATATTCAAAATAATAAAAAAAAGATCATATATTTCTTATTCTTAACATTACAATATTACTACATATTTTCAGCTCATATAAATCTTAAAATATTGTTTGAAATATAATGGCGTAGGCAGTTTCTTTGTTTAACATAAGTGACATAAGTAACATAAGTAGTAGCTGTAGCATTTTATTTTCTCAATGAACTACAAAAAAAACAACTTAAAACTTATATCGTCCCAAGTCCCAGCCCCTCTAGCATAGACTTGTCTTGCTGTCAAGTCAAACTGTCATCCTATACATTTACAAAAGTTTTTGCACTGGGAAAGAAATCCCTGTAATAATTACCGACCATATTCTCATCGCAGACTTTCCTAGCACAAAGTTTAGGACACTTTAGGGATACGGACATTTTTTTTTTATAGCAGACTAATCAAGCGTTTGGCCGCAATCTCACCTGTTGGTAAGTGACGATGCAGTCGAAGTTGTAGCACGCTTGTTTAGTAAGAACCTATTCACTCTTGATTTGAACAAACCCACGTTATAGCATTCGGGAAACACTGAGAGTGGTAGCGAGTTCCATAACTTCGCCGTTCTCATAATGAAAGGCGAAGCGAATCGCTTAGTCCGAGCTGCTGGTATACTCACCAGATATTGGTGGCGCAGTGCCGTTTTTATGGACGTTCGGTAGTAAAAGGGTGATGGTGGAACTAACCCGTGGGGTTCTGAGGAGCACTCTCCATGATGGAGCTTGTAAAAGACGCACAGGCTGGCAACTGAGCATCGATGATGACATTGGCAGAATCTTAGCGCCCGGCTTAAGATTAGAGCCACAAACCAAGAAAGAAGAAGTACCATGTATGGGATGACAGATTTGACAGCAAGACAAGTCTACGAAACGTCTGTGCTAGAGGGGAAGTACTATTTACTTATAACGTAAGCTAAAAGTTTGGTTTAACCGACCAAAGATAAACAGAACTAAATTATTCAATTAATTTAAAGTTTGTAAAAAACGGGTGTAGTTAAAAAATTTGTTTGTTCACTAAAAATAATTGGCTTTGCCCTGAGCAGCCTTCTTCTTATTCTCGGCCGCGATTTGTTTCAACGTCATCTCTCTGTTATCAATCAAATGTTTAACATCATCAAACTCTTTGAAAATATCCAAGTCATCCTGATGCAGGCGCACGTGACTTTTCAAGCTGCACTTCTGCATGAAAGCCTTCTTACATATTTCACATTGGAATCTTTTATCGTCTTCGTGAATTTTCATATGCTCTTTTAAGGTCCTCAGTCGAGAAAAGGCCTTCCCGCAAACGTCACAAGCGCAATTCTCACCACCGTTATGACGGGTCATGTGATCAGACAAACCCCTTTTGGAGAAAAATTTCGCGTTACACTTGTCGCAAAGAAAACTTCGTTGCTGCAAATGGTGGTGTTTAATATGCCTGTTCAGTTCGAATTTCTTTTTGTACGTTTTGTTGCAAGCATTGCAAGGGTACACCACTGGTTCAGCATCGTGGACTTTGACCATATGCGCGCTTCTGTCGTAGTAACTGGCGAAGATTTCCGGACAGTGAGGGCATTTGTTTCGCAGCCAACCATCTGTGTGCACCCCTTTTATGTGATTACGCATTTTCGTCAACGTAGTGTAAGTTTTCTCGCAATGATTGCAAGGGAAGATGCCTTGCGCGTGTGTTTTATCGTGCTTTCTCAACGCCGCTATAGTTATATACCCAGCACCGCATTTCTTACAGCAAAAGTTCCGATAATGACTGCTCATGTGATGGTAAAGATTCTTAAACGATATGTGTTTGACGGAGCAGATGACGCACGTGAAATTCTGACCGTCCTCCAAACGAAATGGCAGGATGATGTCTTTGATATTCTTGTAAATAGTCTTCTTATGAACGTCGGTTAAATGCTCTTTCAGTTCAGTTAAGTCCTTCATGGGTATGTTGCAGACGTTGCATTGCAAGTCAGTTATGTCAACTTTGATGGGGTTGTAACTGAGTTTGTAGTCGATAATTTTGTTGATTTTGTCTTTCTCCTTTTGCTGGGCGGTGTGGGCTCTCAATTCGTGAATGGTGGGGAAGTGTTTGGCGCAGTATAAGCAAGAGAAGCCACGCATGGTCTTGTCTCTGAAAGGGCTAGCGTTGGAGTGTTGGAGAATGGCCGTAAGATTTACTCTGTGTTCTACGCGCTCCGGCGTTGCGCTTACGTCACTTTTGTTTCTCCTTTTCTTGCGAATGTTGTCAGGGGGCTCGTCCTTGCCTATAACAAACGAAGGCATCTATTATTCGTTGTATCTTATCTGTGCGTCTTGGACGAGACCCCTGACGCGCGTATTGATCCTTTAAATACGTTTAATATAAGAAATAATAATGTGTATTTATAAAATTATCAGGCAGGAAAATTAGGTTTCGTTTTTTTTTAATAGTAGTTCTTCCATCGAAATAGACGGTCGAATCAAACAAACAAGGTTTGGTTAGTATATTAAGACCAATTATTATGATAAGTAGAGAGAGAAAACATACTAACTCTTCATTAACGCTAAAATTATTTTTTTTAAACCTAGAAACTAGAAACTGGGTAAGGTGATGATATTTTTTAAGTAATATTTTATAGTAGGTGCCTAGATAGAAGTTATTAATGGGTACAGCACATAGTAAAGCACTTGCAATTTGTCGGTACCTAGTATTTTTTAATGATAAGATGTTAAGTCTAACTAATCAGAAGTCCGATGGTAGATAGAAAATCGAAATTATGATAAAGTAAATAAAAGAATTAAGAAAAGGATACAAATAAAACATTATATCAGAGTAAATATGAATATATTCGAAAAAAGGCATGTCACTTGCATAATAAATATAATAACAACTACGAAACGTATTGCAAAAATAATAAGTAGCATACGTAGCTACGGTTTCGAAATCTTTTCTTACCTTAGATTAAAACAAGTGAAATTTAAAAAACTTTTTAAACAAGCTTTTATTATTATTACCATCTAGCTCCAAAGTACTCGTCAAGACGAATCAAATAAGCCCAAACTCGATGGGGTTGCGTCGTTTAGTTACGGAGTTCCTATGACTACCTTCCAGCTCCATCATTATCAGCTCGATGTCATAATAATATTGCATTGTCATACATGCTTAATATCAGCTCAATCGGAAACTCGGAAGTGGATAAAATTAAACTTGCATGATTTGATTACAGACAGATAACGGACAGGTGAAAGAAAATAAAAGCTTGTAAAAAGAGAAGATACGCGCTAACGTAGCTATAGCCAAACTAGGACTAGTAAGGGTTCTATTCACTTATTTGTCAGGGAACTGAAACGAAAACCGAATTGTTAAAAATGTATGAAATGACGTATTACGTTGTATCGATTTAATGCGTCATTTCACGTCATTTCGTACATTGACAATTTGGTCTTCGGTTCGATTCCCTGACGGATAAGTGAATAGCCCTGCTGTTAGGTCGGAAAGTGTCGGTTACCGCTCCGACTCATGCCGATTGTGACCGAGGTAAAATTGCGTGCATGAACCTAATTGGAGTGGTCTATTTGCGAGACGCCTGTACCATATCTACCCTTTTATTTTAATCTAAGTTTCGTACTGGATGTGCAGTGAATTGATAGGATAGATCGGTCAAGTTACGTTTTCCTTTTATATTTACAAACAAATTAACATCTCTTCTCGCTGAAGGCTATTAACACTTTTGCGTAAATAAAATAAATCTATAATAAACCTATGGTTAAAATTACAAATAATTATACGTTGATTATCAAGTAAAGCTTCTCATGAAAATTAATCCAACAATTTGTGTTGATGTCCTCAAAAAATAGACATGATAAAAAAAAACAGTTTTTACAAAACATTTGCGGTTCATATACGTTTTTTCTACCATTTATGTGCGACAATTAAGCACAATTATTCTCTAAATGGTACCTCCATTGACTTTGCACACTGTGTCTTTCAAGCATGACCATTCATACTTTGGGTACATCTTGTTTTTATTTCTTTCAAATGTTTCCGTCCAGTATATTTCAACTATACCTATATCAACCATATCTGGGCATAAACTAGGCGGAGGCCTTCTTAGAAGCTTTCTTCACAATGCCGTGACATTTCTTCAAGTGTTTCTTTTGGCTTTTCACCGTGGCGTAACCCTTCCCACAAACTTCACATTTAAACTTCCTTTCATCCGGATGCGTGTCCATTGTATGCGTCTCCAATTCACTCTTGGTAAAGAAACCCATATTGCAAACTGTGCATTCATATGACTTCTCCTTCTGATGGACATTTCTCATGTGTATCAGTAAAGTAGACTTCAAGTAAAACTGTTTCTGACACATATCACATTTAACTCCTTCTGCATCGTGCATTGTTGCCATATGCCTCGTCTTCTGGTAGAAATTCTTGAACTTAGCTTTGCATATCTGGCATACGCTAACACCCGCTATCCCTTTATGATAGGTCTCTAAATGAGCTTTCTTTTTAGTCTCCGTTGGAAAGACCAGCCCGCATTGAGGGCAGGGGTAGCTTGATTTCTTCACGTGAGACGTTTCATGTCGATTCAGACGATCACTGTTCACGAAACCCGCGCCGCACGTCGTGCAGATGAAGTTTCTGTAGTGTTCGTTCATGTGTTGTATCAGAAACTTCATGTTGCGGAAGACTTCATTGCAAATACAACACCCGATTTGCTGGTCATTCGACAGCTTGTATGGCTGGAAATAGTCTGCTGCTTCTAAGTAGTAAACTTTCCCGTGTACTACCACTAAATGTTCAGCCAGGTTTCTTAATGTATCCATGGGTATATCGCATAAAGTGCATTTCAAATTGACAACGTCGAGAAAAACTACGAATTTAGCGAGCCCCATTCCAGGCTTATAAAACGCTCTCTCTTTGCCATGATCATCGTTAATGTGAACCCTTAGTACTTCAGCACTGGGGAATGTCTTGAAGCAATACGCACAGACGAAACCCGCCTCGGTCCGTTCCTTGAAAGGTGTGGCGTTAGAACATTCTAGCAACGTGGAGAGATTGTGCCATTGCTTTTGCATCTCCGTCAATTGTTTCTCATTACGTATGGTACGTTTATTATCGTAGGGTAAATCGTCGTATTCTTCCTTTACGGCGCATTTTTTCTCTCTCCATTCGCCTATAAAAGAAAACACAGTCTTTCACACGCGGTATAGCTAACTGCTTAATATAGGTTCAATAAATACAGGTTTCAATTTGAGATTGGTTAAAGGAAAAAAATTTCATAATGACGAAAGTAAAACATGATCCAGTTTTCCATTAAAAACGGGCTTTATTCAGGTTATATTGCTGATGATGCATTCATTAGATGTCGTCAAAAGGAGATTGTTAGAGGTTTTTTTCAATATCACTTAATTAAGGGGACACGATGTAGTTTTCTGTATATAGGTATAATAGCACCCAAGTTCGGTGTTTATTTTATTCGACTACACATCACAAAATAGTTTTTAGACTACGTTAAATCTAAAGAATACTGTTTTCTTTGAAACTGTCATATTGACGGCACAATGTATGGATTTAAACGAGGCTTTTGATACTACCAGTAAACACGAAGTAATGACTCTATGTTTTTATGATATTAGGATATTTCTATGTTTTTGTGACTACCTAAACTTAACAAAATTGGTAGTATCGTATTGCGTAAACATTAATTATTCCTACTGTTTACAACCACGATAAGAGATCAGGTTCTATATGAATATTAAATATAGGCGTGTAACAAGGTTCTATACTAAGACCAATACTATTCAAATTACTTTTATGCTTCTTCTTAATATAAAATTCTTTTAAATACCAAATACATTATTATACTTTAGTTGAAGATTTTACAAATGAGTACAGTTAGAAAAGCTGTTTTTATTTTAAAGTATTTAAAGAATTATTTTAATTTTTACTTACAAAGTAGATATAGAAACCACAGAGTAGTAAGGTACCAGGTACATTAAAAGGGCATCCGCTAAGTAACGACAGCATTCTTCGATATGTTATGATACTTCTTCAAATGCTTCCTTTGGCTTCTTTGGGTGGCATACCGCTTTCCACAAATGTCACATTTGAAATTCCTCTCATCTGTATGCGTCGCCACATAGTGCGATTGCATATTATTCTTGTTAAAGAAACTCATGCTACATACAGAGCACTCAAACGGTCTTTCTTTAAGATGGACATTCCTCATGTGCACCATCAAAGAAGACTTTAAATGGAATTTCCTTTCACACATATCGCATTTGACCCCTTCCACATTGTGCGTTTGAACCATATGCCTGGTCTTCTGGTAGTAATTCTTGAATCTAGCTTTACAAATTTGGCACACACAATCACCAGCTATACCTTTATGCACGGTATTAACATGGGCTTTCTTTTGGGACACTGCAGTAAAGACCAAACCGCACTGAGGACAAGGGTACGACTTTTTCTTGACGTGCGTCATCTCATGACGTTTCAAACGCTCTATATTCACGAAACCAGCTCCACAAATCGTGCAAATAAAATTCCGATAGTGCTCATTCATGTGTTGCATCAAAAACTTCATGTTTCGGAAGATTTCGTTGCATATACAACATCCTATTTGCTGTTCGTTTGTTAGTTTGTACGGTTGGAAATAGTCTCTGGTTTCCGTGTAGTATTGTTTATCATGAACTGTGACTAGATGTTTCGCCAAGTTTCTTAGTGTGTCGATAGGTTGATCACACAATGTGCATTTTAAGTCTACTATGTCGAGGAAAGCTACAAAATTGGCTATGCCTAATCCAAGTCTGTAGAACGGTCGTTCTTTGCCATCTTTGCTGTGTTCAGAGTGAGTGTGAACTCTAAGTACATCCGCAGTAGGGTAAGTCTTGTAGCAATATGCGCAAACGTAACCCGCATCGGTCCGATCTTTGAAAGGAGTGGCGTTAGAACATTCTAGCAACGTGGCTAGATTGTGCCATTGTTTATGCATCGCGGGTAAATCTTTCTCATCTTTGGTTACGTTACTCCCGATTTCCTTCTTTACTGCTGTTTTTTTCGCCCTCGATTCGCCTATAAAAGAAAACACAGTTCTTTCACACGCCGTATTGTATAACTAATGTACAAGTATGTTGAATCATGTTAGCCTTTGACCACGATCTCGGGTGATGTTAAGCGACGATGCGACCGTCGATGGCAGCAGACTAAACCTAAAAGCGGGAAAAATCTTTCCCTGGCATCACTGAATATCCGATTTCATGATCGAGAAAAATGTAGCTAATAGTTCAATAAGACAACACATAATGCCCTTTTTTTTTTTTTTTTTTCAACGTGGGGGAATGCGTTTACGCATACCCGTCCTAGGGGTAGGACGGGTTATGTCGGGCTCGGTACTGAAAAGCTGGCAGTATCAGCACCCATACCGACTAAACCTATCACGATATTCCTCCGGCAGCGGTTAGTGGTGGGGTCACGGGTCCGCTGATGCACTCTCACGCGACAGCACATAATGCCCTAATTCAGGCTTTATGAAGTTTTAGGTTAAAGTGATGGCCTGCGAAAGACGCCTGTCAGAAACTAAATGACGGGACGGCTGAGAACCGGGCTCTATTGCCACATTAGGAGACCTATGACTCTATGAACAGCACAAGAGAACTACGGGCTGATGATGATGATGTTTTGAGGCATAAAATAGTTTTAAAGTTTTGATCAAGTTAGGAAACGAAAAGAGAAGACTGTTAGTATGTAAAATCATTTATTACATGGGATGCAAGCAAATCGCATGCTTTTACAGAGTTTATTTGCGATTTAATCGAACCTCGTACTACTTTTTATAGACAATTTTATGTTATCCTCAACGCTTGCAGCAAGCTGCTAGCATACTTTATATAGGAGAATTACATTTTTTCTCAACGCTCGCAGAAAAATGCTTACTTTTTAGAACAGAACTCAAAAAAATCTTGACGTTCTTTTTACACAGGTGTCTAATATCGATAAATCTATTCTTAAGTGACAACAGTATTCTTTGAAATGCCATGATTTTTCTTCAAGTGTTTCCTTTTGCTGTTCTGCGTGGCGTAACCTTTCCCACAAATCTCACATTTAAACTTCCTTTCATTGGTATGAGTCGCCATATAATGTCCTAGCATATTCTTCTTGATAAAGAAACCCATACTACAAACGGAACACTCGTATGGCCTTTCTTTTAAATGGACGTTTCTCATGTGCAACATTAGGTTCGACTTCAAATGAAACTTTCGATCACACATGTCGCATTTGATTCCTTCTGCGTTGTGCATCTGCACCATATGCCTAGTCTTCTGATAGTAATTCTTAAACCTGGCTTTGCATATCTGACACACACTGTCCCCAGCTATCCCTTTATGTACTGTATTAACATGAGCCTTCTTTTTAGACTCCGCTGCAAACACCAATCCACATTGAGGACATGGGTAGCAAGATTTCTTCTTGACGTGCGTCATTTCGTGTCGATTCAGACGGAAGCTGTTTACGAAACCAGCACCACAAGTCGTGCAGATGAAGTTCCTATAATGGTTATTCATGTGCTGCATCAGCAATTTCATGTTGTGGAAGATTTCGTCGCAAATGCAACACACGATTTGCTGCTCATTCGTCAGCTTGTAGGGTTGGAAGTAGTCTGTAATCTCTAGGTAATAAGGTTTATCGTGAACTGTGACTAGATGTTCTGCTAGATTTTTTAAAGTGTCGATAGGTAGGTCACATAACGTGCATTTCAAGTCAACTATGTCCAGGAAAGCCACGAAAGTTGCGACTCCCATCCCAGGCTTATAAAAGGGTCTTTCTTTGCCATGTTCACCATGAGTATGGACCCTAAGAATGTCCGCACTGGGGTAGGTCTTGAAGCAGTACGCACACACGTAACCCGCATCGTTGCGATCCTTGAAAGGCGTGGCGTTAGAACATTCTAGCAAAGTGGAGAGGTTATGCCATTGCTTTTGCATCTCCGGCATATGTTTCTCTACGTACATTACATTATCGAGGGCTAGTTCGTCGATTTCTTCCTTAACGGCGCGTTTCCGTTTTTTCGCCCTCCTTTCCCCTATAAAAGAAAACACAACTTTCACACGCGGTTTTCACTGTTTAATATCAATCACATATGTAGTTTCAAATCGGCGTGTGGGATATAGCTTTGCTATATTGGGGGTTGACAATTTGGAGCTCAGGATATTATAGGTATTTGTGTTTTCTAATGCTATATACATTTCAGCAGCTCTATCATATTATCGTTGTAGTATAGTAACAGTTATGATCTCGTAGTGCATAAAAGGCATCAAAATATTCTAATATTAGAAGAGAGATATGCAACTGGAGCTCTAGCTATAGTTATACAAGTAAAAATTAATTATAATCATTACGGTATAATATACTTCAATAGAACAGAGTCAATAAATATTAATAGGATGTGTAGACGATCTATATCAAATCAATATAACTATTAGAGATTACAAGGCCTGCATTATGACCTAACGGCTGCCTCCAACATATCTTATAGGAAACACCCAGTTTTACGTAGCACGCCGAAACATGCTATCATCCATACAAATAATTTGCCACGCTCTAGAGATTTGAAAGATTCAGTAAAAAAATAACGGATAAAGGTCTCAGTTTTATAATTTAGATAGCCCTGGCATATAATTTGGATCCTAACAAAAACCTGTCAAAATGTGAGTGGCCCTAGATCGCGCAAACTAATTTCATCACACCAAGTTTGAGACCCGAAAATTTGTTATTACGGATAGATTTTGAAATTCTTCGCCGCGTTTTATTAGAATTCGAATTGCATGAAAGAAAAGAGAAAGATTGTAAAAATTGGTATCTAGTGAACAGAATTTCCATTTTCGTGCTTTTATAAGTTTTATAAGTTCTAAGTTTCCTTATAATAATCTTCAAGCAACTTGGCCACAACCCAAAATGGCCGTTTTCTGCGAATAGTACGTAGGAAAAAGGCGAAAGAAGCATTTGCTCAGGTAGTAGTCACCTTCCCCATTTAGCTCTCGAAATTGGCTACTAGCTCGGGGTTATTTAAATGTCACTTAAAAGAAAGTTGACGATTCTATAGCAGGTTTATACAGTAGTTCATTCACTGAAGTATCCACTATAAAAGACCGACTCGGCCTTTCGTTGGTTCAAGTGCACTAAACCTGCTTCGACAAGAATAAATATTGACCAACCATATTCATCTTCACTCATATATTTTATTATTTCTTCTAGATTCTGCTTTAATATTCTTGAACTCAAAAGCAGTCTGATGCTTTTCTTTTTTATTTATTTTCGATTCTTAATATTTCATTCTTGGCTGAGTAAGGTTAGATGAAAATGCCTTCACAAATTCTTTTACGAGTGGTAGCGTGATTGTTTTAAATTCAAAATGTATTAATAATACACACAATAAGCTACAATGGAGCACTTTTGCAAGTCTTATTTTAAGACTTTACCGCCCATTCGAAAAGCACCTCTATGAGAAGAGCGGGCAAGAAACCCATAGCGCTTTTTTTTTTAATGTTAACAATATTGTTCATATGGGTTATATTTATTGCCTTTTTGAAAGGCATCGATTTGTTTCCAAGCACTCCCATTCAATGTTCATCTTGATTAAATCATTTATAGGTTATTGCAGATCTTATTGTTATAATAATTGTACTACGTTTTACCCTGAGTGGGCGCTGTAGTAACATATAATTTATTGTATTATTGAGTCTTATTTAAAATCTCATACGTTCCCGGAATAATTAGTTTTCTTAAGTCACGGGATGACACGATAAGGCATACGCGCTTGGCGTGCAGACGAATGTCATAATAAGTACACAAGGTATGTGTTTTCCGTTTAACAGGATTCACAAAAGTAACTAAGGGTTTAATTCTTAAAACTAATTATAAACTACTTTAAAACATAAGCTTTGCAGACTGAGCAAACTATGCAGCAACTGAATGAATGAATAAAAATTTATTGACAACAGCGAACAACAGACAACAGCGAACAACAGACAACATCGAACAACAGACAACAGCGAACAACAGACACAGCGTGTTGTCAAGCTAGCCCTTCGTCTAACCTGACTGACAGTGGTTTGGAGCACTTGGATTTTCTGTATATCGGCTTGTGGCCGATCTGTGGTCAATAAGTGTTCTTTGCTGCTGTAGTAGCTTTTTTTATGTGGAAAAGTAAGAAGACGAGCAAGACGCTCTCCTGATGTTAAGAGATAACGCTGCCCATAATCAGTACAGTGCTACCCAGAATTTCACAATGATGTGCAATTCTAAGTGCACTGCACCAACGCTTCTTACTCAAGAGTCATAAGATGATAATACTCTTTAGCCCAGTAATTTCACTAGCTACAGTGCCCTCCTACCGAAGCACAGTAAGCTGCGTATTGCGTAGCTGTAGTATTGTTAGTTTGTTTTTCTCAATAATGCATTAAGATATATTAAACAGCTAGTTAACACATTTACTGCGGAAAACACGACTCCCGTGTTTTGAACACATTGGCTGCGGCGGCGTTTTACAGAACTATCCCAGGTGCCTGAAATTAATTTTGTATGGAAAAATCCTTTAACAAAACACAAACAATGAAGACAATGTTTCTGTTTATCAGCACTCGCGTTCTGATTTCAAAAACACAGCTGTTGTGTTTTCAACAGTCAATGTGTTAAGGTAGTTATGTTTTGTTCAACTGATTTTTTCCATACAAAAATAATTTCCGGTCATGTGGATAGTACAAAAAAACAACGCCGCAACCAGCGTAAGTTGCCCACCTACATACGATATACTGAGTACATACCTTTTTACAATAACATAAGTACTCTATTTTTGTTGTATGCTGTTTTTTATATGTTATTGTAAATAAATCTTTTTTTTTTTTCTTTCAAAGTGTAAAAAAGGTGCTGCAATAGTTGCTTTGTCTGCGAAGCGATTTAACCGACTTCAAAGATAGGATTAAATTTACGACTGTTTTACCTAGAAATAAAAATCTTTTTTTTATACAACGAAGTAAGAAGACGAGCAAGACGCTCTGCTGATGGTAAGACATAACGCTGCCCATAATAAGTGCTACCCAGTATTTTACAAAGGTAAAATTCTGAGTGCACTGCGCAGACGCTTCTTACTTGAGAGTCATAAGATGTTAAGACTCTTCAGCCCAGTAATTTCACTAGCTACAGTGCCCTCCTACCGAAGCTCAGCAATGTTTTATGGTTGACAGGGTGGTTGCATTGAGCCTGAGTTATTCCAGGGTCTAAACTGAGTCCAGACACTATAGTTCCCTCAGAAATACTCCCAGGTTTTAAATAACACAGCTCCGCGCCAATCTTCGACGGGGGGGTCCCACATACCCCCCTGCGCCCCCAGGCGCAAAATGACTGCGTAACCCATTTTTACTGGGTCATCAAAGGTCTATGCTACCTGCATACCAAATTACAGCTCAATAAAAATCTACACAACTTAGACCGCGTCATCGTTTCCCATCGCGTAGATTATTAAATAAGTCGGATTCATTCACTAGAGGCACGTAGCTGTAATTCCGTTGACTAAGCTATCTTTATACTTTATACCATTTCATCTCAATCGGTTTATCAGTTTAGACGTGAAGGTGTAACTGTGTAACCAACACACATCCAAACTTAACTTTTATAGTATTAGTAAGTCTTTGAAGTCGGTTAAAATAAAAAAGGGCAAGTTATATAAACTACAGTGAGTCAAAGATGCAAAGTTGAACGCAATATAGATAACTTAAATCTAAATGCCACTTACCTTACCAACCAGTTTAACACTTCGACTGCGGCAGTTATTATAATACTATCTCCATTGACGGAAATAATTATTTATCGAAGAACTAACTGCGGTTTTTAAATAGCCTATGAGCATAGGCGGATTTAGGGGGGGGGGAGGGGGGGGGGGGCAGAACCGTTGTGGAGTTACGAATTTTAAACATATTTAATGGTCAAGATGGTTTTTCTCAGCGCTCGCAGCAAGCTGCTCGCACACTTATTATTAAGGGTATTTGAACTTTCTAACTGTTCAGAGCGAGCTATAATTGCCCGTCTGCATCTTGCCCCCCCCCCCCCCCCCCCCAGAACCAAATCCTGGATCCGCCAGTGCCTATGAGTATGAGTTATTCCAGGGTCAAAGCTATCTCTATACCAATTTTCAGCTCAATCGGTCCACACGTTTAAGCGTGAAAGAGTAATAAACCAATTGAATAGAAGAAGTAATATATATTAGCCCTAATCTGAAAGGGCTGAAAATAATAGCATACCAAAATTTCAGCCCAATCGTTACAGTAGTTTTATGTAAGACTTGAAAAACCATTATCTAAATATATAAAAGGAAAGAGTGACTGATTGACTGACTGAATGACTTATGTATCAACGCATAGCCCACTGAACGGTTTCGGTTAAATTTGGAATACAGATAGGTTTTATAACGTAGAACTCGGCTAAGGATTTTGTGACGCGGGCAAAGTCGCGATCACAAGCTAGTAATTATTATAAGATATATTAGAAAGAAAGTAGTCCCAATTAGTATTTTTTATATTGTAAAAATTTATAAAATCTGGGACTTACATTCAACTTTGCAACTTGACCTAATTCTACAAAACACAAAATAGTAAGAGGTTTCAAAAAAGCTGCCAAACGGAAATGTGTTCAGAAATTCTGTTGAGGAATTTTCAAAAGGTTAATTCTGTGAAATTTATATTACAAAATGTTTAAAATAGTGCGAGCGAGGGAGCTTCAGCGGAGCAAAGACTCTTAATAATTATCAGAAGTAGTCAAGGGTGGATTAAGAAGGTAGTCAAAGGTGCTTGACACGATCAATGTTCTTTTTTACTTAGAATAGGACTGCGTTTGACCTCAGTCTCACCTGTTGGTAAGTGAAGACTGGTATGGTTACACACAGGCCTAGCAAATACCTATTAACCCTCGACTTGAAGACACCTAAGTTGTAATGAGTGTGGAATATGAAGTTTTTTTCTAAAATAATATCTAGGCAGCGTTTTTCAAACCTCTTCAATGAGGCAAGAGCAGTGTGCACATGGTTTCAATTTTAAAAAATGGCGGCATTTCCTGTTTAATCTATAATGTATACCTACTAACCTATTTCAATTTATTTATTTAAGTATCAAAGAAAGCTTACAGAAGATACGCCAAAACTCTTTAACCAATTTATAAACACTAGCTGCACTCAGCGGTTTTACCCGCTGTATTATAGCCTATGTGTTATTCCAGGGTCTAAGCTATCTCTATACCAAATTTCAGCTCAATCGGTCCACCCGTTCTGGCGTGAATATAATTGGGGTTTATACTCTAACAGAACAGGTTTCCCTAATTACACTGTCAGAGTCAAATCACAATTTATAGGTTGTGTGGCCAACCTATATGTTGCAGTTTCAGGTCGCCGAGATTACTACAAGGCCTGCAACATGACCTAACGACTGCCTCCTACATATCTTATAGGAAACAACCGGGACCCACAGTTTTACGTGCCTTCCGAAACACGGTAGTGTCCAGGCGATAATCTTTGCCACACTGAGATTTGAACCCAGGACCTCCGGCTTACAAGCCGGACGTATGACCACTGGGCCACGGACGCTACAGTGAAAGAGTAACAAACATACATTCTTACAAACTCACCCGTTCAATATTAGTAAGATAACAGTAATTAGTAAGGTACAGGTAAATATTTATTGATGAATACCAAAATGTTTGTAGCCATATCGGTGTTTTTATTCAACTCAACCTACAGACTGGAATATTTCCCACTACTATGGAAGGTATCCCAAATTATCATGATCCACAAGCCAGGAAAGTCGACGAAAGACGTGACATCTTATAGACCCATAAGCCTTCTACCTGTGCTATCAAAGTTGTGGGAAAAACTTTTCGTAAAACGTGTAAAACAGAGTCTCGAAACAATACCTAACCACCAGTTTGGCTTTAGAGAGGGACATTCGACAGTAGAGCAAGTCCACCGAGTGTACTCTACAATTAGAGAAAGTCTGGAACAAAAACAATACTGTTCTGCCGCATTCCTGGATATCCAGCAAGCGTTTGATAGGGTCTGGCACAAGGGGTTATTACTCAAAGTTAAGGCACAACTTCCGCATAAATTCTACCCTGTAATTCGCTCCTATCTCTCGCAAAGAATATTTCAAGTGAAGCACGGAGAGTGCAAGTCCACATTCTATGACATAAAAGCCGGTGTACCCCAGGGCTCAGTCCTAGGTCCAGTACTGTACAACATCTACACTGCGGACCTACCTGAAACCACAAACACAGTAACGGCTACATTCGCAGACGATACTGCTATTCTGGCATGTGAAGCTTCACCAGTCAAAGCCTCTATAGCTCTCCAGACATGCCTTGAGCAAACCGAGCAATGGCTGAAGAAGTGGAGAATCCGCACAAGCGCTACCAAATCTACGCACGTCACATTCACTTTACGCAGAGGAAATTGCCCACCCGTAAACCTAGGTGGAGAAATACTGCCTCACAAAGACTCAGTGAAGTACCTTGGTTTCATGTTGGATAGACGTCTAACCTGGAAAGAACATGTAAAAACCAAGAGAGCCGAGTTGGACCGCAGATTTAAAAGCTTGTATTGGCTGCTAGGGCCCCAGTCACGCCTATCACTTATAAACAAGCGATTGGTATACACCAGCATCCTAAAACCAGTATGGACCTACGGCATACAGATCTGGAGCACAACTTCCAAATCGAATCGTGAAATAATACAAAGGGCACAAAATAAAATACTCCGCGCCATCTCAGATTCCCCATGGTACATAAAAACCCAAGAAGTACACGATTACCTGGAGGTCCCTACGGTGGAAGAGGAGATAAAGATGTTGGGAGGCCGCTACTGCGAACGCCTGAAAATCCACTCGAACCCACTGGCTAGGGCGCTAATTGAACGCCCGCAAATAACAAAGCGGTTGAAAAGAAGACACATCTTTGACAACCTATTACCAGAAGGAAGAGGGACTAATGAGTCCGAGCCTCAAACGACATAGCCACTCAACACATCTGCTTATAGTCAGCGACTGATCGCGGATAAATAAAAAAAAAAAAAATATCGGTGTTGGTAGATGCCAAGATAACCGGGTTAGGTGGGGTTTCTCTGGGAACGACAAGTGTGACTGCGGTGCTGTCCAGACAATGGAGCACCTCTTTAAATGTCCGAACTGTCCCACAACCTGCACAGTTGACGACGTTTTTGAAACCAAGGAAAGAGCCGTAAACTGGCTCAAACAACTGAGTCCTGTTTTTTTTTACATATGTTTATAACTATATATATTTATTTTATTTGTAAAGACAAATTTGTCGTTTTTATTGTTTTATTGGTCATTAAATACTTAGTGTGCGTGTGTATTAGTAAGATCTGTCCGTGAAGCTACTGCAGATGGTTCCAGCGGAAGACCAGCGTAGGTCCTAGTCGACCTACATATGCTGAGCTGGCACCCTTTCGCGGCAATGTAAATGTAATTCAGTACTTAGTTTATTTATGTTTATATAGTTCATTGTAAGTGTAGTAATTATGTTCGTATTTCTTTTTTTATGTTTTTGCCGTGAATAAAGTGTTTTCTATTCTATTCTATATTAAAAAAAAAAAAACAATTAAAAGCCATACCACTTGAATAGAAGAAGACCAAAATGTTAAGCCATGTGCACACTGCAATACCACATAATAATAAAGAACTATAGACTTACTTTTGACATTATCGCCGTCACTGGTTTTAGATTTCTTGCTGCGTGTAGACGTGGCTTTGGCCGAGCGTTTCTTAGGTTTCTCCTCGTCCGATTCGTTCTTTATGGGCACGTCGAATTCTGGAAATTAAGGCATTTTTACCACGTTTAATAATTTAGCTGTGGCGGCGTTTTTTCAGTACCCCGGACGGGTACTAAATCAGTATATAACCAATCAATCAGTATCAGTATATCAGTGTATAGTATCAGTGCGTGTTGTGTAGTGTGAAATCAGTATATCAGTGTAGTCAGTTGAATGGAAAAATCAGTTCAGAATCAGAATCAGTAATTATTTTATTGTAAAAACTGTGTATGTGAATGTTACATCGTAGGTATAATAGTATCAACAGTTGACCTTTTGCAGGCGTACAATATTGTTTAATTATAAAGCTAAATTATATTACAATTGGCTTAAAATTAAACAGAAAATATGACAGCTTAATGACAAAACTCAACGTATGTGTGCGTCACACGCATTCCGACCTCAAAAACACAGCTGTTGTGTTTTCAGCAGTAAATGTGTTAAGAAATTAAATTATTGAGTCCCACCTGGCTGGTATGTGATTTATACCAGATGCCAGGGACTCAGCTGAGATGAATTATGAATGGAGAACGAGAAAGGGGGAGAAACGGGGGATAGGGATGGGGAGGGGAGAGAGGGGGTAAGAAAGGAAATGGGCAGAGGGGGGGATTGAGAGTGGCATGGGGCAGAGGGGGAGGGATAGAGTAGGATGGGGCAGAGGGGGAGCAGAGGGGGGTAGAGGGGGCAGTGGGGGGTAGAGGGGGGCAGAGAGGGGGAAGAGGGGGGTAGAGATGGGGAGCAGAGGGGGTAGGGAGGGGAAAGAGGGGGGAAATATAGAGGGGAAGGGAGGGGGATATTAGAGGGAAGAAAAGGTGAGATTAAAGTTAAAAAGTGTTACCTGGTACATAATCTTCATCGTCCACATTGTCCATGTCATCCGAGTCGTTCTCATCAAACCCTGACATTTCCTCCTTCACTTGGGTCGCTGAAACAAATATTTTATCATTGAGTTTCTTGCCTGTTCTTCCCATAGATGTGATTTTCAGATAAGAAAAAATAAGAATTTGTTTATTCATAGATTTCAGGTAAGGGCTTGTTCACGTTGAACGCGCGAGCGCGGGTGCTGGCGCGAAATATTAAACATACGACGTGCTATGAAAGTGTTCACGTACAAACGGACGTGCGGTGTAAGCAAAGTCTGTCGCGCCCGCGCCCGCGCCCGCGCGTTTCAACGTGAACAAGCACTAACAGATCCTAATGTTAGAGATGAATGAGGTTAGTTTCATAATATACTAGCTGCGCCCAGCTGTTTTATCTGCTGTACTGTCTGTCTAGCTATTTGTTATTCTATGGTCTAAGTTAGTTTTATACCAAATTTCAGATCAATTGGTCCACCCATTTAGGTATGAAGTTTAATATTAGTGTGAAGTGTGATATGATACTAAAATAGGCCTACATTAGGTGACATCCAACCAGATGGTGCGCGCAAATGCTGTCGATGATGAATCACGTAAGATGCCTAGAAAGGTACCTCTTCCCTTATCTTGAAGCTCAAGTTGTAACCACGGTAAAGAGATTTATAGAGATATAAAGCTACTGTTACACATGCATTACAAAAAAAAAAAATTTCAAAAATTATTTTTATTCAAGCATTACAAAAAAAAATTTCAAATGTCACAGTAATGTAGCTCCATAGAATCAGTTGAACACAAGGTCGCGCCGGTTTGCAACGATTTGGGTAGGGTTCGGTAAACAGCGAGGTTCCGAATAGACGTTATTATTAAAATATCAAAAAGAATTAATATTTGTGATATTATTACTAATGCACAACCATTATTCGGAAGCTTACTTCATAGAAACGTCTATTCGGCACCTCGCTTCTTGCCGATCCCTGTCGACCGCGTTGCAAACTCAACCCTTGAGTTCAACCACTTCTAGGGAGTCAAATTACTGTATATCTCTTTACCATGTTGTAACGTAACGCTCGAAACACTGATAACGTCATATGTATAACTTGTAAAAAATACCAAGTCTCGCAACTGCAGTTCTTCTACCGTAAAAAGTTGTGAGATCCATGTACTACCAAGTCTGTAAAAATCTTTTGTGTTTTAAATCAATAGATCGACTTGGCCATGTGATGAGTGAGTGAGTGATGAGTGAGTGAGTGATGAGTGAGTGAGTGACAAAATTACAAAACTTTTAGTTATAATTTTCAAACGACTATTTCAAATTGAATGAAATTTGGAATACATCGTGTTTATACAATGCATACTCGGTTGTTAAAAATTGAAGCTTCTAGTTTTTTCCACAACGAAGTTATAGGGGGTCGAAAATGGTCTGAACTGCTTCCAGAAAAGGATGGTACGGCCGTGCCACTTTTTTTGCTCGACTTATAAATACCTACATACATGATCCCCAGTCCCCACTAATATACTAGTATTTCTTACTTTTAAAAGGCTTCCCCTGCAGATGTTTCTTGAAGCGGTCCTCTGTACGGAGCACCTGTTTCTTGAAGTTGGCCGCATTGCGCAGCTGTGTGATGCATACCTCACATATACCTCCTTGTTCTGTGCACGATAACTGCGGAACAAAGTTGTGACAGTTAAAGTTTGTTAGCAGTCATAGATTTGTGAAACAGCTATACTTCATTTCAAAAACAAAGATAATTTTTGCAGGGTTCGCAGGTCATTTATCAATGATATTAAAACCATTATATCCGATATATATCTAAATATATAAAAGGAAATAGTGACTGAAAGACTAACTGATCTATAACACAGCTAAAACTGCTCTGAACGGATTGGCTTAAAATTTGGAATATAGATCCACTACGAAAGATTATTATCATAAATCTTGTTAAATTTGAGTGAAATAATTTTTCACTTAAAGTTAAACAACAAAACAAAACTTCTCTAACAAAAAAAACTTCTCTTCAAATTGTACAATAAAAAAAGCCTAATAAAAGCTGAGCTGTTTGAGCGTTGAGTCTATCAAGCTGAAATTTAGTGTAAAGGTAGTTTTACTACCATGGAAAAATTCAAGATAGTTTTCATTTCAAAATTCCTACGGGAACGGGAACAAAATGGAAATTTGTAACCGCTAGGCCTACTATATGATAATAATTATTAACTTTTTCAATACATTGGAAATTTAATTAATGGTTCTACTGGATATTATATGCTTCAGAATAAACACTGAAACTGTATTAAGCCGGTGATATTAGTCGAACGTCTAACTCGTCTCATTCATTCAAGTAAGTATTTGCATAAGTACAGTAATTAAACTTATTTTCTACTTGGCTTTAGCAGCTTAGCTAAAAGTCTTAGAAACTACGAATTAACATATTCCTAGTAGATCTACTACATATTTAAATAAGAAAACTAAAGTATAATAGCGTAGTTATCGATTTTTAAAAGAAATAAGTTCACGTACGGTCACATCGAAGCATTCTCTAAGCATGTCGCCATACACCTCTTCCTCGCCCATCCACCGATACGAAGTTTTAATGTCTTTAAACGAGCCTTCGGCGGAACAACATCGGCACACCGGCACATTTAACGATGAGCCTTCAATTCCCTCCATTTTTAACACTTTTTAATCACATAAATACACAAATTATCTAAGATTTTAACAAAAAATCGTAGCGACGCTACCGAAATCAAACTCCGCCATTTTGATTTTGTATTATGAATTATGACATTTGTTGGCCTTTGGCTTCGCTTCGTATTCGATTTATTTCAGCGCCATCTATGAGCGAGTAGATAAAAATGTAGATTAAATTGTTTCTAAATGATCCGATTTGGAGAAAGACGAAAGTTAAAAAAAAAGAAAGTTCGCATCCAGGAAAGACCTAGATGCGAACTGCACAGGACAGAGTTGCATGGCACAAAGGGGAGGAGGCCTTTGCCCAGCAGTGGGACGATATGGGCTGACAATGATGATGATGATCCGATTTGGCAGAACAATTTTTTTTTTTCAAGAAAATAGTCACTGGCAGCATAGACCTCAAAATTTGACAGCAACTGTCATTTTTCTTTTTTTGCCTTTATCTGTCAATTTTACTTCGAAAGCCCGAGTTTATCGCAAAAAAAACGTAATTTTAAGTTTTTTGTGTAATCTTATTAGAAAAACGTGTCTATTTACATTCAAATTGGAGCAGAAAAATGTCTACTACACACCTGTGCCGCTGTTGCATGACGCGACCGCCTGATAAAGACTTGAAAACTCAGTATTCTCGTCTTGGGTATACAGAAGTTTACGCCGATATGCTAAAGGAATGCTTTGAAATACACGTAAATATCTATTGAATAACAAGTGATTTTTATACAAATTATACTAGAAATACATACATTGTTGTTTTTCCACTAATAAAACAAAAAAAACATGAATAATAGTGATGGTACTAAAACTACACCTACCAACTATTTCTGTTCTTTTTTCTAAAAAGCTAAAGGTAAAATTTTGGAAAATCCATAGCAAAATTAAACAGGAAGGAAAAATAGTATCCTTAAATATTTTAAAGGTTTTTTAACTTAGTTCTATATCTAAGAACAGTTTACTTTGGTAGTTATTGTCCACCACCCTAGTCTGGTAGGTTGTGTTTCACAGGTTTTTACAAAATTAACAAAATAATACAATAGTGGTGGTTGAAATTTACTGGTGGTAGGCTTCGGCTGTGACCACTTACCACCCACTGTACCATATTGCCGAAACTATGTACCATATCACCAAAACTATATTGCTAAGTTGTCATTATGACCATATTCCGGCATGATGTTCAGTGGAACCAAGGAAATAACCTGCCTTCTGGGTTCAGTCTGGGTAAAAGTGACTTGCAACTATTTATATTGATGTATGCTACTCTGTTTTATCATATTAGACAACCTCTGTGGCATGGTGGGCTAATACCTGCCTGCAACACAAAAGCTTGTGGGTTCGATTCCCGCATGAGGCAAATATTTGTGTGATCCACAGGTATTTGCTTCTGGTCTGGGTGGTTTTCAATATCTATTATAAGTATGCATTTACAAAAAAAGTATATAAGTATTATATCCGTTATCCTAATCACCATAATACAAGCATTAAGTTGCTTAGTTTGGGGTTAGGTGGCACTGTGTAAAATTTCCTGAAATATTTATTTTATTTTAAAGATTTAACCTGCCTTCTGGGTTCAGTCTGGGTAAAATTGACTTGCAAAAGTCATTGTATGAATGAATTTCGATTTTGTAAAACCCAATTTATAACTTTACAGTTATCGCTAAACGGGAATGAGAAAGAGAGTGGTATATGTGAAGTATGCATCACAAGGTTATCTGACGCCAACGATTTCAAGAAGCAAGTGCAGAAATGTCAGAAAGCCTTTCAGGAGTTGATCGCGGATTGTGTTAAAGGTAAGCTATAATTTTACCATTGTTCTCTATATAAAAGCCAAATTTTATTTTATTTTTCTCTATATATAGTAAAATTTTATCATTGTTCTCTATGTAAAAAAAATTATATATTAAAATAATCATATTATGATATAACAAGAATGTCATGTATCTATTGAAATAATTTAAAAATTATTACTATAGATTGACAACCTCTGTGGCGCGGTGGGCTAATACAAAAACGCAGAAGGTTGCAGGTTCAATTCCCGCATGGGACACATGTTTGTGTGATCCACAGGTATTTGTTTCTGGTCTGGGTGGTTATCAATATCTATTATAAATTATATATATATATATATATATATATATATATATATATATATATATATATATATATATATGAGTATTACAAAAGAAAAGTATTAATACATATAATATTATACGTATATCTATAGATATCGACATTCATGTTGACTTTATTGGTCATATATATAAATATGTAATTTTGCATTTAAGTGTAATAGCACTATGAACGCCTTGGGTCTACCTGTAAGTTCATAGTTGTAACTTAATTGAATAAATAATATCCGTTATCCTAACCACCATAATACAAGCATTAAGTTACTTAGCTTGGGGTTAAGTGGCGCTGTGTGAAATGCCCTGAAATATTTATTATTATTTATTTATTGTTTAAATTAATATTTTCAGATGAATCTGTCCCAAAAGTCAAAAGGGAAAAGGAAGATGACGCTGAATATGATGATAACTCCATTTATTTTCTCGGTGAGTAAAGGAATTTTACAGATCAAGTGCAGTGTAGGAATTATAGTGTTCTGCAGAGCTATTGGCTAATTCTCACCCACTAAGATTGATAATATTCATGGAATTAATTTATTAAAAATCCCTCTAGACCAGCCCTCCATAATATTATTGCACACATTTTAAAAGTGTTTTCAGTTAGATATATCAAAAATGGCATAATGAAATTTTTGAAAAAAAAAATTTCAATATTGCTCCCCATCCCATTTTTTAATATATCGAACTGAAAAAGGCCGCATTTGGTCGACCTAGGCGTACTTTCCTTGACCAAATAAATGTCGTTCTAAGGAAAAACCAGAGAGCCTATTGGCTTTCGCTAAACGACATCTAAAAAACCGCCGCTTCTTATTTGAGAGTCATAAGATATTAAGACCCTTCAGCCCAGTAATTTCACTAGCTACAGTTACAGTGCCCTCCTACCGAAGCACAGTAATGTTTTGACATCACTGCTCAGGCTCAAACTCAAATTCATAATTTATTCAAATAGGCTACAATGGAGCACTTTTGCAAGTCAATACTTAGGCGGTAGAATAACTGGCACTTTGCACTGTTTGTGCACCTAGTCGACCTCCTGCAAAGGAAGTCTACCCCCAGTAAACTTGTATTTTAAAGGTGAAATTGCACTAAGCGGCAACTGCACTGAAGCGGCGCGGCGCGGCCAAATAATAATAATTTATTGGGGTTTATACTCCAACAGAACAGGTTACCCTACTTACACTGTCAGAATCAAATCACAATTTATAGGTTGTGTGGCTTACTACACCTGCAACATGACCTAACGACTGCCTCCTACATATCTTATAGGAAACAGGCGGGACACACAGTTTTACGTGCCGCGCCGAAACACCGTAGCGTCCAGGTAAACTTTTTGCCACACACTGAGATTTGAACCCAGGGTCTCCGGATTAAAAGCCGGACGTATGACCACTGGGCCACGGACGCTACAACGGCCAAGAAAGTATGAAAATGCCGCTCCGTGCCGCGTAGTGCGGTATGTCTCATACATTTTCATACAAAGATACTTGGCGGCGCCCCTGCAGTACAGTTGCCGCTTAGTGCGATTGCACCTTAAAACTTTGGGTGGGACTGTTTCTAATATGAGAAATCATGATACATACCACATTATTATGATTTGCTCATAAAAAAATGTGTAAGAAATATTTTAAATTAACCTTTTACCTATATAAGATTCTTATTGGAAACTCATTTTATAATACTTGGCGCGCACAGTTTGTAGATCGCGCAATTTTTTCTTCTTCTTCCGCGCCTTATTTCCCATGTCGTTTGGGGTCGGCCCTTCTAGTCCTTTTTCGCCATTCTGGGCGTTGTTGAGTCATCTCTGGCTGTAGAGCCAGCGTCTTTGATAGATCGCGCAATTTTTTGACAAATGCAAAGTTTCTTAAATAAAAAAATATGTAATTTAAAACAATCTAGACACGCGGCAGCGAGTCAAGCCAAGTTCAAGCAAAGGAGCTGGCGACCGCGCCGTGTGTTATATTACACGAACCGTCCAAAGCGCGTTTTGACGACTTTTTACACCCTCGTTACACAAAAACTATTACACATAGACAAGTCAAATTTGGCACATGTACTCTTATATACGAACTACATCTGTGTTCCAAATTTCATAAACACAGCTCAAACGGTTTTTTATATATAAATATCCGGTATCCAAGAAATTTAAGGGTGATAAAGGTGATAGATCAAAATTATATCCCACTTCCAGATGACCTAGAAAGTTCAAATTTGGCATCCAGATAGGCATAGTCATATTAACAAAGGAAAAAATCAGAGACTAGTAAATTTTAATGATTTAATAATATTTTTAAGTTTAATAAAAATTGTTAATTTTAAAGTATGGTAATTAACTTGCAAATTAAATATGATCCACCTTCCGGTTTCCGATTAAGCTGAAATTTAGCATGCATGTATAAATTGGATGACAATGCAATATTATTGTGACATGGAGGTGATCTGACAATGGAGCTGGAAGGTGGCCATAGGAACTCCATAATTAAGCGACGCAACCCCATCGAGTTTGAGCTCGTTTGATTCGTCTTGACGAGTACCTTTGTGCTAGATAGTAATAATAAATGCTTGTTAAAAAAAATTACATGTTACCTACTATAAGTACAAACTACCTCTATGACTGATAATAATGGTATGGTAATTTTAAGTATATACTTTTGTTATATTGTTTATGAGTCACGATAAGGAGTAGATACCTAATACCTATTCTATTCCAAATTCCACCTCGATCTTCTCTCGTCGGCGGCGAGTAGAGCGACAGTCCCATGGCCGGTGCACCGGAAATAATTAAAATCAAATAAATATAAATTAAGTTCTAGTAAGCCCAAAGGGCTTGATAATTAATCTACATGATAGGGCTTACTATGACTACTTCATTTCTGATATGCGTCTGGTATTGGCTCAGTTATTTATTACATGTGGATTTTAAGAGCTTCACGTGAGAATAATATTATAACGAATGGAGTAGGTATTATACCACCTTTATTTTATTTAACCTTACTCTTATCAGTTTTAGTATACTTACATACAATTAAATGATAGGTATTTCGGACCACGCCAGCGCATTAGGTATACATCATTAAATTATGGATAAGTACCTACCTACTATTAAATTCTGTACAAAAAGTAATGATATCCTATCAAAAACATAAATGTGAAATTAGAGCCAAGTTCAATAAGTATTATGTAGTACCTATGCGTTAGTTGTTTGTTGACTTCAAAAACAAAAGAAGGGAGATCTAAATTGGTGCCAAGTTCAATGGTTAGTCCTGAAATATATTTATAACATAAAATATTCTATTACAACTTAAAATATTATTTCTTCTTATAACTTAAGATAAATATATTATAGCTTGAGATCTAACTTGGCTTGTTCTCATATTGTATTATGCGAAATATTATAATTAACTTGCCTACTAAAACTGTCTATAAAACTAGCCGCCGTGGAACTTGGAACATGGGGCTCTTTCGTGACTGTTTTTGTATGCAGGTATCTACTTAATAATATGTCGTATATTTTATTTTATTTTATTTAAAGGTACACAAAACAGAGTACAATCAAAACTAGTCTAAAAATATAAGAAATAGAGGGTTATGTACTAAATTCTACTCCAAAATTATGTGTACACATCATGAACCAAAATACCTTACTTGGGCAGTTTTAATGGTTAGTTCCTAATATTATGTTTAAGCCTAACAAAGTTATACATAATAAGAAAGTTATAAACGTATTTAAGATAAAGATAATCACTAAGTATGAAAAACACAGTATTCACAAATCATTCAACAATATATGTAGAACATCTCTTTTAAATTTAGGTAACCTTTTTTCAAATATATCAACCGAGTCATGGTGGCAATTAAGTATATCATTGTATTCCCTGGTCATTCTAACAATAGGGTTGTAGAAGGAAGTATTATTAGTATAAGCTTTCAGTTTAAAGATATTTATATGTGGGTTACGAACTCTTGGTCTAATATTAAAATTGATTACATGAGTTGAGTATATGAGAACAAGCCAAATTAGATCTCAGGCAATAACATATTTATCTTAAGTTATAAGAAGAAATAATATTTTAAGTTGTAATAGAATATTTTATGTTATAAATATATTTCAGGACTAACCATTGAACTTGGCACCAATTTAGATCTCCCTTCTTTTGTCTTTGAAGTCAACAAACAACTAACGCATAGGTACTACATAATACTTATTGAACTTGGCTCTAATTTCACATTTATGTTTTTGATAGGATTATATTAACTGACTGGCTGGCTGACTGGCTTAGCTGGTTGCCTGGAGAAGATCGCTCTAAGCGATAAGGCCGCCCATTGAGGACCATAATAAAAGTAATTTAATTTAGTTTTAAGTCATTTTTGTTAATTTTTGTTTCAATAAAGAGTACAGTAATACCCCGCCCCGGACTAATGCGATAGGTGGGATAACCGCGTATCTTGGGCAACTTTGAATCTTGGTCTATCTTTGAACGGGGTTCTTTAATGACTAAGTTTGTAATTATTTGTATTTTTTTAAATATTAATGTTTTAGTTTTTAAGTACTGTTTTTTATATTTTTTTAGGGTTATTTTTAAGTTTAATTTTGTATATTTCTCTGTTACTTATTATGTGAAAATAATAAAATTACATGTATACGAGATTCTAAAAAAGGTTTAGTAATTTATTACATGGACGCATCGTTAAAGTATTTAGAAAATATTTTAAGGATGGGTTGCGATACGCAGATTTTTTTTATTAAAAACAACATGCAAAAAAATAATAAATCACATTAACAACCTTGTTTTAAGTTAGTCAAAAAGTTCAGAGTTACCCAAGATACAGTCATCTGTATCACTTTTCACATAAAAACACATACATTTTGTCTCATAGCTTAGATGTGCAATGTGTGTGTTATTTAGATGTGCGAATGATCTCACCATTTCCACGAGAAAAATGAACGAATCATACACGCAATGATCAAAAACAAAACCCGCCTATCTCCGATTTAGCTTAAAACGGGGTAGCGTAAGTCGGGGTATTACTGTATTGTATTGTTATAATGTCCGCCTGAGCAGTGATGTGCAAACATTGCTGTGCTTCGGTAGGAGGGCACTGTAGCTAGTGACATTACTGGGCTGAAGAGTCTTAACATCTTATAACTCTCAAGTAAGAAGCGTTGGCGCAGTGCACTGGGTAGCGCTCTACTGATTATGAGCAGTTATCTCTTACCATCAGGAGAGCGTATTGCTCGTCTTCTTGCTTCATTGTATAAAAAAAATACAACTTTAATTTGGAAATATAGTTCATTATAATTAATTACATACACCTAAGATTAAATTATATAACTAAAATAGTTAGGATTCAAACGGATTAATATTTCCATTCTGAGATTTTTGTTCTAGCCGACTTCACCGTTGTATATGAATGGGTGCTTTGTTTTTTAATTCCAGATTTGAAAGAAGAGTTATCAGATTACGAAGAGATAACAGATGACAATGAAGATGACAAGAAATTGGCCGAGTTGCTCGGGCTCAACAAACTGCGGAGCACCACCGTCAAGCGGAAACCGAGCAAGAAGAACAAAATCGAGAAGAATAGTGAGTTTGTATTCTTCTTTTTAGAATAATCATAAAAAAAATGTAAATTAAAAATAAATCGTAAAAAACAAAAATTATCGTAAATTTATATGCATTTTAAAAATATCGTAAGTTTTATTTCAAGAATAGTAGTTTTTTTTCCTTTTTTGAAATATAGCCAATTTATAACCATATTTTAGAAGTATCTGAATTTTATATTTTAGAAGTAGGTAGAATAGAAGTACTCTTTATTGTGGACCAACATATTTACAAAACACTGTAATAAAAATAAACACAAACTTATACATATAATTAACTTAAAATTAAAGAAAGAAGTTTGGTCTACAATGGGCGATCTCGTCCAGGCAACCGCACCGGTAGTAGGTACATATCGAAAGTGCAGCGGTTAGGGCTGGGTATTGATAGATCAGTCAGTCAGTCACACTTTCCTTTTATATATTTAGAATATTAGTAGGACTGGCTTAGTATATAAAATTTATTTTTCATAATTTCATTCCAGAGAAAAAGCTGAAATCAAGCACTGGCCCCATCAAAATATCAATCCGTACCCTCTCAAAGCTGGACAAGATCATGAATCCACGAAACGAAGTCAACCTCATCGCTGTAAAAAAGACAGAATTCACTAAACACCGATCCAACATTGAAAACTTACTGAAATACTCAAACTGCGTACCATTCTGCAACAAAAACTTAGCTGGCATTCTCTGCGCATACTGCAAAGATACTTTTCAAACCCCACAAGAATTAAGAATGCATATACAAGAGAAACATAAAAACAATAACTTATTCGATCACAAAAAAACAGACAAAAATAATTTATCCTACAAAATTGATATTACAGACTTAAAATGCAACATATGCAATGAAAACTTCAATTTAATTAGTAACTTAAAAACACATCTCATAAATCAGCACGATGTGAAATTTTATTCGGATGTCAACGATTACATATTAGAATTTAAACTGACCGATTCAGAAATGTTGAACTGTGCTTTATGTAATTCATCGTATGAGACATTTAAAATGTTATTACAACACATGAATATACATTACAGGAATTACATTTGTGATATATGTGATGTAGGTTACATAAATAAGCACAAACTGAAAAATCATCAGCGCACCCATGATATAGGAAATTTTAAGTGCTCGTTCTGCGAAAAGGAATTTACAACTAAATCTAGGAAGATGTGTCATGAGAAATACACACATAACACAAGTGCTCGATATACAACAAGCTGCCCGCAATGCAGTATGTCATTTAATAGTTATTATCAGAGAAATAGACATATGTTTACCGAGCACAATACTGTAGCAGCTTCGTACAAGTGTAATATATGTGACAAATCATTTATATTAAAATCTAAGTTGACATCGCATATAAAAAAGGTGCATTTGATGGAACGGAATCATATATGCTCGGTGTGCGGTCAGGGATTTTTTATTAAGCAAAGTTTGGACGAACATATGGTGAAACACAATGGTGAAAGAGTTTTTAAGTGTACGGTGTGTAATAAAGCATATGCTAGGAAGAAAACTTTAAGGGAGCATATGCGAATACACAATAATGATAGGAGGTTTAAATGTGGGTTGTGTGGTTTAGCATTCGTGCAGAAGTGTAGTATGAAAAGTCATATGTTGTCCAATCATGGAGTGACTTTAGCCGAGTATGAGAATGATAAGTATGTTAGTCCTAATATTGCAGTTTCAGCACAATGATGATTTTATTCGGAAAATTGATTAATCATCAAAAAGAAATCATATTTCAATCAAAAATATGATAATTTATTTAATAGGGATGTTGACGAGGTTGATTTTTTTTTAATTAGTCCGTAATTTAAACTTTAAAAAAAACTTAAGAGGTGTCAAGGGACACCCATATGGAACGAAGTTCGATTAATGAAAATATCTGGCTTGCTTTCTATAAGAGAGAGAGAGAGACAGACAGAGAAACATGCGCACGCCGCACAGCTTACAATAGCTTACTATAGCAAAAAGTGTCGTGACAACTTTTCGTAAGAATTTTTTCCGTCTAGCCCCCTTTCACAACGCGCGATAAGGAACTTCGTTCCAAAAAATATTAGATACATATTTTTTAGTTTGTGAATAAATTAAAAAATGGCAGAGATATAACGCTTTTAATAAGTTTTGTGTGACGACACCATATACTAGAGAGATATATACCGCGCTTAGGTCATTTTTTGTATGAAAACAAAGTCACCAAAACATGGTGGGGTGCGGGGGATGGGTGGCTAAATTTGATTGGCTCGTTCAAGGTCACGTCACAGTTACGCCACAGATTAGGTAATAGTTAGAGGCATAACATGACTTTCTAGTGATATGGTAAAGTCGCTATATCGTATCGATAAGAAAATATAAGTTACTGTTATTCTTAAGTTTAATGAGAAAGTTCGTTGTATTGTACTCGTATACGAGAGATATTTTAATATAACTTCAATTATTGTTTTATTATAGCTTAAATGTTTTCTCATCTCTATTACCTCCCAAAGTACCCGAATAAACATTTTATATGGTTTCACTAAAATATAAATAGGTCCATCGCTCGCATAAAATTTTTAGTCCTAATTTTAAAAAATTATGCGTGCGAATACGCACCCTATAAGAATAAACAATAAATGCTAGATAGCGAATTAGTTGTTTTTAAATTAGTGACAAATTTAACATTATGTATTTTAAAAGCTTCGTTACACTTCTCTTATTATAAGCTTCATAATAACCATTCAAGAATTAAATACCAGTAACCCTGTATAATATTAAACCCCGATAATTTTGGTACCTTAATATACCTCATCATCATCAGCCCGTATTCGTCCACTGCTGGACATAGGCCTCCCCTAATACGCGCCACTGAGCCCGGTCTTCGGCTTTCCTCATCCAGTCTCTGCCAGCCATCTTCTTCAGGTCGTCCCTCCACCTGGTCGCAGGGCGTCCTACACTACGTTTACCTAAGCGTGGTCTCCACTCCAAAACTCGTCTGCTCCAGCGGTTATCGGTTCTGCGCACGATGTGGCCAGCCCACTGCCACTTCAGCTTGCTCTTTGCACTCTTTGGGCTATGTTGGTAACTTTGGTTCTCTGTCGGATAACCTCATTACGAATCATATCCTTCAGAGAAACTCCAAGCATTGCCCTCTCCATTGCTCGCTGAGCGACTTTCATTCTGTGAACTAGACCAACCGTGAGTGTCCACGTTTCGGCTCCGTAAGTCATTACGGGTAGGACGCACTGCTCAAAGACTTTTCTCTTGAGGCTTTGGGGGATCGACGCCTCAAATACCTGTCAAGTTTCCCGAATGCTGCCCAGCCCAGCTGAATTCGCCTGTTACATTCTTTCTCGAAGTTGTTTTTACCCATTTGTATAATTTGCCTTAATATACCTAATACCTACCTACTTCAAAAATTTCAATAACATTTTTGTCGATAAAATTTGTGATGTAAATTTAAATTTGTGTCTTATCACTAGTTTATCCGTGCGTAAGAGAGAACGAGATAATGTTATACAAATTTACCAAGAAAGAATGAGACGAAAAGAAACTTGGCCATTTTTATATTGCATTTTATGTTAAACATTTTTCAATGATTATTATCGGAATAATAACTTGCCTGTGTAATAAGATTTAGTCTTTTGCGTAACTGAATGTAGCGCTAGTCTTTTCGCGCCTTTTTATTGAACAATACGGCATTTTTATTAATTATTTTTCATTAAGTATGTGAATGGCACGCTGTCAATGTCGGCCGTGGAATGAACACGAAAAAGAGGCGGAGCTACGAGCTTATGTTGATTCAGGCATATGACTTGGCGACTGTTACCTCATTTTAGCTTCCATCTCTAGCTTTATGATCTGTGGACGTCACTAACCGGTACAAAAATAAGTAAAGTACCCGAGTTCGGTTAGTGAAGTCACAACAAAATAACTTTATTGCGTTGTATTATACTGCGGCTGTTTCGTATAAGATATGTAGGAGGCAGTCGTTAGGTCATGTTGCAGGCCTTGTAGGAATCTCGGCGACCTGAAACTGCAACATATAGGTTCGCCACACAACCTATAAATTGTGATTTGACTCTGACAGTGTAAGTAGGGTAACCTGTTCTGTTAGAGTATAAACCCCAATAAATTATTATTATTATTTATTATTCACACTTTTTTTTAATCAAATTTACAAAGAAAAAATATGTGTCCAATATTTTTTGAGAATCTATACTTGGACAACAGTTTTTTAGTCAACATCCCTATTGTGGAAATGCAATAAATGTGTAATAAATAACGATAAAAGTTAAATGTAATGTAAATATTAGTGATCATTTATTATTATTATAATTAAATGTTATTATTATATTCAGTTAAAATTAGGTTATTTTTACAAAAAATGTAAATTACGAATATAGGTGCTTTATATTTTATTATTTAACCGCCTTCGCAACAAGTGAATTAAATTAAAAATTTAAAAAACCCCCAACGCAATACGTAATTTACCATTTTTTTGATGGCGGCCATCTTGGATTTTAAATTTTATATAGTGGGATGTATTCTACTCGTTAAGCCCTTTCATTTGATACCCATATTGAGGGGGTCGTGGAAGAAAAAAGTAATCCGCCATTTTGTAGCGGCGGCCATCTTGGACCGATTTCCACCAAACATGGCTAAGAACACTCTCGACTTACTCTACTTTCAAAAAAAAAAAACAAAATCAAAATCCGTTCATCCGTTTGGGAGCTACGATGCCACAGACAGACACATACACACACACACAGACAGACAGACAGACAGACAGACAGACACGTCAAACTTATAACACCCCGTCGTTTTTGCGTCGGGGGTTAATAAAACGAGTTCTCAATTCGATTGATGTACATTATAGTTATTTTTGTTTTATATTATAAAAAAAATCTGTTATTAACTTGTAAATAATAATATTATAATTAACTTCCAACTGATAAAATTTTATAGCAAAAGTTTATGTTATGTAGGTATTATAAAATTATATTAAATTTATCTACCCCTGATGGTGGTACAGGGCGTAGATTGAATGGATACTTATTTCAATAAAATGCCTACATATAAAATTATACTACTTATTAAATATTATTATATAAATTTGTTTCTTTTTAAACGTTTCAGTTGTTATCTTCTAATAAAATGTATAGAAATTTATTTTTTGAGTTTTAATTTTCATTATTAACGGAGATTTTTTTTTCGTTATAACTAAAAATTGTATTTTGGGAGCACACAAATTATACTAGCTGCGCCCAGCGGTTTTACCCGCTGTACTGTATCCTAAGTGTTATTCCAGGGTCTAAGCTATCTCTATACCAAATGTCAATTCAATCGATCTATCCGTTTAGGCGTGAAAGAGTAACAAATATACATCCAGACATCCCAAACTTTCTCGTTTATAATATGGTCCATAAAGGTTAGCGCACACTTATCCGAGTCAAACGCTTAGAACGAAACGAATTTTGTATAATTATTATGAAACCACGCACACTTCCGGTTCGACGCGGGGAAGTGTGCGAGATTTAATGAGATTTTATACCACTTATTACAACATTCGTTTTGTTCGGCTCAGATAAGTGTGCGCTCAACTTAAAAGCGAGCAATGAAAACTCCTTTCTATTTCTGAAACAACGCCATCTATATTGTTTCATAGAAACTAATGTTTCATTAGTATCGCTACTCGACAATAGATGGCAGTGTAAAACTTTTTTGATAATAAAAAAGTTTATAAAATGTCTGAATGTCAAATTTAATTTGACAGCTGCCATTTTGTATTTTTTAGTCTATGGAATATCGGGCAACCGAATTTGTTGTTATTAAAATTTTGTAAATTAAATTATGTTTTTAACGTTAAATTAAGGAGAAAATAGGTTAAATGGATAGCAAAAGCAATGAATATGGCACTTGTCGCTGTTGTCAGTCCAAAGGAAACCATCGGAACATCTCCAAAGAATATGTGTTTGAAGGCGGTCGCGAAGTTTACATCGAAATATTCATGGATTGTTTTAATTTATTTGTGAGTACTCTGTTAATTCTAGTTAGAACTAAACGAAGATTACATTAATTTCTGGTCCCATAACTGTAGGTCGAGTTAAGGCATTGTATTAGTCTATTTATCAACTTATTAGTCGTGCTTGCTATCCAACTATTCTCGATAAACAAATATAATAATAAACAGAAAGCATCTGCAGTGTTTTAATTTCAATCAATAAATATGTGATAATATGGTCAAAAACGAATCTAGTTAAAAAGATAAAACAATAGAGAAAAAAATAAAAAGTAATCTTTTATGCATAATATTATGTCGCTTAAACCTACCTCTTAATAAAACAGTAAAAGCTTAAAAGTCTGTAAAGTTATCACAATATTGTTACATAAAAATTAATTGTTACATTTCCAGTTAACAACGGACCAATCAGCGAGTCAGTTAATATGTAACAAGTGCATCAACCAGTTAAGAGAAGCAAATCAGTTCCGTACAATGGTAGCCGAGGCTGAAATACAATTAAACAGCGCTAGCAGCAAACTGGATACTGTGTTTATCAATGGTAATCCTACTTTTTTTACAAGCTTTCATTTACCTATCTGTTGTCTGTCTGTAATCAGATCTAGCAACAAATTCACCAGGGGTAGTCCTTTGCACTCGGTCGTCTAGGTGTGTACCCCAACAGTGCCAGTTATTGTACCGCCTGAGTGATGTGTGAACATTACTGTGCACAGGTAGGGCACTGTAGCTAGTCACATTACTGGGCTGAAGAGTCTTAACATCTCATGACTACTCTAGTAAGAAGCGTTGGCACAGTACTAGGTAGCACTGTACTAATAATGGACAGCGTTATCTCTTACCATCAGGAGAGCGTCTTGCTCGTCTTCTTACTTCGTTGTATAAAAAAAAAGACTAGTGAACATCAATACTATTTTTTTTTTTTTTTTTTTTTTTTTTTTTATATTTCCATCAGCAATCAGTCGCCAGACTATAAGCTAATATGTTCTCTAAATATTGTCTTGAGAGGCGAGGAGGCCAGCGCCTCCTCTGCCTCATTACCAAACATCTTTTCTTTTGAGTCTTTTCGGTGTTGGCGACTGATTTAAGAGTTCAGTCGCAAGAATATTGGGATGCACTGATAGACGTTCTGCATATTTTTGTTTTAGCCTCTCAATTTCACATTGGACAGTTGACACTCCAAGATATTCTTGTATCTCTGTTGTTTTGGAGAACCAAGGAGCATTTGTGATGGTGCGGAGGATGTTATTTTGTGCTCTTTCTAGACTCATTATGTTACTTTTGCTAGCGGAGCCCCAGAGTGGAATACCATAGGTCCAGATAGGTTTCAAGACAGAGTTGTATAACAGTAATTTGTTGTCGACTGATAAGGCTGAATTTCTGCCCATTAGCCAGTAAAGGTTTCTGAATTTGTGATTTATTTCATCTCTTTTCTTTTTAATGTGGAGGTTCCAAGTAAGCCTTCTGTCCAGGTTAAAACCTAGGTATTTTACAGATTCAGCGTCTGGCAGGTAGTCAGCTCCGAGTTTAACAGGTGGACAGTTTCCCCTCTTTAGCGTAAACGTGATGTGGTGAGATTTTTGTGCGCTTGCTCGAATTCGCCACTTTTTTAGCCACAAGTATGTTTCGTCCAGTACTTGCTGTAGCTTTTTACTAGCCTCAGTTGGGTCTATGTCACTAGCAAGGTAGGCTACGTCGTCAGCGTATGTTGCGACCGTAATGTCTTTGGATGTTGGAAGGTCAAAAGTAAAAATGTTGTACAATATAGGGCCGAGAACAGATCCCTGTGGTACACCGGCCTCAATTCTGCGTAAAGTGGATCTAGCGTCTCTCTGTTTTACTTGGAAGAATCTATCTTCGAGATAAGATTTTATTATAAGATATAGAGAGTGCGGTAGTTTGGCTTTGACTTTACAGAGTAGACCATCGTGCCAAACTCTGTCGAACGCCTGTTGTACGTCTAGGAAGGCCGCCGAGCAATACGTTATCTTATCAAAGCAGCGCCTGATTTCGTTGTGGATACGATGCATTTGCTCGATTGTGGAGTGTTTTTTGCGAAATCCAAACTGATGTTTGGGAATAACGTCACAGCGGTCTAGGTGATCTTTTAGCCTGACTGCAAATATTTTCTCCCATAATTTTGACAGCACGGGTGTGAGGCTAATTGGCCGGTACGATGACGGCTCATGAGGTGGCTTTCCAGCTTTATGGATCATTAAGATCTGTGATACTTTCCACAATTTTGGGAAGTAAGATAGCCTATAAGTTGCATTGAAAAGTGAGGCGAAAAATGTTATACATTTTCTGGGCAGATTCTTCAGGACTCTGGGAGTAATGAGGTCAAAGCCTGGAGCCTTATTGGGCTCCAGTTCCTTAATTTCTTTAGCTATTTCCTTTGGTGACGTGGGTTTGATTGGAAGACACATCTGTAAATCCTGGCTAAGTATTTCGTTTACTTCAGATTCATAGCCACCAATGTCGTTTGGCTTGAAGACTATTTCTAGGTGGTCCGCAAACACGTGTGCCTTTTCGTCATCTGTTCTCGCCCATGAGGACGAGGTCCTAAGAGGGTGCAGGTGATGTTGCGGTTTACTAGAAGCTTTTGTAGCCTTCCAAAGAGAGGTTTCACCCTTTCCCTGGGGCGACATGTTTTCCAGAGTTTTTCTTAATCTTGAGTTCTCAGAATCCTGTAGTAACGCCTTCAGTTGTTTAGCAGCTAGATTAAATTTAGTTTTGTCTGCTGGATGCTGAGTTTGATGCCATTGCTTTCTTAAGCGCCGTTTTTCTGCTAGTTTTGTTCTAGTATCAGCAGGTTGTGTTGTTGTTACTGGTGATTGGTGCAGATAAGGTGTGTTTTTCCAAGCTGATACCTGGATCAGGTTCGTTATGTATTCGCAGGCATTATCGATATCTTCTTTTGTTTTCAAAGGAATATTTAACTGTATGTTATTTTCCAGATGACTTTGGAAACCTTGCCAGTCAGTTTTGTAGTTCGATAAGGACTCCATTGGTTCTGTGTTCATTACAGTGGTGCTGAGAGTGAGGATGACTGGCGTGTGATCAGACGATCCATCGAGATTCGATTCAACTGTAGAATAAATGCGGTTTACGCCTTTCGTTATGAAGAAGTCTATCAGATCTGGTAGTTTTTTTGGGTCAGTTGGCCAGCTGGTTGGTTCCCCAGAAGATATCGCTGTCAAATGAAGAGCATCAAGGCAACTTTTTAGGGAGCGACCTCTTGGCAATGTTAAACGGGAGCCCCAGTATGTATGCTTTGCATTCCAGTCTCCCCCTGATATAAATTTGTTTCCCAGTTTAGAGAAGTAATGTTCAAACTGTTGTTGAGTGATTTTGTGCTTAGGAGGGCAGTAGACAGCAGACAGTGTAATTGCTCCCGCACGATCTTCAAGTCTTAGTGTTGTAGCCTGTATATGTTCGGTCGCGTAGCTTTCCATCAGGGTATGCTTGAGGTTATTTCTGATCACTATGGCTGAACCTGCATGAGCTTTGCCATCTCCAGGATGGGGGGTAAAGTAGATGTTGAACCCTTTCATTCGATAGCAGCTGTTGTTTGTGGCATGAGATTCAGAGATGAGAACGACGTCTAAATTGTTGTGTTTGATAATTTCCTCCAGCTCTAGGATGTTCGGTGCTAGGCCATTGATGTTCCATGTAGCGATTCGTAGGGGAACTATGAATGTAGCTTGGAAATGACAGAAGTCAATAGGTTCAGAAGAGTACCTATTTGTTGAATAAGTTGTTCTATCTTTTCAGATTGTTTGATAAGGATTTGCTCAATGTAGGAGCATTGTTGAGTGTTATTCTTTATCTCAGAGCCCAGGTCAGTTTCACGCCGGTTTGCTGTGACATCCGAGTAAGGTTTTTTATCATGAAGCTGAGTTGTCTGTTGTCTCGGTATTGAGGATTTGTTGTTGAATGTTAGTGGGTCGGCCGATGTGATTTCACTTTGGTCGCTCGCTTTCTTTGGTCTAAGAGGATTTGGTTTTGTCATATTTCCTTTTCTAGCTGAGATTTCCTTGTAGACTTGACAGCCTTTGTAGTTTGCCGGGTGATCACAAGAGCACAGGGCACACTTGGCGGGAGTATTGCGGTCTTTTTTTGGGCAATCTGTTGTTTTATGTCCTTCTCCACATTTCACGCACCTATAGGGCCTCATGCAGTTGTTCTTTGAATGACCGTATTGCTGACAGCGGTGACACTGAACAATTGTAGTTGATTTACGTGGGTCTTCTATTTTGACCTTTTGGTGGTAGATAAATAAGATGTCTTTAACTGCTTTGTTATTTTGGTTTGGTTCCAGATTGACAAAAAATGTAAAGGATGGAGTTTTTTCAGGACCATATCTGGCGTTGATGATTTCCCCACGTATTTTGTTCCCAGTGGCTTCTATCGATTTAAGTATTTCGCTGTGAGGAGTCGAGTGATGCAGATTCCTTATAACTATACGATATGGCTTCTTATCTTTAGGAGTAAATGTATGGGCTATAAGGTTCTTTTCTCTCATTGTCGATATCACTTTTTTATAGTCTTCTGGGCATTCTACCAGGACACGCAATAAGTTTTTATTTACTATTCTGATTTTGAATTGATTGGGATCACAGACGGTTTCTATGAGCTTGGAGAGTTCTTTAACGTCTTCAATCCCATATAGAACAATGGGAGGAGGCTTGTTTGGTTGAACTTTCTTGGCGCAAGGATTTTCAGGTTGATCCACAGGAAGTGATGTAAACCTGTTTGTTACTGTCAGTGGATCTGTGTTTGGAGGAGAATCACTCGTTCTCTTCCTTTTGTTATTGTTGCAGGGTGCTCGCTGCCAAGGTGGTGGCGTTAGCTGAGTAGGTGAGCTATCGTTTACATCTGAGGTAACTTTTGTCATTAGTTCTTGCTGGTTGGCTTCTGTATTTGCAGCTTCACTTAAAGAAGCTGACCGTGGTCTGTTAAATATTCCAGGGTGGAACACTTGTTGAGTGAAGGTTTTGGTATTTGCTTTGGTTGTATTGTTTTGATAGGGTTTATTCATGATTATTCCCACGAGTAGGGTCGAAATATACGGTCGCTTACAGGGTAACGAATCAATACTATATCTTCCCTATTTATTTTAATCTAAAGATATTAAATTAATGACAGACATATCTTCTAGTTTACTTTACTTATCTGTCTGTTATGAAATCTTGCAAGTTTTAATTTGATCTACTTCCCCATTTCTGATTGAGCTGAAATTTGGCATGCGTGTATAAATCGGATGACAATGCAATATTATTATGACATCGAGCTGATCTGGTGATAGAACTGGAAGGTAGCCATAGGAACTCTGTAATTAAATGATACAACCCCATCGAGTTTGGGCTCATTTGATTCGTTTTGACGAGTACTTTGGTGCTGGATGGTAATAATAATAAAAGTTTGTTTTTAAAAAGTTTTTTAAAATTGGCCTCCTTACTTCCCTGATCTGTGGAAAGTCTCCCAGGTAATATTGACCCATAAACCCGGCAAACCTCCACATGAAGTAACTTCCTACAGACCAATTAGCCTGCTACCCATCACATCCAAACTCTTTGAGAAATGTCTGCTCTATAGACTTAACAACATTCTAGGAGAAAAATCAATTATTCCCGACCACCAGTTCAGTTTTCGGAGTGAACACTCTACCATAGAGCAGGTCCATAGAGTATGCAGAAGAATCCGGAAATCATTCGAGTTGAAAGAATACTGTTCAGCGGCATTCCTCGATGTGCAACAGGCCTTCGATAAAGTATGGCACAAAGGACTCTTATCTAATATATAAAATTCTCGTGTCACAGTTTTCGTTGCCATACTCCTACGAAATGGCTTGACCGATTTTGATGAAATTTTTTGTGCTTATCCGGTATCTATGAGAATCGGCCAACATCTATTTTTCATCCCCCTAAATGTTAGGGGTAGTCCACCCCTAAATTTTTAATTTTATTTTTTAGACAAAATTTTTAATTTCTATTTTTTTATGATACAACATACAAAAATACATACAATCCTTAATTTTCACCCTTCTACGATCAACCCTTATTTTTTAATAGCCATTTTAGTAATTTAATCATTTTTCCTAAGGAAATTATTTATATGGTAAAACAACGTTTGCCGGGTCAGCTAGTGTAAAATAAAATCGTTAGTACCCCACACATTTTATGGAATCTTAAAATCGTATATAACCAACAGAATATTCCAAGTAAGAGAAGGTGACTCAACATCAGTGTTCAATGAAATAGACGCAGGAGTGCCCCAGGGGTCAGTACTTGGACCTGTACTATATACGTTGTTTACATCGGACCTTCCACAAAACCCAGATACTATGATCGCCACCTTTGCCGACGATACCGCTCTACTCGCCTCTAATAAATGTCCGATTGAGGCGTCAAAAACACTACAGAACAGCCTTGACGAGGTGGAGAAGTGGCAAGACAAGTGGCGAATTGCCGTCAGTGCAAGCAAGTCAACACATATCACATTCACACTCCGCAAGGAAGACTGTGCACCTGTCACCCTGAACGGCGCGCAACTACCACATCAAACCACTGTGCGATACTTGGGTATGCACTTGGACCGGAGACTCACATGGCAGAAACACATCAAAACCAAAAGAGATGAGATCAACATAAAATACAAAGGTGTCTATTGGCTGATGGGAAGAAACTCAAAGCTCGCAATAGACAATAAACTCCTCATCTACAAAACCATGATAAAGCCAATCTGGACATACGGCATACAATTGTGGGGTGCTGCCAGCTCTAGCAATCTAACAATGATGCAAAGGATGCAAAATAGCATACTAAAACAGATATCGAATGCACCATGGTTCTTAATATGAGAAAAAAAAAATTGGCCTCCTTGGAACAGCACCCCAAACCCGAGGAGTACATGTTTCTTCCTCTTAGTGGGATCATCGCTTTAATTAAGCACTTCTTCGAAGAGTAAGAAACGGTAGGCAAGGGGTTAACACAATAGATCCCAATGGGTCGATGTGTTGCTGACTTGGTCAAGTTCAAGTTCAAGTTCTTTATTTCCATATAGGCATACAAAATGCACTTATGTGCGTCAGTTACATAGATATAATATTACAATGTAATTTCAGCCAATAGGCTTTGTCAGCAATAAAGTCTTGGATACAATAGTAAGCTTTTTCCATAAGTATTTTTTTCACTTTGAGTTTGAAATGTTTTTCATTAAGATTTAAAATACAATCAGGCAACACATTATAGAATCTTATACTGTTAATAACAAAAGATTTATTAATTTTTGCTAATCTATGGGCTGGTATTACTAATTTAAATTTAGATCTAGTTTCAATTTTATTGTTATGACACTTGAATTTATGTTTATTTTTCCGTACATACATGATATTCAAAAATATATAAAGACATGGCATAGTCAAAATACCCACTGATTTAAAACGTTCTCTTAAAGACTCTCTTGGACCCAAACCATATATGGATCTCACTGCTCTTTTTTGTAAGATGAAAATGCTGTTTGCATTGGCTGCATTGCCCCATAAGAGGATTCCATAGGACATTAATGAATGGAAGTAACTAAAATAGACAATTCTGGCTGTTTTAACGTCTGTTAACTCTCTTATTTTACGCACTGCATATGCAGCTGAACTTAGTTTACCAGCAAGCTCCCCTATATGATCAGTCCAAGTTAGTTTAGAGTCCAATGTCAAACCCAAGAATGTTGTGTTTTTTGATATGTCAAGTTTATTATTTGAAATACAGATCTCAGGGGTATCGCGATTATATAGAGCATTAACTAAGGAGAATTTTACACATTTAGTCTTCTTTGTGTTTAGCAAAAGGCGATTGACATTGAACCATTCATGTATCTTACCTAGGGATTCATTTATATCTTTTGTGGCATCAGCCACGTCCTTCAGCCCCCGATATAAAATAAGATAGTGTTGCGTACGACACTGTTTTAATACCTAATATATTTTAACATATATTTTTAATTCCAGTGCCAACTGAAAAAGAGCCTGAAGAGACAATTGTGAAAAATGAACCGGAAGCTCAGATCAAGTTGGAAGAATTCTCTGATGGTGAAGTGGCTTGCGACTCGGAAAATGTATCGCCTGATGATTTACTCGGTAAGAATAATATTACCTAATATCAAAAAGGTAGTTCTCTATCTATATATTTTGACTTTTCAGATATAGGTACAGTCAACTACAAAGAGATGTATCCATGTTAGGCTTACAAAATGAAGTAAATTTTCATTTGCCACAATGAACTACCCTTGGTTCGTGACATTTCTAGTAGCAATCAAACTTTATATTATCATCGACTCGTTTAACATGCAACAATGATGTATGCCACTACTTTTCCTTAGGTGATACATAATAATAGCATTTAAAATTAATTGAATATAGTATAAGATTTGGTGGATACTGAAAATGTCACGAAGGGTAAATAAGTTTTGCATACTAAAAGTTCCTTCATTTTGTAAGACTAACATGGATACATCTCTTTGTAGTTGACTGTACTATAATATTGTTTACGATTTTTAAAACTATCGCGAGTGTTCTCCATAACTATAACAACACAAACGGCACAACTCACGTCTAATATTGCCGAGAATATCTCGACCATGGTTTCAGTGAGCGTCGTGTTCTGCAGACGTGAACTCCTGATGAAGGACATCGTAATTGTCCGAAATAGTGGTCGAGATATTCTCGACAATATTAGACGTTAGTTGTGCCGTTTTTGTTGTTATAGTTATATTGTTTAGACGAGGGCATACCAGTTTATCCTAAAGTGTGCTTATTTATATCAGGATCAACTAATTTGGCCTAGCCTGAACTGGTTTATCCAATCAGCCTTAAGCTAGGCTTAACCCAATTTATCCTATCCTAGCGTATTGGACAAACTATGATTTTTTTGAGAAATTTTGCAATTTAGTTTCAAAGTATTAATAAAAGTTGCCAAATTTTGTTACTTCTCTTCTATTCTTTTAATGTGATAAATTAGATTTAATTTGATTTATTAAAATAACATTCTCATATTTTGTCCACGTAATGAGATAATAAAAAATAAATAATTATACAGGGTTCTTTTTTTATGATATTTTAAAATTGTCACATCGATTTTTCGAAAAAAAATTCGCGGAACATATATTGCGCTCAAAACATGGCAAATGACCTCCTCAATTAGGCCCTATACACCAATGTACTGAATAACCAAAGACCCTGTATAACAGATGAGATGCGTCATCTTGAACACAGCCGGCCGCTGCCGCAGCTCAAAAAATTATCTCTATTTTGTTCCAAATATTAAAAAGATACTGTATCGATGTGATAAGTTAAAACAATGTACATATATAATATTTTTTAAAAGATGACGCATCTTTAATACCGGGCGAGGTAGAGTTTTTGAGACGGAATCCAATTCAAACATAGTCATTTTATTCAAACATCAAACAAAAGCGCTTAAGTCGTTTCTGGCGCACCGCCGGCCGCTGCCACAGCTCATAAATTTGTTCCCAAATATAAAAAATAATTGAAATTAATGCTTTTTTAAATGAAAATATGTTTATTATTGAACAGATGACGAATCATGTTTAATACCGGGCGAGGCGGAGTTGTTGTGTCGCGCGGGCGTACAGAACCCTCTCCCTACACGAGACTCGTTGTACTACGTGTACCCGCACTTTGTTAGGCATCTGGACTTGTTGAAAAGTAAGTTATCTTTTATACTATAACAAGCTTGTGCTCGCGGCTTTCCACGCATGGCAAAATCCTCTCGTAGCGGAGGTCTACGTTATAAAACCTATCTATGTTCCAAATTTGAACCCAATCGGTCCAGCGGTTTAGGCTGTGCGTTGATAGATCAGTCAGTCACTCTTTCCTTTTATATATTTAGACTAGGTACGCCCAGCGATTTTGTTTTATACAATGAAGTAAGAATACTTGAGAGACATAATAAGATGTTAAGACTCTGCAGCCCGGTAATTTCATTAGCTACAGTGCTCTCCTACCTGTGCACAGTAATGTTGCATGTTACTGCTCAGGCGGTAGAATAACTGGCACTGTTAGGGTACCCACCTAGTCGACCTCCTGCAAAGGAAGTCTACCCGCCCCGGTAAGATTTTACCCGCTGCTGCTTGCCTTTTATCTTTATTAACCTTAGCAATAAGAATCGTTATCTTAGGCAAGTCAAGTACATCATGCATAAAATTATAATTATTCATATTAATATTTGTTGTTAATTATTATAAAATTATAAGATAATGCTGTACTATATTATGTAGCCTATCTGTTAATCCAGGGTCTAAGCTATCTCTTTAACAAATTTCAGCTCAATCGGTACACCCGTTTAGGCGTGAAAGAGTAACAAACATACATCCATACATTCTTACAAACTTTCTCAGTTAATATTAGTAAAATATTATGATTTTAGTAAGTCACATTCCACACTAAACAAGCGCAAAATTTAGCCTAGGAAATTGTGAAGGTGATTGACTGTCGAATAATTTGACTAAAGTAATATATTACCTATATCTTCTATCTATATTCATAATTATTTTTCATTTTCAGATGTGAATATGACATCGCAAATGATCAAAGCGCGTCTCAACCAAACACAAGCGCCACAAAAAGTGTTCATATCTGAGAAGCAAGCTCATCTAACCAACGCATCGACTCTCATACAAAACTCCAACATTACCCCGTTCAAAAGCAAAACCCGCTCCGGATTCCCTTGTTACTATTGCAGGAAGCTATTCGAAGACTTAAACAAGTTAAGATTGCATGCAGAGGACCACAAATCATCAGAAATCATTAAAGTGTTATCTCGAGAACAAAAACAGAAAGGCATTGAAAGTTTGGTCGTTTACGTTGATGTTACAGACTTAAAATGCACGATATGTCACAAAAATATGGCAAATGTTACCGAATTGAAGACACATTTAGTTAAAGAGCACAAGAAGAAAATTTACTCTCAAGTTACGGACAGAGTTATACCTTTCAAAATGAACGGAGACCAATTCGAGTGTCAGATATGCTTGTGTAACTTTGAAACTTTTGGTTCCGTTGAGAGACATATGAACGGACATTATAGGAACTATGTGTGCAAGGATTGTGGGACTGGCTTTATAACTAAATACAGATTGAAAGTTCACTGTAAAAGTATGCATGTAGACGGAACACATCCGTGTGAGTTCTGCGGAAAGATCTTCTCATCACAGCAGAAATACAAAAATCATGTCAACACCGTACACAAGCAAGTGAAACGGTTCAAATGTCCGAAGTGTTCTATTCGGTTCGGTGAATACTTCAAACGGCAGAGACATATGGAGGAAATCCATGGGTTTGCACCGTTGAAATACAAGTGCAACGTGTGTGACAAGTCGTTTGACCGCAGATATACCTTATCGAGGCATTTAAAGAGAGATCATTTAGAAGAAAGGGATTATCAGTGTGAAGTTTGTGCGTACAAGTGTTTTACGAAGAATGAATTGACTGTACATATGGTCAAACATGGGGGTGAAAGGATTTTTGAGTGTTCCGTATGTAAGAAGTCATATGCTAGGAAGAAAACTTTGAGGGAACATATGCGGATCCATAATAATGATCGGAGATTTGCTTGTGCGGTGTGCGGACAAGCTTTTGTTCAGAAGTGCAGTTTGAAAGGACATTTGAAAACACACCATTGCAATTGGGTGATGGATGCTGATTCTAATAAGTGTACTGAACGATGATTGAAGAATAGAATGACAATGCATACCAAAATATAAGAAATAGTTATGAACATAATCACATAGTCGCTGCACAATATTACTGCACATATTTCAAAAGTGTTTTCAGTGTTATACATTAAAAAATAACATGAGAAGCAATTTTGAAGAAAAAAAAAATTCAAAGATCTCATCTACTCTTTCAACTACTATCAAACTGAAAACACTATTTTGAAATGTGTGCAATAATATTGTGCAGCGAGCTTCTTGAGCAATTTTCAATACGTTTTGAATTTATATTTCAAAATGTGTCAAATAGCTAAGTGCTCTTAAGAGCGTATACATATATAAAGTGACGCTGTCTCGCTCGCACAATATGACGAATTTTAAAATATATAAATTCAAGGAATTAATTTATTGAAAATTCCTCTGTACAAGCCCTGCATAATATTATTTTAAAAGTGTTTTCAGTTTGATATATTAAAAAGTGGGATGAGCAATTTTGAAAAAAAAAAAAATTTAAATCTCATTTTGCCATTTTTCCTTTTGAACGCCACGGCACAAACGCATTTTCGTGCCCTGTGCGCCAAGGCACAATTTTAAAAAAAAATCCTACGAAAGAACTAGTGTTGCCAAGAGTCGATAAATATATTTATATCACTTTATTAAGACTGGGTTTTTTGTCGTCTATAGACGTCGTTGGCGTACAGGACCCGCAAGTGCTTGTCAAGTATAGGTGACTTTGGCGGTCAAAAGGTTATATATCTCACTGAAAACACTTTTAAAATGTGTACAATAGTATTACGCAGGACTTGTACAGAGGAATTTTCAATAAATTAATTCCTTGAATTTATATTTCAAAACATGTCAAATAGCTAAGCGCTCTTAACATCTCGGCAGAGATGTTAAGCTTGGCAAAGCTAAGGACACCGAAAGCATGTCTAGAGGCGTGTCTAGTCCAAACATGCCAATTTACCCTGGGACTGGGCGACCCCAGTACCAGCAGGGTGATTCACTTATCCGATACCGAAACCGAACCGAGTGCGCTACCGAAAGGAAAAGGAACCGATCGAAAAGTCAATTCCGTTTTACAAAACCGACTGGAAAGTATCTTCGTAAATCTTCGGGCTCTACCGGGTAAGGAACCACCTACACGGCAATTGGACAGTAAAATAGAGCATAGATTACAGATCTAACTGTTTACGAAGATAGTTTCATTTTGGTGGTTCATTGTAGTAAAAATATTTACCCATATAATCTGTTGAAAAGTTAATGTGCATAAATTTTGCTAGCACACTTCGTAAACATTTCCCATCTGTGCATCCAGTGATAAGTGATGTAACTTGAGTTTTAGCCTTTTTGAGATTTTTACATTTAAATAATGAGAAACAAAATAACGATTTTTTTCGTTTTACTCACGTTCTATCTTCTATAGTTTGGGCGATAATTTTGTGAAAAGTGATACAAGTGCACTATTTTTGCAATAACAAAGTGGTTATGAATATATTTCAAGTTATATCTCCGATTTCATCTACTCAATTATAATCAGTTTTTTGTGGTTGGTGGTACAATTGTGATTATAATCATTTTCACATAAAAACACCTTTTTTTTCTTGAATATTAATACATTACTGATATATTACTTTTCACGATTTTTTACAATATTTGCCAGGGAACAATTTAAATTATATCTAAAAATACACAGAATATTTTTTAAATGTAAGCAAAAAAAAAGTACTATGTGTAATAGTGAGATTTGAAGTCTTAACGCCAATCAATATCAGGCCTAATAAAACCTTAAAACCTAATGGCTAATGTGTATGTTACCTTTGGTGGTAATGTTGAATGTAGAAGTATAATAATTATTCTTGATTTAGTTTTCTTTTTTTACTTTTTCCAATTTTGCAGTGCGCGCGCGCCAGAACACACAAGATGTGACAAACATGAAAAATATGGCGCTTTTTTGCTTCTGTCATTTGACGTTGACATTTTTTTTTTTAAAGGAGGCGCCAACATCTTCCCCCTCGTTGAAAGCTTGATTTCAACTCATTAAAGGGCAGAGGCGAACCAGAGCTCGTCGAAGTTGGCCTCGTGATGTTTGTACGTCAGCGACTCGGGATATACCATCTGGTCCCGGGAATAACTTGGTGACTCGTCCAAGGCGCCAGCATAGTGGTGGGAGATGTTCTTCATGAATGAGCACCAAATCGCCGATGTTTAAGCAGCTGCTGTCCTTGTGCCATTTCTTGTGAAGCTGCAGCTCTGCGATGTACTCCTTTTGCCATCGCTGCCAAAAGTGCTGCCTTATCTTTTCCACTCGAGCGTATCTTTGGAGATTGTGTTCTTTAGCGTCGATCAGGCTCGGGGATGGCATAGCATTCAGCTGTCTTCCAATGAGGAAGTGCCTAGGGGATAGGTAAAGAAGGTCATTTGGTGAGGAAGAGAGAGGACAGAGAGGACGACTATTTAAAATTGCCTCTATTTGTGCAAACACCGTGCCTAACTCTTCAAATGTTAAATGTGAATTTCCCATGACTCTACGTAATAAATATTTTGCAGATTTTACACCCGCCTCCCAGATACCGCCGAAATGAGGAGCGTAGCTAGGCGAAAATATGAATTTAAAGCCTTCCTGAGATGCAGAGTCGGACAAAGATTCTGAATTTTGTTTTAAAAAGGTACCCAGCTCTTTAGCGGCAGCTGTGAAATTACCTCCGTTATCGCTAAATATTTCGATGGGCTTACCACGCCGCGCGATAAATCTCCGTAGAGTCATCATAAATGAATTTTTAGATAAATCTCCGACCGCTTCTAAATGCAAGCATTTGTATCTTAAACAAAAGAACAAACATAAGTAAGCTTTTTGTAGTTTGGCACCGCGGCCATTACGGTTAACTATTTGAAACGGACCGGCGAAATCCACCCCTACAGACATGAAAGGAAAATCAGGAGTAAGTCGTTGTGGGGGTAATTCCCCCATTTTAGGTTGCAAGACTTTACCCTGGACTCGTCTACAACGGACACATTGACGCACTACTTGGCGAGCGAGGCGACGACCATTAATAGGCCACACAAATTGACGGACGCTGGCTAAAAGAAGTTGAGGGCCAGCGTGAAGATTTCGAATGTGCTCTCGCTCGAACAAGAGCTTTGTGAGGTGGTGACTGGAGTTGACTCCAGTCACCGAAAATAAGCATCCCATCCTGCTTGAGCAGGATGGGATGCTTATTTTCGTATGCATAATTGGATGAGTTTATGCGACCTCCAACACGAATTAAATTATCCTCATCTGTAAAGGGCGACAATGCTAGTAATTTAGATTTTGGATTGACTGGGCTACCTTTCGATAGTAGCTTGTAATCATCTGGAAATGATTCCTTTTGTGCGACGGAGCACAAGTGATGAAAAGAGTCATTTAATTCTTTGGCGGATAAATGACTATGCAATTTTTAGATTTTATATTATGTATAAATCGTTTTACATAAGCGAATATTCTCTGAAGTTTTGTCAATTTAGAGTATTCCACGTTTCTCTATCTGATGTTTTGGTGTTTGATTGTGGTTTTTGCAAGGATTTTAGGGAATGGGAGCTGAAGGACTGGGCACTTACCAATCTTCCAGTAATTTTGAGGTTTTTTACGACTTTTTGCGTTTATCACTTTTGGCTGTTTTACTTTTTGATTCGTTGAACAGTCACGGTCGCCAATGTTACCTTTGGTGGTAATGTTGAATGTAGAAGTATAATAATTATTCTTGATTTAGTTTTCTTTTTTTACGTTTTCCAATTTTGCAGTGCGCGCGCGCCAGAACACACAAGATGTGACAAACATTAAAAATATGGCGCTTTTTTGCTTCTGTCATTTGACGTTGACATTTTTTTTTTAAAGGAGGCGCCAACAGTGTAATGGGGCAATTTTCATCTAAAGTCCAAAATTGGGGACATATTCTTTAAAAAAGTTTAACAGTAAACCTATAGATCGAACATTTATTCAACAACTTGCTCAATATTGAGATATCTGCAAACTTGGACAATATTACTAACAACATAATTTAATAGGTAAATGATTTATTATTTTTTAAAATAAATGATAATATCAAGATGGTTTTTAGGGTTCCGTAGTCAAATGGCAAAAAACGGAACCCTTATATATTCGTCATGTCTGTCTGTCCGTCCGTATGACACAGCCACTTTTTTCCGAAACTATAAGAACTATGCTGTTGAAACTTGGTAAGTAGATGTATTCGGTGAACCGCATTAAGATTTTCACACTAAAATAGAAAAAAAAATTAAACTTTTGGGGCTCCCCATACTTAGAAGTGAAACAAAAAAAAAAATACTTGTATTATTATTTACGATTGTTTGGATAAAATTATCGTAGGTGCGAATACAACTCACTGGTTTTTCATAAATTACTTAAATAATGAAATAATTTTAAGAAAAACTGTAATGCGGAATGATAAAAACTCTTTTAAGTAAAAGTTTAAGTAAAAGCTAATGTAGCACACATACATAGTTCGTACACGAGATTTTTTTGAATCTTGTTTTTCTCTCCTGGAAAAGGGTGGTTTTCGACTTATATCACTCATGACAGGAGCCGCAGTCATTCATTGTCAAGCATCAATCATCTTTGTCAACTCAAATTATAATTTGTCTATGTCAATCATCATCATTGTTTCCAATCGACGGATTTTTATTTGCTATTTTATCTAAATTTTAAAATTATGAGTAATAGTTACTTTTCTTACAATTCCTTCCTGTTCATATCCGTAATGAGTATTAATTTGATTTAAAATTGTTTGTATTCTCAGAGCACACGAGTAACCACAATTGTGTCGGTATATTACTTGTGAGATACCTACATTGTTTTCATGCTATGGCCAAGTCGTTCTATTAATATAAAACATAAAAGATTTTATCGATTTGGTAATACATGGATCTCACAATTTTTACGGTAGATGAACTGCGAGCTGCGAGACTTGGTTTTTTTACAGTTATGGTTTGAAGGCACATTTCTTTCGTTATTGTATAATTGAAAAAGCACGAGAAGATAATGGTTTATAATACAAGAGTTTCACTTAATTTTCACACTTTACTTTCATGTGTCCGTCTGTCTGTCTGCTGTCTGAACTGAAATTTTGCATGAATAATAATGAAAGCTTGTTTTAAAAAGTTTTTTAAAATTTACTTGCTAATAATTTCAGTTACTTTAATTAGATGTGATGCGTAAGCATTTAGTTCCATATTTGTATTGTAGGTATACTTTACAGCGCTATAGTATTAGGATTAGTTATGTAAAAGTAATGTTTAGTTTGATATATAAAATAAATTTAGTTCTCATTTACTACGTTTTTGCACAGAAGATCCATTGGAAGCTTCTTTGGAGCGGCAAGCTGCTGCTCTCGAAAGAGTGGCAGATGGTGTGCAGAACCTTTCCAAGGCCATCACCGAGGGGTGCAATAATCTATCAACAAATCTAGCAAATGCGCTAGGGAATATAGCAAGAACTATTAAAACGTACGCGACTTATCAAGAAGAGGCTTTAAAATGAAAATTGGTACACACATTGGTACAGCTTACATTTTGATCATTAAGCTGTTTGTAAATGTCTTAAATTAGATTAATATTCATTGTCTCAGTTCAATGCCTTAAAAAGCACCTCAAATAAGCCAATAAAAACTCAATATAATTCTTAGCCTTTTATTTTTACTGCAACAAAATGCAAGTAGGTACCTAATTTTTACTGAGTTTTAAAACTACTACTTATACGCACGCAAAGTAACAATACTTAACAAGTTTGACGCACTAACCTACATTATGTTATGCCCGGGTCTAAGCTACCTCTATACTAAATTTCAACTCAATCGGGTCGGTACTTGAACGGATGACCATCCGTTCAAGTGTGAAAGAGCAACAAAAATACATTCTACATCATTATACATACATTCTTTAAAACTTTCGCGTTTGTAATATTAGTAGAATATTATATCAGCGTATACAACCCTGCAGATAATTTATAATTATCTATTAATTATGGCTACTCGGGCCTGTAATCCTCTTTGTAATAGGGAATTATTTTCTTGGCTTTCCATAGGTTCTGCGATCGAGTCATCATTGCTGGTATCATATTTGCAGTTAGGCCATTTTTTAAGCACATATTGTGTAGGACACAATATGCACAATACAATATGCCATGCATTGTGTTGCACATGCAATAACAATTCTTCCACATTTTTCTGGTGCATACTCCATTACGGAACTTTTGTTTAGGCATCTAAAACGGCTCTTTAAAACTCCAAAGCACCGCTCAACTGAGTTGCAAGCCTGAAAGCAAAGTACTAATTTAATGTTAACTAATAAAACAAAAAAAATATACAAAATCGTACGTATAGCCCTAATATCGGCTAACGTCTCTTGCGTGCTCGAGCCTCCGGGTCTGAGTAGATCCGACAGTAAGAGGCCGAAGGGGCTGACTCTGGTGCCTTGGAAGAACGGGAAGTGCTTAGTGTGGGACGCTACTTGTGCCTCCACTGTCGCCGCCAGCCACTTGACGTACCATCCACTCACCGTCAGCAGCCGCGGAAGACGCCAGTTTGAAGAAGAGGCTTAAGTACGCCATGGCATTTCGTCCACGTTGCCGTAGAGACCATGGGCAGTTGGGGCAGTGAAGCGCGCGGTTTCGTTAAGGAGATCGGTCTGAGGATCTCAGAAAAGAGCGGTGACTCCCTCTCCGGCTCACTGATCTTTATTTCCATTTTACTGTTAAATTCAGTTATTGAAGTAGATAAAATTCATATTTACGTTTATTTAAATAAACGTAAATATTATGAAAGCAAGAATGACAGGATTTCGGTATCGAATCAAGTGAATCTATCAAAATGACTCTTCCGAAACGAAAAGGCACCGATAGTAACGTCAAATGCAATTCACAAAACCGATTGGTAAGGATCATCGGCAATCTTCGGGTCCTACCGAGTAAGGCACCACTTACACGGCATTTCGGCAGTAAAATTGTGATATAAAGAGGTAATATTATTAAAATGACATATCAGTGCCATTGATTGTCAGTACGAATAATAAATGTCGGTTTCAGCCAATTTTATTGGGAATTTTAGAATGTACAATTTATTAAAGAAATTTAGATTTTTTAAGAGAAAAAGAGCAGTAGAGTAATAATTGAATTGGAATATCCTAATCTTGCAAGAGGCCGAGGTTTTGGACGCTAACATGACGTGTAAAAGAAAGTTGGACGACTAGTAGAGAAATAAAATACGTCTTGTTAATATTTTGATTCCTTGGAGTGTTGATGTGAGATGCTGCCTGTGTACAAAAACAAACATACAAGCGTCCGCACATTTACCAAAAGCATCAAAGGTGACTGGCACAGCCGCAGAGGACGAGGAAATGATTCTAGCAGAAGACGAGTGTGATACACAACAAATTTCTTCCGTTCCCTATAGGGACCATTTGACTCTTGGGAATGGACGCATTTATTTTATTAAGGCTGTTATCCGTTCAAGCATCAAGATCCGTTGCAGAATTTTTAAAATTTATGCATTCATAGGGACAAACAGACAAGTGACAACATAAACAACTTTGTTTTATACCTACTGTGTATATGTTATGTTAATGTATCTAACTTTATAGCCCCTTTAATAACTGCAAGTTTTTTCTTTAAATTATTCAATTAGGTAAACCTACTTATTTATAATGTATCCCTTTAATTTAATTAAAAATCATATTATGATAATTAACACTCTTTGTTTGCTGTTGTTATTTATTGTTGTCCTTCATTTATACTTATAGTACGTAGGTACTGTTAACTGTTACAATTATCCTACTAATATTATTATAAATGTGAAAGTTTGTAAAAATGTAAGGTTGTATAGATGTGTGTTTGTTACACATTCACGCCTAAACGGCTGGAACAATTGAGCTAAAATTTGTTACAGCGTAGACCCTGGAATAACACATAGGCTACTGTAAAGCGAGCAAAACCACACAGCAGCTAGTGTGTGTATGTATATGTAATACGCATTTTGCGGCTAGCCAGACGGCAGATTGTCCGGCTGTCCGTGGGACTTGGGACACGGTTGTTAAATTGCGGCTAGCCGGGTACTGTGTAGGATATCGCAGCATCCGGCTGTACGACGTCCGCACTACCGTGCGTACAAAGACTGCGGTTTTTTACATTGGTCCGCACTGCGGTCAACTGCAAAGTGCGTATTTAATTTTACACGACATGTAAAAGTTAAATATGCTTTTAACTCATTATAATAGTAATTGAAGTAGTAAAGTAGGGGAAACTGGGTAACAATGGATAATGGGGAACAGTGAATAAATTCCAATAAGTATCTGTGCTTTAGTTATTTACTCACACCGAATGAACTGAAATGAGCCGTGGGTGATACCAATCGTTCAATCCAGTCCACACTGAGCTGTGGTTGGAGAGAGACCCGCTGCCGAAAATTGGGGAACAATGATTAACAAAAGTAAATTTTCACTACTTTTTGAAAAGTGTTTCACGTAATTCTGGATTCAATTTTTATTTTTCTGATAGATAATTTGGGATCGGTAATGTTTTAATTTTGTGTTTTCTGTTTTACAACTTTGATACTAGTGATAGAATATTATTTTTTTTAATTAGTTTGGTCAAACGGTCGTTGGGTAACAATGAATAATCGGCCACTGGGTAACAATGAATAGGTTATTCATTGTTCCCCATACCAAACAAGCATGGGGTACAATGAAAATTACCTCGTTCTTATTTACTTTTGAATCTTATCCTTTATTATTTAGGTATATAAAATGGCACATAACTACATTCGGAAGACATCCAAAGTTGCGCAACGCTCTATCTCTGATAAAATTTTAAAATGTAGCCAAATAGATGTATTGGAAATGGATTCATTGAAATTTGAAAAAAATATAAAATTGACTTGCAAATGTTACCCTATTGTACCTATTGTAGCCTATTTGAATAAATGAAGTTTGAGTCAGCCTCGGGATGCCGGACAACGGCATATATCGACACAATGTCGATATGTTCAACATCTTCAAATTTCAACCCAATCAGTTCCGCGGTTCGGGCTTTGATTTAATAGATCAGGCAAACAATACTCTGTCAGGCATTCCTTCCATATATTTATTAGACATAGGTTGTATACAAGTGAAATAAAAATAAAAAAATTAAAAAACAAGCTTTTATAATTCTAGAACCATGCTATGTACTTTCTTCAAGAAATTGTCGTACGAATCAAATGAGCCCAAACTCGATGGGGTTACGTCGATTAATTACGGAGTTCGTATAGCCATCATCAGATCCAGCCTTCTAGCTCCATCATCAGATCAGCTCCATGTCATAATAATATTGCATTGTCATCCGATTTGCACGCAAATTTCAGCTCAATCGAAAGCGGGAAGTGGGTATAATTTAACTTGAAAGATTTGATTACAGGCAGACAGACAACAGATAGGTGAAAGTAGCTAAAAGCTTGTAAAAACGTGATTTTTATACTTTAATTACGATTTAAATTACAATACGATATTTTTAATTTATCACACATATTAAAACCCCATTAAAAAAGCGATAATAGCATCAAAATATGTATTTTTTAAGTATAAAACTTTGATTCGAAAGCATTCCGCGGATCAATTTGTGCCGGAAGAAAATATGCCATTGCACCGATTTTTACGTCATAAATCCTCGACTCGGTTTCAAATACGGATAAGTGAATAACCATCATATCGATAGATACGTCATTTCATTTCGACGTTTTAAATTGGCACGGCGCGGACCGCGAATCGGTTCCCAAACGGATACTTTTTATTCGGGAGCGAATAAGCGTCGGAAGAAAGTCTGTCATTGTACTGATTTAATCAACGTCAAAAACCATCGACTCGGTATAAAATTCGCATAAGTGAATAGCCATCGTACCGATTTTTACGTCACTTCATACATTTATAGCGTATCAAATCGGTTCGGTCTCGGCTCGGTTCCCTGACGGATACTTGAATAGCTCAAAATCGGGAGCCGTTGTTAAGTTCCTTAACCATCGGTTCGGTTCCCAAATACGGATAAGTGAATAACCCTGCTGATTAGCCTAATCCGTGCATGCTGGGCTCTGCACGGATGGACATTATATATCTCTTGCTACTCGTGGGAATGTGATGAAGAATTTAATACTCAATACAGTGCTTTTCACGAAAGGAGTCCTTTTTGCGGGGCGCCACTATCGCACATTTTAAAAGTTAAAATATCTTTAACTTTTTAACTTATAATTTCTTAATTAAATAGGTATTTATTTTATCTAACAAACAAAAATTATTTAGGATATCAATAATAATAATAAATATTCAGGACATTTCACACAGCGCCACCTAGCCTCAACTAAGCAACTTAATGCTTGTATTAAGGTGACTAGGATAACGGATATTATACTTATATACTTTTCTTTCGTAAATACATACTTATAATAGATATTGAAAGCCACCCAGACCAGAAACAAATACCTATGGATCACACAAATATTTGCCTCATACGGGAATGATGTGAGGCCGGTATATAACCAATCTTACCTATCGGTTAGTTACCAAAAAACCCATTTAATACCCAAAAACACCGTAAAACACCATTTAAAACCTTTGGAATTAAAAAACATTTTTTTGTAATTATAACTACATTTCTTGATTTTTTCGAGACGCAATAGGTGTCTTATGTCCATATTAGCTGCCCCCAGCGGTTTTACCCGCTGTTCTATATAATATTATAGTCTATGTGTTCTAAGCTATCTCTATACGAAATTTCAGCTCAATCAGTCCACCAAGAGCAGAGATTACCTAATGTATTTATTAAAACAAAGGAGTAATAAGTTTAAAAGCTCCTTCTTTGAAAAAAATAACATTATCATAAAGAAAATTATAAAACCCTTTAATAAAAACAATCTATTATTACTCCTACTCTTTCAGACAAATCAAATGAACCCAAACTCGTTTGAGCTGCGTCAGCAAGTGGCAAGGTGCAAAAATATTATAATGTTTGCTATGAGAAGTGTGAGTTGAGCTCGCTCTGAACAGTTAAAAAATTCCAATATCCTTAATAACATAAGAGCGAGAAGCTTGCTGAGACTGCAAAAAAAAATTGCAAAATTCATAACTCTAATGTCAAATAAAAGCTTGTAATAATTTAATTCGATTACTAACCAATCTAACAAAATTCACACACTCACATTCTCACCTAAACTACACTCACACAAACGAAAAAGATTTGATTACAGATAGACAGACAACAGATCCTACACCTATCAGTTGTCTGTCAAATAAAAGCTTGTAATAATTTAATTCGGTTTCTAACTAACAATAAAATAATAATGAAATTCACACACATAAAAATAAAAATTCACACATTCTCACTTCGCACACACACAAACGTTAAAAATTTGATTAAAGATAGACAACAGACCTTTCACCTGTCTGTTGTCTGTCAAATAAAAGCTTGTTATAATTTTGTTCGATTTCTAACTAACATTTTTTTTCAATATACTACGAAGTAAGAAGACGAGCAAGACGCTCTCCTGATGGTAAGAGATAACGCTGCCCATTATTAATACAGTGCTACTAAGTATTTTACAAACGTACGATTCTGGGTGCACTGCGCCAACGCTTCTTACTTGAGAGTCATAAGATGATAAGACTCCTCAGCCCAGTAATTTCATTAGCTACAGTGCCCTTCTACCGAAGCACAGTAATGTTTGCACATCACTGCTCAGGCGGTAGAATAACCGGCACTGTTGGGGTACCCACCTAGTCGACCTCCTGCAAAGGAAGTTTACCCCGGTAAAAGTAATAATAATATTCACACACTCACCAAAGCTACACGCACACACACAAACGTTTAAGAATTGATTACAGATAGACAGACAACAGACCATTCACCTGTCTGTTGTCAGTCAAATAAAAGCTTGTTATAATTTAATTCGGTTTGTAACTTAACCAATCTAACCAAATTCACACATTCGCAATCTACCTATACTACGTACACTCACACACATACATAAAGAGCAGTGCGGGCCCGCACAATACGGCAACGTCGCATTACATACACACTCGGAATCTACCTATACTACGTACACTCACACACATACATAAAGAGCAGTGCAGACGCCGCACAATACGGCAACGTCGCACGACTAGGGCGGATCCAGGATTGGGCCCTGGGGGGGAAGGTGCAAAAATATTATTATAACGTTAACTACAAAATGTGTGAGTTTTGCTCGCTCTAAACAGTTAAAAATTCAAATATTCTTAAAAGATATATGCAAAATTCGTAACTCAAATTAAAGCTTGTAATAATTTAATTCAATTTCTAACTAACAATAAAATAATAATAATATTCACACACTCACGTCAACTACACACACATACGTAAAAGATTTGATTACAGATAGACAGACAACAGACCCTTCACCTGTCTGTTCTGTCAAATAATAGCTTGTTATAATTTAATTCAGTTTGTAACTAAACCAATCTAACAAAATTCACACAATCGCAATCTACCTATACTACGTACACTCACACACATACATAAAGAGCAGTGCAGACGCCGCACAATACGGCAACGTCGCACGACTAGGCGGATCCAGGATTGGGCCCTGGGGGGGAAGGTGCAAAAATATTATTATAACGTTAACTACAAAATGTGTGAGTTTTGCTCGCTCTGAACAGTTAAAAACTTCAAATATTCTTAAAAGAAATATGCAAAATTCGTAACTCAAAAAAAAGCTTGGAATAATTTAATTCAATTTCTAACTAACGATAAAATAATAATAATATTCACACACTCTCACCTCAACTACACACACATACGTAAAAGATATGATTACAAATAGATAGACAACAGACCTTTCACCTGTCTGTTGTCTGTCAAATATAAGCTTGTTATAATTTAGTTCGATTTCTTACTAACAATAAAAAAAGAATTTTATACTACGAAGTAAGAAGACGAGCAAGACGCTCTCCTGTTGGTAAGAGATAACGCTGCCCATTATTAGTACAGTGCTATTCAGTATTTTACAAAGGTACGATTCTGGGTGCACTGCGCCAACGCTTCTTACTTAAGAGTCATAAGATGATAAGACTCCTCAGCCCAGTAATTTCATTAGCTACAGTGCCCTTCTACCGAAGCACAGTAATGTTTGCACATCATTGCTCAGGCGGTAGAATAACCGGCACTGTTGGGGTACCCACCTAGTCGACCTCCTGCAAAGGAAGTTTACCCCGGTAAAAGTAATAATAATATTCACACACTCACCAAAGCTACACGCACACACACAAACGTTTAAGATTTGATTACAGATAGACAGACAACAGACCATTCACCTGTCTGTTGTCAGTCAAATAAAAGCTTGTTATAATTTAATTCGGTTTGTAACTTAACCAATCTAACCAAATTCACACATTCGCAATCTACCTATACTACGTACACTCACACACATACATAAAGAGCAGTGCGGGCGCAGCACAATACGGCAACGTCGCATTACATACACACTCGGAATCTACCTATACTACGTACACTCACACACATACATAAAGAGCAGTGCAGACGCCGCACAATACGGCAACGTCGCACGACTAGGGCGGATCCAGGATTGGGCCCTGGGGGGGAAGGTGCAAAAATATTATTAAAACGTTAACTACAAAATGTGTGAGTTTTGCTCGCTCTGAACAGTTAAAAAGTTCATACATTCTTAAAAGAAATATGCAAAATCCGTAACTAAAATAAAAGCATGTAATAATTTAATTCAATTTCTAACTAACGATAAAATAATAATAATAATATTCACACACTCTCACCTCAACTACACACACATACATAAAAGATTTGATTACAGATAGACAGACAACAGACCCTTCACCTGTCTGTAGTTAACATTATAATAATATTTTGCACATTCCCCACAGGGCCCAATCCTGGATCCGCCCTTGTCTTAAGTACGACGTTGCCGCTTGGTGCGGCACCGGCACTGCTCTTTATGTATGTGTGAGTGTACGTAGTTACAGGTAGATTGCGAGTGTGTGAAAATGCGACGTTGCCGTTTGGTGCTGCGCCCGCACTGCTCTTTATGTATGTGTGTGAGTGTACGTAGTATAGGATGATTGCGAATGTGTGCATTTGGTTAGATTGGTTAAGTTACAAACCGAATTAAATTAAAACAAGCTTCTATTTGACAGAAAACAGACAAATGAAGGGTCTGTTGTCTGTCTATCTGTAATCAAATTTTTTACGTATGTGCCTGTAGTTGAGGTGAGAGTGTGTGAATATTGTTTTTTTTTTATTGTTAGTTAAAAATTGAATTAAATTATTACAAGCTTTTATTTGAGTTACGATTTTGCATATTTCTTTTATGAATATTTGAACTTTTTAACTGTTCAGAGCGAGCAAAACTCACACATTTTGTAGTTAACGTTTTAATAATATTTTTGCACCTTCCCCCCCAGGGCCCAATCCTGGATCCGCCCTAGTCGTGCGACGTTGCCGTATTGTGCGGCGTCTGCACTGCTCTTTATGTATGTGTGTGAGTGTACGTAGTATAGGTAGATTCCGAGTGTGTATGTAATGCGACGTTGCCGTATTGTGCGGGCCCGCACTGCTCTTTATGTATGTGTGTGAGTGTACGTAGTATAGGTAGATTGCGAATGTGTGAATTTGGTTAGATTGGTTAAGTTACAAACCGAATTAAATTATAACAAGCTTTTATTTGACTGACAACAGACAGGTGAATGGTCTGTTGTCTGTCTATCTGTAATCAAATCTTAAACGTTTGTGTGTGTGCGTGTAGCTTTGGTGAGTGTGTGAATATTATTATTACTTTTACCGGGGTAAACTTCCTTTGCAGGAGGTCGACTAGGTGGGTACCCCAACAGTGCCGGTTATTCTACCGCCTGAGCAGTGATGTGCAAACATTACTGTGCTTCGGTAGAAGGGCACTGTAGCTAATGAAATTACTGGGCTGAGGAGTCTTATCATCTTATGACTCTCAAGTAAGAAGCGTTGGCGCAGTGCACCCAGAATCGTACGTTTGTAAAATACTGAGTAGCACTGTACTAATAATGGGCAGCGTTATCTCTTACCAACAGGAGAGCGTCTTGCTCGTCTTCTTACTTCGTAGTATATTAAAAAAAATTGTTAGTTAGAAATCGAACAAAATTATAACAAGCTTTTATTTGACAGACAACAGACAGGTGAAAGGTCTGTTGTCTATCTATTTGTAATCATATCTTTTACGTATGTGTGTGTAGTTGAGGTGAGAGTGTGTGAATATTATTATTATTTTATCGTTAGTTAGAAATTGAATTAAATTATTACAAGCTTTTTTTTGAGTTACGAATTTTGCATATATCTTTTAAGAATATTTGAATTTTTTAACTGTTCAGAGCGAGCAAAACTCACACATTTTGTAGTTAACGTTATAATAATATTTTTGCACCTTCCCCCCCAGGGCCCAATCCTGGATCCGCCCTAGTCGTGCGACGTTGCCGTATTGTGCGGGCCCGCACTGCTCTTTATGTATGTGTGTGAGTGTACGTAGTATAGGTAGATTGCGAATGTGTGAATTTTGTTAGATTGGTTTAGTTACAAACTGAATTAAATTATAACAAGCTATTATTTCGCACCCCCCGAGGAAGAAAGTCGTAACTGAAAAACACCAACTTTACAGGAGCAACAAAAAACTGATTTAAAAAATCATCGGCAACCTGAGAAAAATTTAGTATATAGCAAAAAATAGCTAAAATTAACCTCGATTGGCCTATGTATTACAATTTGCAATTTAATTAATCGTCATGGAGTAAATCTTAAAAAATAGATTTACGCTAATTTTCAGCGACACATTTTAATTAATTTATGTAGTTAACAGAAATATTACTTTATTAACATGGAACGGAAACTATAATGCTGACATAACTGCAGATACGACTTTCTGAGCGTATGGTGGCGTTACAAACTCCACGCGTAAGTATGATTTACGACGTTTTTCCACGAAAACTTTGTCTCGGTCTTTTTGCGTAAAATGAATTGCATCCTTTTTCTTCGAAAAATATATTCAAATAAATAATGTATTTCAAGTAAGCGCTTTTTTAAACGAAAAAAATTACAGACATTTTGGCGTATGTTTACATATTACGCTATTCCAATCATTTAATTTATAAAATATTAGTCGTTTCTCAGTACAAAAGAAATAACAAAATAAAAAACAGCCTTTAAATGACTCCAGTATAAGGGATTAATGTGTAAAACTTTTAACTTATTAAAATTTTGTAGAAAGATCTTGTAAATATATTACTGATTATGTATTTTAAGGTAGCTTTTGTTGTACTATACCAAAAATCATAAAGGTTTCGTAATAAATTTAATACCAGCTATGTTGAGTAGTTTTACAGCTTTAAAAGTAAACTAAGTAATATTTCAGGATATATTGTATATCTGTGCAAAATTTCATCTAGATCCACTTAGCCGTTTTGGCGCAAATAAATCAGAAATATTCATCCACTCATACATTTGTATTCAATGATTAAGTCTAGTATTATGACAGGAAAAGTGTCATAATTATGTCTTTTTATTAAATTATAACATTGTTTTTCATTTATGAAGTATGTTAATGATGATTAAACCAATTTCAAACATTGCTTGAGTAAAAACAAAGTCTATGACACAAGGAAACACGAATGACTGCAAAGTGTTTCAAATACGATCAGTTATTGCGCCACTAGGTATGGATGCCGAATTGCTGGAAGCCCTGACTTCCGAAGTTGAAACGGGCTTAATAAATGGCGGGAACGGGCGGGATAGGATTTGTTTGTGTAATTCTTGCGCTACTCTCCGAAACGAATCTTAATAAAACGGTTAGAAGGGGTGACTCTTCTACAGTGTTCAAAACTCTTAGAATTCACTAGCGTTTGGTCACTCACGAGCCTTTTGGCGCTCCCCTGAATCGACTCCAGAGTCTGAAGCTGGTATTTGGGAGTATCATCCCAAAGACGAAAACAATATTCTATACATATAGGATCGGCTTTATGATAGAAATAAAACAAATGTCCCGGATGAAGTAATGTTGCACCTTTGCCAAAATACCCAACTTCCTGACAGTCTATTGAGTCTAGACTTGATGTAATTACAGAAGTAAAAGGCAAAAATGAGAGAAATTTCCAGTATCTGAACGTGATTAGCTATCTACAAACATACATTTTGGAAAGGAGAAGTTTCATTAAATCATTATTTCAGTGTTTCCTGTTAATTACAACTTAGGAGTCTTCAAATCGAGGGTTAATAGGTATTTACTAGGTTTGTGTGTCACATCTTCGACCGCGTCATCACTTACCAACAGGTGAGACTGTGGTCAAACGCAGCCCTGTTCTCTATATAAATAATAAATAAAATTCTTTTAATAGCAAATAACTTTTATTCATCGCACCCCCCGTCGTCATTTTTTCTTTCCGTCTTTATTAGCTCTACCGCTAGATGTTATCTGCTTATCCAAGAAGTGAGTGATATGCAAAACAGATCAACAGTAGATTTACCAGCACAAGACCCGAATTTTTGATCACACAAGAGATCATTCGTCGCGATTGACGTTCCATTTCATGAACGTGACAGATATACCAGTGGTTAGAAGGGCCAGCACAACTGCCTTTTTTTAAAACAGGCTGCACGTTGGTGTGTTAGGCTGAAGGCTAATCAAAATCGGAGTGAGCCCTGGTGCTCATGTCTTTAACACTATCGCAGGTATTCCGGCTGGAAGCCAGCATATTCACATGATTCCACTGCGTTCTATGAACCTCTGATTAGTTATAATCAGATATAGGTATAACAAACATTGAAGGAGGCCAGAAGCATTCAGACGCTTTGATTCCGTAAAAAGAGAGCCATATAAACTGCCGAGTTCATCACGGGCGTAAATGCATCCCACACATGTGGCTTGAATTTGTCTTCAAGTGAGCCTCCGGTTAATCTGACAAATACACATCTGACGGCAAACCTATTAACGTCTCCATGAAGAACAAGAGAGCAGGGTTTTCAGATTCAAAGTAGTGGTGGTAGTGGAAAATTTGAGTGCAGACGTTGAATGTTGGAGAGGCGCACTTTTAGAGAAAGGGATAACTGAAGCTGTGAAACCGTTCTCTTAGTCATTGATTTATAGAGTGACATGGAACACAGAAACTGAAGTGGAACGAGATCTTGCGCTACAGGTCATTAGAAATCAAAACTTATACTACGTCAACCGAGAGAAACTAGAATGAGAATTGCGAGGTCACTCAAACCCTCCGGGGATGTCCTTTGGGTCCTCTTCATCCAGTCGCTACGGGTACGATCTTGCATGCCGAGACTTTCTTTCATGACTGGTTAACTCATCATTTGCCTTGAATCCCGCTACTCTCCAGATTTCAAGCTGAAACAGGGCAGAATGAGTAACTATGATCTGCGTTTAGCGTAATGATACCCAGTTTACATAACTGGCTACACAGATACGTGTGCTGCTGGATTCCAATAACATAAAAACCAATCTCTATACAACTATTTCTTAATAAAAGATGTAAACAATTAGACTTATTTATTTTAATTCTGACTAAAGTTTCGTGAAAGAAGTGACAAGTAGTTAAAGTGATGAAGGCTGATAAATGTTTCGTAGAAGAATGTGGTAACTGTAATTGCACGACAATATATTTACGAAAATTTCTTTAAAAAGGAGTTATCTGTAGTTATGTAAAGATATTTGTAAAAATGTTCATACAAGATTGATGTAAGTGTATTTATGATGTTATTGACATGGAAAACTAGTAAATAGTGTGGTCGCAAAAGTAATTAACTTCAGTTTTATGGAGTAATTATATTTGATTTCAGTGTCGTACAAGTTTAGTTCGACAGCGCAGGACAGGCAGGAATGGCGTATTCTTGTGTCGGAGGCCAAGACTCAGTTTGGGTCGCTGCGCCGTCTTAGTTAGTTACAAGTTTAGTTTTTGAAGTGAAAACTTCTTTAGCGGCGCTGAGCACTTTTTTTTGTTTGGGTAAAAACTTTCAAACTCGCGTCAGGGTCACGTGATGCTGATCGAAAAAGCGTAAGATCGAGGGGAAGGGAGAGGAACTAGTATCTCCCAC